>ML681991.1:42395285-42424804 GCA_007922195.1 Podocnemis expansa | reverse complement strand
GGGGGGGGAGCGCAGCTGAGCAACATGAGTTGCTCAGCTGCCCTCGCCCCTTAGAGGGAACAATGGTAGTAACAGGACCTCTCAGAGGCTCTCTCTGTGATGTTCATGACTTAACTTTAATGTATTTGGAAAAGCGAATTTAGTAATGGGATTTAGGTGTAGGTCTATTTATTTTAGACATTTCAAGGTCCCTGGGATGGTGTCCTCTGACCCCAGCAGCACCTCCTGCTGGCCATCCTGGGGATTAACTCCGCCAGTGGGTATGTCCTCTTCCAGTGGTGTCTCTCCTGTCATTATCTCTTCCTGAAGACTTGGGTCACTCCAGGAACTGCAATGTCCTCTTCATGACTCAGCTTCTGGCTGGCTACCATCCACATTTCCCTCTTCCAGAGGTATGTACCAGTGCTCAATAGTCCAGACACTTCTCCAGTGGTGACTGAGTTGGGGGGAGCAGGCCCACCACTTTTTCAGGTCCCAATCCAGACATCATAGAGATGCAGCAAGAGGCTGTTTTCTATAGAACTTTATTCAATATGGCTTCAATTCCATGACCACTTCCTCATAGATCCATCACCTTCCGCACCCCCTCCTCAGGGCATCCAGTCACCATGTCCCAGTAGCCAGGCAGCAGTTCCTCCTTACTCCCCTGGTCCTTGCCAGCTATGTCGAAGATGGCACCATTGCTACAGCCTGCTAGGAACAGAGCAACTGTCTTGTGAGAAACCTGCAGCAATTGATCCTGTATCTCCTTTTGTACTAGCTCCCTGGGCCCTGATTGGCTGCTCTGTGCAGCCCCTCTCCAGTTTGCTGCAGTCTCTGGAGGTCCCGTTTCTACTGTTCTTTTTGAGGCCTCCATTAACTCCTTCCACTCCTGTGTGGAATGAACACCCCATCACAGACCCATTACCATAGCATCTGAACACCTCACAGGCTCTAATTTATTGACTCTTGCAATACAGGTGTGTGTGTCAGGATAGTGCAATTATCCCCATTGTACAGATGATGAACTGAGGCATGGAATGACTAAGATCCATATCTTCAAAGGGACTGGGGTTCCTAACTCTCATTGAAATCCATCTTTATGGGAGTTAGGAGCCTTAGTGACTTGTCCAGTGGTGAAGCAGGGAATTGAAAAAAGATCTCTTGCCCCAGCCTTCTTCACTGATGGAGGGGCTCCAGGTGCTAACTCAGTCTTGGAGGTGATGCCACTAATAGTACATACAAAGGAAGGAGGAATGATTTCTTGTTTTTCAGTTCTGTAGTATGGGCAATACTGGTTTGGGAGATAATTACTGGCTACTGTTATGACCATTCATTCTATAGTAAGCACAGACAGAGAATTCCCCATCATCTGAGGCCTCTTGTATGAGTCAAGTGTAATCCAGGGACAATTTTCCCAAGGACAAGGACAGCAGCTGGAAACTTTCAAGGAATCTGGAGAATCAGCAGGAAGCCCAGAATAGAAGACAGCTATGACCAAGCTAAGCAAAGTGGCAGCCTGGTTAAATTAAATGTTGCATCAGCCTGGGAATGGTTTGCTTTGTTCCACACAAAGCAAAAAAGTCTGTCAAGGTGCAGGATTCCTCACAAAGTACAATTTTGCAATCGTGAATAGTAAAGTGTTCTGATGCCATTTAGTAGTGCAAAGTGCACTGGTCTGCACGTGTGGCTATCCCACAATTTGGTACTTAAGAGGAAAGAAACTTAGTACTCAGGGTGATTGAAAGAAAGGGAACTTTCTTCCTAACAAATATCTATGTCACTTTTCCCTTCACCTGTTTGGGCAGTTTAGGAAAGTTTGGGGAAACCAAAGTGACTCTTCACCAAAGGAAAAACAGATTCTAAACTCCGAATTTTTAACAGAACCCACCTCTCTGGAGCATGCCCATTCTGGGAGCTAAGCATGAAGCTCTGAAATAGTAGTTTCTAGCCTGCCCAATCCAAAGGCTAAGCATGTTATTCTAGAAAGATCATGGGGACACAACCGTTATTTTCTCTGTCCTGTCCCAGCTGGTGTACAAGAAGCCCTGAAAAATGGGAGGGGATGCAGAGAGAGGAGGTAGGGGACAAGGAAGGAAAATTAAATGCTCAGGTTGGTTGTCTGGAGTCTTAAGAAGGAAATGTTGGGTGTGCAGGGAGAGGACTGGTAACTAAATAAACTCACAGCCAGCTCCAGATTTGCTTGAACCAGTTCTGGCAAGGTTCATACTGGCTCTTATTTTATCCAGACTAGTTTGTCCATCACCATATGTTGTTCAGCAACAGACCATCCCCTGATCTCAAAGAAGCAAGGTGCAGTGCAACTTTATGAGCAGAACTGGCTTTTCCAGAGGCCACCCAGCCTTCCAGGACCATTTAGGAAAGTAACATCTAGTTCATGCAAGTTCAGGAAGGCTATGTATCATGCTTTGCATCTACTGAAAAAAGAGTGTAACAGAGATGCAAAGAAGATAAATTAAATAAACAAAGCCAAGGAAAGTTGCTAATTACCCATGAATAACAAACTGCAAACACATAACACAGTTAATTAGAAAATAAATTAATCATAACATAGAAGACACATTTAATTATCCCAAGACACTGCACTGTGCAGTAATGATGTGTTTGTTACCAGTGCTGGTAAGCAATGGTTGCGTTTTCAATCTTGTTACAAACCGGTCTTTTGCTTCATTTCAATTAATGCATCTATATAGACACCGCACAGTGATGTGTCTGCTTAAAAAGGTTCTCTCTTTTGGGGGGTTTTGTTGATAAATCAGAGCCACATGTCTCCTGCTGAGCTGTTTTTTTATTTCACAAATAATTCTGCAGATTTGGTCTGGGAATGCTCTCTAGTCTAGAAGAAGGGATGCTACTTTAATCCTTCTTCCAGGTGGAGTTGGCAGTGACGAGGGTCAGGTTCAGTACATAAACAAACAAGGAGTCCTGTGGCACCTTTAAAACTAACAAATTTATTTGGGAATAAGCTATCATGGGATAGAACCTACTTCATCAGATGCATCACAGGCCTTGTTTGCTAAAACAGACTATCACAGATGTCCCTCTGGAATTGTTCAATATCTAGGGCTGGGATCAGCAATGCACAGAGCCAGGTGTGCCCGGGGACTCCCAGCACAACTGCATGAGCTGGAGCTGGCCCAGTGGTTGCACTGTGGCTCCTTAGCGCTGGGGGGGTGGGGGGGGGATTACACGTTGGCAGCACGCGTTCCCTCCCTCACTCACTCCCTCCACTGGTGGGACAGAGCAGACAGCCTACCTCCAGCTCGGCTGTCCCTCCCAAAAGCAGCTGGAGGAGAGCTGGCTTGCGGAGATGGGGCCTTGGAATGGCCCCTCCACAGAGTTCAGGCTGCTTTGACCCAGCCACCCCCGGGGCTGAACGGACCCAATCCAGGTGAGTGAGGCCCCTCTGCTCCACTCCACCAGCAGAGAGAGGGAGGGAGCGCACACTGCCTGTGCATCCCCTCCCCCCCACCAGCACTAGGGGGCCACAGCGCAGCCAATAGGCCAGGTTTTGCTCATGCAGTTGGGGGGTGAGGGACTGGGGAGGGAATGGCTCTTCTCCCCTCCTGGATTGCTGACTCCTGATCTAGGGGATCTTTTTATCAATACAACACAGAACTCGCTCAGGCCCACTATGCAGTAATCTTGGAAAATTACTCACTCATACCACCCATGAGTGACTCTAAAAGGCAATACTTCCCATCTCTCGAGCACTGAGACTGTGTAGAGAAAAGAAAAGTTCATAAAAAGAAGGTGGGGGGAGGGAGAAGAACCCTGCATTGATTTGGGAAAACACCACAAGCATGATTCAAAACATGACCATGAACAAAATACCAAAGCTAGAGTAGATTGGGCAGTGTCCTTTACCTCCATTTCTCACCTGGCATTGTGAAAGTCCAACAAACAAATGTTCCTTTAACACAGCCGTCCCTCCACCCCATTCCACTCATGATTGTTCCTGATCAGTGAAGACCCGGAGTTCAGAAAAACTATGGGAAAAAGCTTTCGTGGGCTCCGACCCACTTCATCATGCATCTGATGAAGTTGGCTGGAGCCCACGAAAGCTTACACCCGAAGAAATCTGTTAGTCTTTAAAGGTGCCACAGGACTCTCACTGTTTTTGCTGTACTATAGACTAACAGGACTACCCCTCTGGAAAGAGTTCAGAAGTACATTTGTGAAAGTTTACCTCATGCCCCCATGGGTGGGGGGTTGGTGTTGATCCGTGCCCAAGCTGCTGCTGCTCCTTTTTCCCTGAACTGTCCACTCTGATGCTGTGTCAGAGCATTGTCAGCCACTGCATCATCATCATCCACTCCACTATTGTTCACCCCACCACTACATCATAGAATCATAGAAGATTAGGGTTGGCAGGGACCTCACAAGGTCATCTAGTCTGCACCCTGCTCAAAACAGCACAAACCCCAACTAAATCCTCATTGTTCATACCACAATTGACCTCTCTACAAAACCTCTACAATGTCTTGAGGTCCCACGTCTTAATACAACCCTCAGTGATTTCAGTACTTAGTGAAAGGAGCCTCATGGCTAATACGGATTAGTCAGTCTCTTTCACTGGAGACTCTGCCCCATTGCAGGTCTACAGTAGATCACCTAGACTTGGTCATCTGTGATTTCAGCTCTAGGGATCTGTAACAAAAGCAAAGATCCTCAGATGAGGATAACTACTCTGTCATAAATAGTGGAGAGAAGAGAGGTAAAAATGGTGTTTAGAACTCAGCAGAACTTACACTATCCACTCACACCAGAACTCACATCATCCCCTTCACTGGGATTTGGCATCCCTAACCCCTCCTTTGGGACTGCAGTTCAGCTGAGGATAACCCTTTCAGCCAAGGTAGATCATGCACAGCCTTCCCACACCCACTCACACAACAAGGACAGCAACCTTTCATCACTCCTACACCCAACATCAAACTGACTTGCAATCCAACAGCCAAAAGTGATCATTTGGGCACAGCAGCTCCATCATACTGTGCACCTAGGCAGAGTAGGTGTGTCTATGCCAGGCCTCAACAAATCTATGTTTCTGGTCACCATGGCAACCAGTTGTAGTAGTGTGTCACTTAGCTCTACTGCAGAAATGTAATGGAGAGCACCCTCCGGTGACCAAAAGTAAGATTGCTGGCACCTAGCTGTGAGCCAGTTTTGTCCACCCCAGTCTATGCAGTCAGTTCCTGAAATCTTTTCCCCCAGATCATTACTAGATGTCAGGGGAGAGCACATTCAGACCCTACTTACACTACCATCTGCACTAACTGTTTGCTCTTGTTAATCTTTCTCCCAGCCCTCCAAATCCAGAGATGAAACCACTGCCTGCTTTCTTCACTTAGTTCTTTAAGACACCTGTCTGCTCACGGAGGTTTGGCATGGCTATAACTGTCAGTTACAATTTTTTTTAACAATGTGGTTATATTACTTCAAGCCCCAGTGTGCATGCAGATACACTGTTATAAGGGTATCTTACAGTGGTACAGTTTCAAATCAAATCAAATCATAGGGCTGGAAGGGACCTCAAGAGATCGAGTCCAACCCCCTGGGAATTGAACCCAGGACTTTATTCCCCTTCTCTATGGGAATAGCTATTAAGATACAAAGCCCCCTTATACAGATAAAGTATAAGTTCATCTATATTTGGGATGTTTTTCCTCTTTATCTACTCTGCTACAAATAGAGCAGGGGAACTTTTGTGTGTAGACAAGCTCAGCACATGGGATCCTGAGGACTTTGAAAGTCTGTCTTCATGTGTCTGACTCTCCCTGCCAGGCATCTGATGTTGACCTGTGCCTATTGGCTGTGTGATTTCCCCACTCACTGTAGGAGGTTTTCACACTCATTTTGCAGAAATGTAAATGATAAGACAAGGTGCCAGGCAGGGAAAATTAAGGGAACACTTTTATCCAAGCTGTGGAGCCTTCAATCCTATCAGCTGTGCCAGCACCATGCATGCTTTGCACACAGACTGCTTTAGCCAGCACATGGCTCACTGCATAACACTCGGCACAGGGTACCTGCATGATTATGTCACCTCTGCTGAGTCTTGAAAAGATCTTGAAGCAACAGCTAAATAAGAACCTTAGGGACTGGAAGGAGGTATCTCAAGGCACTAAACAGCAAGAGCTAAGTACACTTTGAGAGTGAGCTCAGAAGAAGGCTATCTGGTAAACATGGTGCTATTCCCGTTTCTATTTTAGAAAGCTGGCTCCCATTGGCTTGTAAACTCCATTGACTTAGAACTTCATTTGGTACAATGCATTTAGAACCTGACTCAGCAAGGTGCCTGGTACACTTAGCTCTATGGGAACATCTTGCAGCAGATGTTCAGAACTACACATTGGCAGACATCTTTTGACATATGTATTTTAGAAGAAAAATGCCCTTTTGGCAAAAAAAAATTTTTTAATTACTAAACAATTAATTTCAATTAAACATAGTCTGCTGGATGAAATTTTTCAATAGAAAATATTTGATTTGACCTTCCTTCCTTTCTTTGAGTTGGAGTACCTCACCCTCCACTTTCTATTTTTTACTTTTTTCCCCACTAGAAAAGTGAGAGAAAAAATGTCACTCAAAGAAAATGAAGGAAAGTTGCATGAGAAACCCTAATTTTTTTTATTTGGTTTTGAATTTTTCCATTCAAAACCCTCATGAAACACTTAACAAATGAAAATTGATTGTTTCCTTTCATGCTTTTCTTAAAAATGGGGATGTGTTTTTCAACAAGCTCTGTTCAGTTCCTCAGAGGATTGGGTCCTCAGTGTTCTTCTGCAGCACAAAACCAACACTGGTGTCACCCTTCTTTGTGAATGGACTCATTATTTCTGCAAAGAGCAATCCTTTGTCGCAGGGTGTTATCCAATCTTATCTTCCTGAGGTGATTTGATGTTATGGTCCTGACCAATCACTCAACTCTGACAACAGGCAACAGTTGGCTATCACCAACATCTCAGTGCTTGAATATTTCATCTCATCTTGCTGTGCAGAAGTGCATTGGGAAATGGACAGAAATCTTAATAAAGCGGGAATAATGTGTCAATTCCCCTTCATTACTTATGCTGTTTGAGGTTAATTAGATAATTACTCACATGTCAGCTTGTCAGGCACCAAGAATACAGTTATTACAGTTAGGGAAGTTTTAGTTCCCCCATAATTGTAGTTCAGATGTGATGCTTAGGATATTGCACTTACACAGGTAAACACCTTTCTTATGGAAATGAAAGATGCTCTTCTGCAGCCCAGAGAAATGAAACTGAATGATTTCTATTTGCTTAGCTAGCTAATTAATTGCTTAGGGTTTCTTTTCCTTTCCTTTCTTACACCACATTGTCCAGTTCACTCAGTTATTATCCTTTCCAGTGGCCTTCTAATGCCATGTGATGGCCTTGCTTATTTCGGTATGTTAACATGAAAATCATTTCACTGAAGATCTTTGTGCAACCTAAGCACGCTGTGAGCATACAAATAGGCCTCTTGCCTATACAGTGAAGCCCAAGATTCGGCATATCTGTGTGTACAGTACTTTCCACCCTCTGTGTGTGTGTGTGTGTGTGTGTGTGTGTGTGTGTGTGTGTGTGTGTGTGTGTGTGTGTGTGTGTGTGTGTGTGTGTGTGTGTGAGAAACATTACCACCCTCTCGTAGGTCAATAGCAATGTGAATTATGAGACATTTCCTGGCACAAATACAAAATCTTTTTCAAGCCGTCAGCTCTTGAAGGATTATATTGTTACTAGTGACATGCTGTACCCATGAGATTTAACAAGACAGCACCTTATAAATTCACCTGGGATAATATGTTCAGCAGATTTTGGTGTGATGGACTGTCTCTCAGCATTAGCCTAATAAGACAAGACGTGAAAATGACATTGTTAAACTGGTGCTTCTGTCAACATTGCCAAGCAGAAAAACTGCATGAGAATTTTTAGAGGCAGAGCTATTCCTAGTTCCTTCTACTGCATGATACTTGTCAGAAACCAACCTGTGCCAGGTCCAAGATGGAGTCTGACCAAAAGAGTGCTCTGATACTTTTCTTTCTCTTTTGCAGCCTATTCTGATGGGATCCAGTTGCTGCCCAGTCATTCATCATTTAGGAAGATTAATTCCTTACTGTTACCTTCTTAACATCTGCTGACAATAAGAAGAATTAAAAGGGCTAAAAATACCAATCTTATGTAACAAATCCACCACAAAAAATGGCTTCATTCACAACAACCACAGCTCAAGTCAAAGGGATCAAAAGCCAGACCAGCCCAGTGAAATCCACATAGGCCATTTCTATTAATTTTCAGCATGTACTTCTGGCAGCACACAGATAACCTTTTGTCAATGGAAGCAAGCACACACTGCAGTTCTACACAAAATAGAGGCTGCAGAAATGGCCCCTGCTTACACAGAGCTGCTCTCTGCCTGAACCAGAGTTAGAACTACTCATCTCAGTGAAAACAAGTACAGTTATACTCCCTTTTATTACTGTCATCTCTGCAGACCCAATCTGAGTCTCAGAGAGGGAACTGTGGACTTTTCTGATTGACATCCTATCAAAAGAATTGCTAAACCAGTTCAGGTGGCAGAAGCTTTATTGTTGGTAACTCTGGGCCCATCCAACCCCACTGGAATCAGTATAGTTGGACTGGACCCTATCATATATTGACAAAGCCACCTGTCTAATCAAATTGTATGCCCCGAAGTTCCAACGGGGCAGCTGTGTTAGTCTAGCTCAGTAAAAACAAACAAGGAGTCCTGTGGCACTTACAGACTAACAAATTTATTTATTGCATGAGCTTCTGTGGGAGAAAAAGTTGGATTTTCTCCCATGAAAGCTCATACAATAAATAAATTTGTCAGACTTTAAGTGCCACAGGACCCCTTGTTTGTACCCCACTGGTTACACACAGACCATCACTGAAAACAAGAGGCTTGGACAGGTGTCACCAAAATTGTATTACGCTGGCAGAATCATTATGTGCAGTGGTGATGCACAGGGCAATTTACTTGTAAACCAAGCAAATTTGACATAAAAAAAAAATCACTGAGAACCAATAGATGGGGAATATTACAGTATGAAAAGAAAGGTGAGTCTTGAAATGCAACCAAACAATGAAAATTCATTTAAATAAGAGTGCATCTCTTAAGATCTTTGGCTGGTTTTCAGTGCTGGTAGAATATTTTACTGATTCTAACTTGGCTGCAGTTTATTACTATTATTTAAAGAGCACATGCAGGTCCAGTACAGAAAAGGACAAATACATTATTTGACTACATTTGAGAAACTGGTTAAGAGTGGATTGGAAATAGCAAGCCAACCTACACTCAGCATTTTCCTTAGGCTAGATACAGGGTAACACCTTTTATACCAACCGAGTGCATCCAGCTGGAGAGCTTTATTACCCAACACAGGGCTAGTTTTCACTGATGGTGGCAAATTCACCACCATCAGTTTGAACTTCCTCATCAACTGCTTGGGTCTGTGAAGACCAATCAGGGTTCAGGAGGTCAGTCCCTGACCACCACCCCAGCAACAGGGGTAGCACTGAGTTGAAGGGAGGCCCCTCCATTCGACTCAACATAGTGAACCTGCCGGAGTAGGGAGGTTGGAATGCAGATATTCAAGTAACTTGCATGTCTCCATTCAACGGCCACTGAAACAAGCAGGCAGTGTTAGACCCAATCTCATATGGAATGGGCAGACAATGTCAGACTATGCCCTCAGATTCAACCTCATCTACTTTTCCTAACCTAAATAAAGCCACAGGGTGGCTGCAGTAGATACAACAGCAATGCTTTAAAGAATACATAGGTCCTCCAGAGCTTTTTGAAGGAGGAAAGACAAATAATAGAGACTACTAGAACCAAATACTCCAAACTTTGGGAAGAATCAGACTTAGCTTAAACTTAACCTTACTAAAGAGAGCTGGATAGAGCCACATCTGTTCCAGATGATTGTGAGACAAAAGTTGCTCTAACGGGAGCCAGTCCACAAGGGGTCCCTTGATTAGTCCCATCTTTTTATTTTGGAAATTGCTCCAATATTCTCACATTCATCCAAATTGCCCAAACATTAGAACCTTTTAAGCCATTTTACTGCTCTGTTTGCACTTTAGCTCACTTCCCAGATGAACATCACAAAGACAAAGCAATAAAGCTGATGAACAAAGTTAGCAGCTGCTGTTCTTGGCTCGGAAACCTCCTGGACATTTTTAGACTGACTGGGGAGGCAAAAGCAGGAATAATCATGTTTAATGACATAGTTGGCCCTGGGGAATGACAATAGCTAATTTAATACACATTATTGTGGAAAGTCCTTATGTGCACAAGGTTTGGGAAGGGGCCCTGCAGGATCAGCACTCCACGGAGCTGTCCCTTCTTGACTTACGTGCCTCTTGCTAAGGGCTTTGCCAAAGCATTGAAAGCAAGGAACATTTAAGCCATGAATTTTATAAAAAGTCAAAACCTGATGCCTGAAGGATGGAACACGCCAAATTATCTGAATATTGTACAGATTCTGTCACTCTCTCCCCCAGTACTTCACCACTTTATTCTGTGATCTTCTTATAAAGGAATGCAGCTTTAAGTGAGAGCAGTAGCTGGATGGGAAACCTTCAAGGAAAAGCCAGATGTTGCAGGGAGTGGTAATTCAGCAGGGGGTTCTCTTCTCTCATGCAATCCTGAACCAGTGTGCCATAGGTCTCAAAGACTTTAAAGCCAGGTCCACTGTGATCATCTAGTCCAGCCTTAAGTATATCCACAGAATTTCACTCATCCATTCCTGCAATAGAACCTAGCCTCTAGCTGACTTACTGAAGACCTGAAGTTACTGAAGACTTCAAGTTACAGAGAATCCACCACTTACTCTAGTTTAAACCAGCAAGTGATCCATGCCTTATGTTCCAGAGCAAGATGAAAAAGAACAGAGTCTCTGCCAATCTGACGTAGGGTAAAACTCCTTCCTGACCCCAGCTATGGTGATCAGTTGAATCCTGAGCATACCAGTAAAACTCACCAGCTAGACACATGGGAAAGAATTCTGTATAGTAACTCAGATCCCTCCTCATTTAGTGTCTCATCTCCAGCCACTGGAGATATTTGCAGTTAGCAGTTACAGATGGACCATATGCCATTGTCGGCAATCTCACCATGACATCTCCATAAAATTATCAAACCCAATCTTGAAGCCAGCTAGGGTTTTTGTCTTCTGTGCTGTCTTTGGAAGGCTGTTCCAGAGCCTCACTCCTCTGATGGTTAGAAATCCTTATCTAATTTCAATTCTAATCATGGTGATGGCCAGTTTATATCCATCTGTTCTTGTGTCAGCTTTGGCACTTTAGGTTGAATATCTTCTCTTCCTGCCTGGTGTTTATCACTCTGATGTATTTATAGAGAGCAATCATATCTCCCCTTCATTTGGTTAGGCTAAACAAATCAAGTTCCATGAATCCCCTTTCATAAGGTAGGTTTTCCCTTTCTCTGATCATTCTAGTAGCCCTTCTCTGGACCTCTTCCAATTTCAATTAATCTTTCTTCAACACAGGAGATCAGAACTGCATCCAATACTCCAGATGAAGTCTCACTAGTGCCTTGTATAACAGTACTACACTTCCATGTCAATGCTGGAAATACCTTGCCTGAGACATCCTAGGACTGCATCGGACTTTCACAGCCACAGCAGCACACTGGCAGCTTATAATGATCAAGTAATACACCGAGGTCTTTCTCCTTCATCACTTCCACATCCCCAGCCTATAGAAATTCTTCTTGTTTTAATCTCTAGCTATATGTCCTTGCACTTTGCCTATTATATTTCACCCTGTTTCTATTACTCCAGTTTTTAAGGTCCTCCAGATCTTCTTGTAAGGTATTGCGGTCCTCTTCTGATTTGACAATATCACCCAACTTTGTGTCATCCTCAATTTTTATTAGCACATTTCCACTTTTGAGCCAAGGTCATGAATTTAAAATGTTAAATAAGAAACCTGAGACAAATCCCTGAGGAACTTCACTAGTAAACTTCCTCTAACCTAACACGTCACTTTTCAGCCTCACCCACTGTAGTCCCCCCTTTAACCAGTGCCTCATCCACCTTTCAATTCCCATATTAATCCCTCTCTTCACCAATTTAACTAATAATTTCTAATGTGGAACTGTATCAGATTCCTTACTGAAATCCGGGTAGATTGGCTGCATTTCCTTTGTCTAAAAAAATCAGTTGGCTTCTCAAAGAAAGATATCAGGTTGGTCTGGAAAGCACTACCTCTCATAAAGCACCTTGTATTTTATCTCACACTTACCTGGATGTCCTTATCTACTTTCTCTTTCAGAATGTATTCCAAAAGCCTGCATACAACTGTGCTCAAACTAACAGGTCTGTAATTTCCCAGATCATTTTCCCCCCTTCCTTAAAAATAGATACTATATTAGCAATTCTCCAATAATAAAGTATGATCCCCAAGATTTGAGCAAGGAGTTGTACTAGATGGCATCCTGTGGTTCCTTTTAACCCTAATCTACTAGGATTTGGAGAGTCAATAAAAATTCTTGCTATTGGGCTTGTAATTTCATGTGCCAGTTACCTTAATATTCTTAGATGGAGATTATCCAATGTAGTCCCATGAAGATGTTTCAGTTTACTTCCACCTCAGATGTGGTAACTTCTACTTCCATATCATGGTTTCCATTAGCCACCTTCCACTAACCTGAAACTCCTCGTTACCCATATAAAAACTGAGACAAAATATTTGTTTAGGTATTGGGTCACACCTAAACTATCTTTGATCTCCAACCATCCTTAGTGCCTAGCAATATCACTTTTTTTTAATTTATGTGGCTATAGAGCCTTTTAACATTGGTTTTATTCCCCTTTGCAAGGTCCAACTCTGCTTGACTTTTGACAGTTCACCGATTTCTAATCTCCAAAAGGTAGCTTCTCTTGCTTATCCCTCCCATCTTCCATTCCTTGTAAGCTTTCTGCTTTCCCTTAATCACGTTTGAGAAGCTTGCTCTTACAGCTTGATCTGCTATCCTTCCCTATGACTTTTTTCTTCTTGTTTAGGATTCAGTCTTAAGATAGCTTCTGCAACTTTGACTTAAAGTAATTCCAAGCCTCCTCTACATTAAGATCCTGCAGCTCTTCAGTCTAGTCCATTTCCCTAACTAAGTCCCTTAATTCTTTAAGGCCTGCTCTTTTGATATTAAGAATGCTAGTTGCAGAACTATTTTTTATATGTTTCCATTTAATTTAAATAGAATAAGCTCATGATCACTGGAACCAAGGCTGTCCTCTGCCACCAGTTTTTCTATAAGGTCTTAGCTACTTACCAACACTGAATCTAAACTGGCGTCCTCTTTTGTTGGTTTGGTGACTATTGGGTGAAGAAATATGTCAGCTATCACACACCAAGGAATATCTGGCCCCTAACCATTATAAGTAGCACTTGTCCTCCAATCTATGTTGGGGATATTAATGTACCCTATAAATCACACAGTTCCCAGTAGTATTTCATTAAAAAAACTAAAGAGGTGTGTATCATATCCAAGTCAGATCCTGGGCATGTAGATCAGACCTCAAACATTACCCCAAGGGAGGATCTGTTTCTTCATCCCCAAAGTGATTTTGACATAAGCAGATTCTGTTTTATCTATCACATCACTTCTAATTCCTTTACTTAACGGTCTACCTTATCATTAATATAATGGTGCTCCTCCATCAACCTTTACTTTTATTTCTATCTTTTCTGAACAATGCATACCCTTCAATGCCTTTGCTCCTGTCACAACTACTGTGCCACAATGTCTCTGTTATCCCTATACAATCTGGTTTCACTTCTGGCAACAGCAGCTCTGGTTTGGCAATTTCTTACCCAGTTTCCTTGCACTGGTGTACAGATACTTTGGTTGTTTGTGTTTGGCTTCACCCAGATTTCTCATCATTCTACTGCTAGGATCTCCCACCTGACTCTTAATGTCATTGCCTCATTTTACTGGCACTAACTTTCCTCTTAATGTCCATTCTCCCACTCTATGCTGTTTCTTTCTCCACACCTGTATCCTCTCTTACTTGATTTCCTCCTACTCAATGCTAGAAACAGGAATGGAGATTACATAAATACCTCCCAACCACCTTCCCAAATTCTTAATTTAAAGTTTTTAATCAGTCGCACTAACCCCCATCTGAGAAATCTATTTCCCCTCCTGTTCAGGTGGAGTCCATCCCATGAGAACCATACTCTCTCAGCGAATGCCTCCCAACAGTCAAACAACCCAAAGCCTCTATTATAGCACCACTGCCCTGAACCGTATGTTGATTAGTATAATCTTTTCTAACCTTCACTCTCCTCCTCTGGGGTCAGGTAGAATCCCAATGAAGCTTCCTGAGTCTTCATTTTTTTCAGCATGTTCCCCAGCTTGTTGTAGTTTCCCTTGATGAGTTCCAGAGAGAAATCTAGCTACATCATTTGTTCCCACTCCCATACGAAAGACTAGCAATGGGTTCATTCCAGCTCCCATTAGGATCCTCTTCAGCCTCACGTCCACAACTTGTTTCTTAGCTTACAGCAGACAGCACACCCTTCTTTTCTCTAGATCAGCTCTGTTGACAGACCTGTCTGTTCTACTCAGTAGAAAATCACCCGTCAGGTTGACCTGCCTCTTACTGGTGTTGGTGCAATTCTCCAACTTTCCACCTTCTGTTCTTTCTGGCTACAAGTCCTCTCGTCCTCGTTTGCAATCTCCTGCAAGTCATCCTCTATCCTACTGGATCTCCAAACTCTGACTATCAGAGTTGGTCCTGCTTTGAGCAGGGGTTGGACTAGATGACCTTGCTGAGTCTCTTCCAACTCTAATCACATCTATGATTCTATTTCCATTGACTCTTCCCCACCTTCTTCAAGGACTAGACACTCTTCTCTTATTTCTTGTTCTTCTACCATCTGTTGCTGCCTGTTGTGCATGTTCTTCATTTTCAAGATCAGCAAACTTGTTCCTGAGCTCTATTTCTCCTTCACTTTTCAGAATCTTTTCCTCTGACTGGTTCTCATAGTCCTTGTGTAATGAGAGGCACTGTCTTTTTAAAAGACTATGTCTATCTGGGGTCATTTCAGCTTCAGTAATTACCCTCTGCCTTCCTAAACTTACTCTGCAGTGTCAGTTGTATATGACATCCCCCACTTTCTGTCCTAAAGTGCTGTGCAGTGTTGCAGCACAATTCTAAACAGCTGCTGCTGTCAACTGCACCTGCAGCTGCATTTTTGGATTATGCATTTGTGGATTTATGCACTATGCATTTATAGTTTGCATGCTAGTTTGTCAGGCCCACTGGAAGAACACTAAATAGGATATTCTTCTTCTAATGCCTCAGTTTGTATGCATCCACCTTGTTTTGTTAATGCACATATCTGGGATTGTGTCTTACTGGATGTGTGTTTATATAATTTGTACTCAATTCCCTTCTATGCAATCAGATAATTTGGAATTTTTATGGGGGGAAAAACATTCTAAAACAGAAGGGGAAAAATATAGAAAGGCAGTGCACTCAGCTCTGAAAAGTAATGAGGCTGATTGTAGGTCTTTCAGATTCTTCTTTTAATATAAAAAATTACAGGGAATCCACCCAAGTTTTTCTGTTCATCAAGGAAGGCTCATCCTTGGGGTGTTCAGGCAGCAGGAGTCTAACTGATCTCACTGAATAGCAGTGCTGAATTTCATGACCCATTTTACAAGTGATATTTATCCTGTAATCAAGCTGCCAGAGTCACTATACTATGGAGTTTCTTATCTATTTTAAGGAACTATATTTCCCTTGTTATTGTATTTAATTATATTCTAGCGCCCTCCTCATGTCACCTCAGCACATATGTGCAGGAAGGGTCTTGTCGGTGTCTCAGATCTCGGTGGATTATTGTACACACTGAAAATATGCACTTCTGACAAGGCTGCAAATGCAACAATATACATGTGTATAGGATAGACAGACAACACAGCAGTAATTGGAAGCAACACACAGGGTCTTAGAGTTGGAATTTAATCACAAGCCATCAAAGTTTGATATTGATTTCCTTGACGTTCCCCTGCATGAATTAGAAGAGTTTACATTTTTCATGGCTGATTAGCACATTCTCAAATCCTTTTGGCTAATAGGAAAGCAGCAAGTGCTGAGTGACCTCCCAGCAGCAGGAGAAACATTACTGCTAATCGCAGGGAGAGTGAAGAGGGACTCCAAGCAGCGTGGATTGGTGTTTGTTCGCTATTCACAATAAGTCTGTGAAGCCCTCTAATGGAGGATACAAATGAAATGGAACCAACGGCCACATCCATTCAGTTGGGTATCATTAATCAAGATTAAGGAGTCCCTTAATAGAAGGTTCCAGGAAAAAGCTAAAGGCAAGCATGACAGGACTCCATTCTCCAAATGTCTATAGTCCCCAAACCATCTGTCCAAGGGTCTTTCTGAAGCAGAAACCACTGCCTTGTGTTTTCCCAACTTAAAAACCAAGGCTTGGCTAATACCTGGGCATGAACGAGGAATTGGCTTAGCTCTGACACAGTGGAGGTGTATTAAAGGGACAGTTAAGGCATGCTCTGGGGGCATCCTCTGCTTAAGAAATGCAGGTGACAGCTCCAAAACATCACAACTAACTTCTCTTTCCCCCCAAAAGGACAGTGATTAGTACTATCTTTAACACCATCTAAAGGCCAGTCAAATGGAAGAGAGGGGAAGGTACTCTATAAAAACCTCTAGAAGGAAAGGGAATATGAGTTTTGTTAAAATGAAAGCTTTACTCAATACTTTACATTACAAAGTTTTTAACTATTTATACTTTTTCTCTATCTTTAATAAAAGGTCAGCATTTTAATAGTGGTTGTTTCTAAGATACTAAGCTGGCTGAGGCCTCTGTACTCAAAACCCTAACCCATGTTGAGCTGTTTAGTGCTGTGAAGTGCCTGCCACCTGTGACTTGCTGGGCCCATTCATTCTATCAAGGCCCCACATTTCCCTGTCCCTTTTGGAGGGACCCATGAGTAGCTCTGGCTCTGACACAAAGTGCCCAAGAGGCAAAGTCCTAAGTGAAGACCTGCAAGCAAATGTTCCTCCCCAGAGATGTGCCTAGATCCTTCCTGATTCTGTGTTGGTACTGGACAATGAAGATAATGAAGAGCATGGAAGATGAATCTGGGCAGATTGTCGGGAATGCTCTGGATGTACATTACAGCATTCTGACCAGTGGCAGATTATTTTGTCCTGAAAATATTTTCCTAGAAGTTGTATTGATTTTGCAAGGAGTGGGGAAGAATGGCATTGTTTTCTTGTGAACGAGCACAGTGACCTTAACAGGTAAATAAATCAAGTTCACTGAGGATGGCGTCCCACTTTCCCCTATCCTGCTGGCATATCTGTCCCAGTAATGCAGCCAGACAGTGATCTAGAGGCCATTATATTGAGTGTTTTAATTAAAATTCCAAAACCAACTGGCTTAAGGTGAAAATAAAACCCAATGCCACCGGGCGAAAAGAACCATCCTAAAGTGCTTCTACTACATTGAGGCACCCTGTCATCTACAAAATACATGTGTATGCTGATCTCATTTTAAAATGAAGAGTAACCAAACAAATGCATTAGATTATAGGCAGTCTATGCTGTCTGTCATTTTTGGTGGCAGTTGAACACAGATACGCAAATGACTTAACTTACATATCTCAGTTCAACTGCCCTATGCACAGCACATCCACTGCACTGAGTCAAAGGGAGGGGCCTCCCTTCAACCCAGTGCCAGTCCAGTTGCTGGAGTGGTCTTCATATATTGGCTTCTTGAGTGAGTGAACAGATCTTCACAGACCTGATCAGCCAATCAGGAAAGTCAATCTGACTGCAGTGATTTTGCTGATGGCAGTGAAGAGTAGCCCTAAATTTAGTGGAATTGGAGGTGAACATGCTTTTCATCAATGGTATCAGAAGTAAGACTTTCTGATGCTAAGTACTTTTGTCCTGTGTTAAGTAAACCTTCTTTTCAAAGGCCATGTGTTCAAAAACAGAGCCTGCCTATATATTTTGTTAAAGTTTTTTTACAGTAGCATGTAGGGTCCAAATACAGTGGTGTGTTCCATCTCACACCACCACTCAAGAGACACAAGTTTTTAAAGTAAACCATTTAGCGTCCCCATTGAGCCAGGCATACAATCATTAGCCAGCTCATAAAGATAAGGGTAACATTTCCATAGTTGATACAACAGCCTTGGAATATTCCACATGTCCAAAACTTCTGTCACATCTCAGTGTACAAGTCTTTAAATAGTCCATATTTTTAAAGCACAGTGTCTGTCACAGTGAACAAAATGGCTTGCTCAACTACTGGAGACTAATTGTTGGAGATGAACTCAGCAAAAACATCCACATTTTAAAATACATTTTCATGGCTTTTTTGATAAGTGAGCTCTCTCACTGCAAACATTTCCCAAACACTGTTAAACCAGGATGTTACTGGAGGGCTCTTTTTTATTTCAGTGACTTGCAACAGGCCATTTGGCTGCAGCTAATAAATGTGGGACTTAATTACAAATATCAGTGTTTTGCCAATGGAAAACCCTCCATCAGGGCCAATGGAGGCAATGGTAAATGACTAATGGTGTCATCTTTAATTTGTAGGCACACATGCTTCCAGTGTTTTTCATTTTAACACAACTGTTGCATACATTTGGTAGGCAGTCACGTCACATTCCACTTTCTCTCCTACAATTAATCATGTTTATTACAGTAGCACCAAAGAACCAACAAAAAAGGAGACATGTGGCAGTGTTCTTCAGAATCCAGGACAAATCATGATATTTATTCAAGTAGAGAGGAAAAGTCCAAAGAGTCATGCCCTTGCAATAGTCAGGAAGGACAGAAAGCCCCATGAGCTTTTTGAAAGAATGTAAGGAGATAATCCCATTCAGAAAACAAAACACAATAAATCTGTGCCAGGTCTACCTTCCTCCTGCAAGGTTCTGGCACTCAGCAGCAACAGGAGAGTTTCTGGAATCAGCTGGTGCTACCCTCAGGAAGCAAAAACAGCTCTAACCAAGTAAGTCAGCTAGTGAGCTGTATTTTCCCCTTTTTAACAGACTTCTCACCACCTGCCAGTTAGCACAGGTGTAGCAAGGAAGGGCTGAGCTGCCTACAGGAGCCTATTAACCCTTGCTGAGCTAGTTTGGGGTTGGTATGCCACACCACAGACTCCACCATACTAGGCACTGTACAAACTCAGAGAAGTAGATAGTCACTATCTCAAAAAGCTTACACCCAAATCAATCACCATTATAATCAACTCTTCCCACCCTCATAGTTCTTTTTAAGCCTGACAGGGGTAAGATACCATTGACACCGTATTTTGTAATAACTCACCTGTTAAAACAGCATACACTGGCACCACAGGACCTGCTGTCATGCTCTGTTTCTATTCCTCTCCATCAGTTTTGTTCCTTATGTCTCTTTCCCATTACTTGCAGACAGTCCCTCGTCCGCACTGGAGGCAGGGAAAGGGAATCGGGATTCCCGGCCCGGTGCCATCAGTGGAGTCGTGTCAGCCCCCGCTGGGGTGGAAGACGGGGGGCTGGACGGTGAGGGTGAGCGTCCTAGATGGACCCAAGCCTTCGAAATGAAAGCCGGTTTACCCCTTCTGATTGGAAGTGGGGCGGGGGGAGTTGGGAGGAGCAGCAGGGCTCATGCTGCCTCCACCAGTTCTGGGGTGGATGGGACGAGAAGCGACTCCGCATGAGTCGCGGGTAAGTCCTCGCTGTGGGAGGGAGGACTGCTCGGGTGGGAAGATTCCCATTCCTTCAGTACCCGGCTCTGCGGTGCCGAGGGTGGAGTCAGCCAGTGCCAGGGTGAGCTCGGCACCAGTGAGGCCGGGCTGTATCTTGTCGTCAGCACCAGAGACGATATGGTGCGGTGCTGAGGTGAGCCTGGTGCCGATAGTGCCAGGCTGACTGAGGGCAACTTCGAACAGTGCCGAGGCGTCGGGTAGGCACTGCGGTGCCGAAGTTGGCACTGAGTTGGTGCAGCGGCAGCGGAAGCCACCAGTGGCACAGTGCCACGTAGGCTCCAGTGCCAAGCTGGGTCTCGGAGCCAGGCTCGAACCTGAAGCCTTGGGCGAAGGGTGCCGAGCCTCCTCCGAGGCTAGGGCGCGGTGTCACTGTTCCCTCTCCTTAATCATTCGAGGTTTAAAGAAGAGACAGATGGAACACGCTGAGACCATGTTGTCTTTGCCCAGGCACCTGAGGCACTTCCCGTGGGGGTCGTCCCAGAGGAAGGCCTTGCTGCACTCGGCACAGGGTTTAAACGTGAAGAGACAGGCTGCTTGGGATTCATAAGGAGTGGACGTTCCAGATCTGATGTGCAAGGCAGAAGAAATGAAACTGAGGAGGGGTTGGGGAGGTGGCCATATATATAGCCACGGGTGGTGCGAGGGGCGGTGGCTGCCTCCCCTCCTCTGACAGGCTAGGACAAGTTTTTCCAACCAATCCAGTGCTCCGGCACAGAGACACCTATTACTGAATGCATCTGAGCAGCACTCGAAGAAGTTCTTTTTACTAACTTAGCAACCCAGGTTCTCCCACTGATTTCAGTGAACTTAGGTGCCTGAATACCTTTGACGATCTGGGTCTGAAATCCTCATTTTCATGTCCTTGTGAGAGTGGGGGTGAACACATATTCTTCTGTGGGACAGGGGCGGATCACTACAGTCCAAATTATGACCATTTACACAAATGGAGGATCTGTCCCAGGATGTACTGTTTTATGGTAATCTTAGAAGTAAGGCAATGGTATAAGAAAATGGCCTAAATTTCTCCATCCCTTTCTCCAGATTTATGTTCAGAAAATCGAACTGTGCCTTGATCCTGCAGTGCTCTTTTTTATGTTGTGTTCATACAGCAACAGACGGGCTTGGCAATATTTATACACACAAGGAAGAGTACGTCTGGGCATTTTATTTGGTCTATAAAGAGTTCTGTTTCTGACTCCAGGCTTTTACCCGTCTAATAAAAAGAGGTATTTTATTTATAGCCCTTTCAGAAATGTGCCTGGGGCTTTATGAGAAAGAAATACAAACGGATTCTGCAAATCTAGGAAGCAAGATCATTTTGATCTGAGTTAACCTAGCTGAAACCTTTGTTTGTAAGTATCACACAAAAAAAGCACCCATTGAAATTGGTAGACGATGGACACAATATTGTTTTTTCCATCAAACGTTAAAGGCCAACATTTCTGATTTTATATGTGATGATTTCTTTTAAAACAATATGCTTTTCAAAATTCTTCTTTTAGTTATTTCTCTCATAGTAGACTGTCAGTTTCAGCTCACCCACCATATCCGCACATGCTAAAAGCGAGGTAACACCCAGGAGTTCTGGTAAGAGAGAATGAATTTAATCTTCCCTGGCAGTGCTTTCTTCAGGCCCTTACCCCCCAGGGTATTGTTAGTAAAAGTCAGAGACAGGTCTCCGTTTCCAGGATCTTTTGTGTATTGTCTGTGACCTGTCCCTGACTTTACTAAAAATACCTTGACAGAATCTTATCCTTACTGAGTTCCAAAGGGGCAGTCGTGTTAGTCTAGTTCAATAAAACAAACTAGGAGTCCTGTGGCACTTAGAGACTAAAAAAATTTATTTATTGCGTGAGCTTTTGTGGGAGAAAATCCCACTTCATCAGACACTTTGAAGATGGGGGAAACTTACAGAATAAGAGGAAAATAAATGCAGGGAAGGGTAAGACATGGAAACAGGTCATACTGAAACAGCAAAGCAAAACAGTTGTTAAAATTCAAACACTGGGGAAGAGCATCAAGAGAAAGATAGTGGTCAAATCACCTATCATAATGAGAGAAAAATCCAAAGCCCCTACTAAGTCCTGAAGCAATGCAATCAAATTCAATCTCAGCAGCTTGTTTGAAGCCTTGATCTGGTATTCATCTGCTTGTTTAACCTTGCTGGTTCACTATTCAGATGTCAGCGTCTCCCTCCCATTGGCCAATCACACCAGCCTCCTTCTCCCACTTTTAAATTTTCACACAAACATCTTTCTGCCCTGCTGTCCCTCACACTTAGAAGGAGCTCCCATAAACTTCTACCAAACTACCTCATCACCCTCCTTCAGATCTCTTTCCCAAAAATCCTTCCTTTATCAGGATTCTGGAGAAGAGTAGCTTCCCCATGCCAGCATCTTCTCATGGCTGGGTGAGGCAAAATGGGCACTCCCCCTGCTGACAACCATTCTCATCCTGTGCTGTCTTCTTGCAACTGAACCCTCCAGCCAGGTCACAGTTAAATCCACCCTTTGTAAGGTAATACAAACACCAACAAAACAGAAGTCCAACCAATAACTCAAGACCTTGTGTGAGGTCTCTGGCCCCTCACTTGGGGTCCAGCAGTCCTATACTCCTCTCTCCAGGCTCAGAATTACCATCACCCCCTTATTCCAAGGAGCTTCATGATTCCTTCCCTGTGGCTGGCAGAGGAACCCGGTCCTCACTCTACACTGGGTTCCAAGATACCCTCTGTCAGCCCCCTTACTACTGCTTCCTTGGATTCTTTTCTACCATTAGCCTTTCTTCAGGCTTTTCACCCAGCTCTTCCTGGGCTGTCTGTAACAAGTGACACTCCCGGGCCTCTCTGCACAAAATGGATTCTTGCCTTGTGTCACGGTCTGCTACAGGAGCTTGCTTCAATTCTGTGTCTTCCTGGAGTCTCTGCTTTCTAGCACCCAGTGTCTCCTCATAGCCCATCAAAGCCCCTTAGACTTTACCAGCACTGGCTTTCTGTGCATCACTGCCTCCAGTGACCTCCTGCCTCAGGGCCATCTGCCCATGGCCCCAGGCCTCCTTCTGTCTGAGGACCCTCCGTATCCAGCTTCACATATCCTCAGTTTCTCTAAGACTTCAGCCACAGAGAAAACTCCAAACAACCTCTCCACTGTGCCTCCTCCCCATCCTTTCTCCCATTATCCTGTGCTTCCTTTATGAAAAGCCAGCTCCTTGCCATCTGGTTTGATCTCCCTTAGTGCCTAACACCCCACCAGGTACCACTCATTGGCCTAATTTGGCTCAAACTCCTGTTAACCCATGGTGAGCAAGCTGGGGCTTACATACCCAGCCACAGATGCCTACAAAAAACTCATCAACATTTACACTACTAGTGTGCTGTGTTGGGAACATGGACGCTGGCAAACCACGCCTGTGTTCGCTGCATGACCCCGGACTCTGAGGTACTTATGGAAAAATACAAGCATGCTTCTTCCACGCCTCCAGCTCGTGAGGGGAACAGGGGGAGGGGCTTCCACTACCAATTATAGTAAGGTAAACAAGCATATCCATCATTGTACTGAATGTATAGAGATAAGCTAGACTGTATAAATAAAGACCCCCGGGGCTTTCCGGGGACACTTCTTTGCCGTAATCCACGACTCTGTCCGGTTTCTTCCCGCAGTGCTGAGACCACAGTCGGTCACAATCACCAAAATTACCTCATTACCTGAAATGTCATTCGTTATCCTCCTCAGCACCATTACCAGTGGACATCATAATGCCATAGTCCAAGAGCTACACTTGTACTTCCCCATGTGTCTGTATCCATCTGGTGTCCCTTGTCTGATGCTTAGATTGCAAGTTCTTTGAGACTGGGACCATCCTTTTGGTTTGTGTTTGTACAGTACCTAGCACAGTATGGTCCTGGTCCATAACTGTAGCTCCTACATAAATAATACTAATTAGTATTCCACTGGTTACTTTAGATGGTCCCCATTTCAAAAAAGAAACAAACAGCAAATGGAAATAAATAGGCCCTATCAAATTCACAGTCCATTTTGGTAAGTTTCACAGTCATAGCATTTAAAGATCTCCAATTTCACAGTTTCAGCTATTTAAGCCTGAAATGTCACAGTGTTGTAACCGACGGTCCCAACCCAAGTGGGCTACTGGGGGCTGTTGGAGGTGGTTGTGGTATTTCCACCCCCACTTCTGTGCTGCTCAGCACTGCCTTAAGAGCTGGGCTTCAGCCAGCAGCCACAAAGCAGTAGTGTTGCTGGTGCCAGGCAAACAGTGTGCAAGCCCAGAGTCCCAGCACCAGTGCCAGTGCCAGTGCCCAAGTCTGGCTGGGGACCCGGGGCTGGGTCTGGTGGCAGGATCTGACCCCAATCCCAACCAGGGAGCCAGGGCTAGGCCACTGACTGGTGGCAGTAAGAGTCCAAACCAGGGGCCGGATCAGGCCTCAGGCCATATCATGGCCAGGAGGCTGAATTGTGGCTGGGGACAAGGCTGACATGGCAGGGGATGGTGCTAGGCTCTGGGGCCAGGCCTCAACCCTTTTTTCAGGGCAGCAACACCCCTGCCACAGATCTTCCTGAAGCAGGGGTTGATTCCCAGGGGGAGATCTGACTTGGTTCCAAGAGAGACCTTTGCAGTTGAAGAGAAAACTCTGCTAGAAACCAATGCAAGCAGTTAATAACAGGCAGAGTTGATTGGGCACCTCTGAACATGAATGGCTTTTTGATCACACAACCACTTCTTGTTCTCCAGACAGTACCTTCTCCCATGGCCTGGGCAGCTGCAGAGATGGAGCTGGCATCTGGCTGTTTGTCACAGGGTTACTTCTTCCCACACAGATGCATGCTCAGTAGCACCACTGATGTCCTCAAGGAGAGGAGCTACTACCCTGCTTCATCCTGTCTGTTGTTCCTGCTATAGGGCTGGTTCTCTCAGGTGCTTGTGGTACATTATCCTGGTGTAGATGGCTTAGTGGTTATTTTGCCCATGCTCTTGTCCTACACTTTCTTTAGTTCTAGTTTCCTAGCAATAACCACAGGTTAATTGTCTCTAGATCAAGAAGCTTGCTAGATGTTAACCTTAAAGCTTTTTTTTAACAGTAAAGATACACACGCTCATAACTCCTGCTGATTTAATTGAAAATTGGGGACCTAAAGACCCTCCTAGATCTGAGCCATTCTGCCCTTTTGTGTCTGAAATACTGAGTGTCATAAAGCATTGTGAGGTGGGACTAAGTAATTCTATCTAACATGCTAATGAATGATCCCTTTCATCATCCAAGATTTATTCATATTAAGTTCTACACAATACATTTTGACTTCTCATAATCCATTTGATTGGGCATAAGAAGACTCTGCTGTGATGGGCTTGAACTGATAAAAGGAAAAGAAACACTGAAACAAGCCACTTGTGAGTAACAAGACATTATCTATTATTAACTCACTGGAATTGGATTCGCCTTCCTGCATGGATGATGAATTTCACAGTTGGGTACATGATGCTCAATGGTAGAGGTAATGTTTGGTCAGTCTAGACATTTGGTTCAGCGTCATAAAAGATTAACAGCCATCACACAACAGGAATTAAAACCCACTGACTCCAGGCTTACTTTTCTACAGAGAAAGCAACTTTATGGTATAGTGCATCTTGTCAATTGAACCTAACAACTGCTCTGATTTGCTGTTACTGTATGACCTGATCCTATGTTTTACATCCCCTTGCATTTATTGTAATTCCATTCTGTAAGTTCACCCATCTTCAAAGCATCTGACGAAGTGGGATTTTCTCCCACGAAAGCTCATGCAAAAAATAAATCTGTTAGTCTTAAAGTGCCACATGACTCCTTGTTTTTATGGTGTAGATCTACTATTTTAATTGCTTTTGTCATTGAATTGGTCTTTATTTTAGCAACAAAGGATTTAGCTATTAGAGTGAGTAGAAGAAGAATAAACAATTTTTCAGGTTCTCCCCAACAGAAATAACAGCTCTGATTGATATCTATTTTAATGTCTACCTCTCAGTCACTCTAGTTTCATCCATCAACTCTATCAGGAGGATGACCTGATATCTGATCACCACCCTCTCGGGCAGGTGCCATGGGGAACAGTCCTGGAGGCTGATTTTGTCTATGAAGGAAGTGGATCTCACAAATATCAGGTATTTACCAGGTACCTGACAAACTGCAGACTAAGACAGTCTGACTCGTAGCATCTGACTTGGAGCCCCCAGGTCCAATTTCTCTGTTCTCAAGAGTCTGTCTCAGGGGTTTGCAGTGACAGCAAAATCTAAAACTAGTTGGGTGAGAGAGTGCATGTTTCCCAGTGTCCTCAGCAGCCTTTTCTCCTGAGGCAGGTCAGGCGAAATGCCCTTAGACCAAAGCAGCTCTGCCTTTTCTGGGAGAAACTTTAGTTTCAGGAATGCTTCCTCCAGCACCTGTTGCAATATTCACTGAACACAAACTGATTGCATCACAAGTGTTTGAAGGAATCACCAATGAAGATTTCAGCCTATGGTACAATCCTATAGGAACTTGTATCAGCCTACTAGTGGAGGCTCTAATGTGCTCACCAGACCACTGTCAGGCTTCCCCTCACCAGTCCAAGATGGCTCATCTCACTTTGTGGGATATTGTCGTATTCTTCTCACTGATCTCACACAAATTTGATTCACCTCTGTACCCATTACAGAGAACTGCCTGTGCTTGCAGAGACTTTGCTTGGCAGTCAGCTGCATACCACTGGAGGAAAGTGGTCAGTGTCAGGATTTCCTGGGAATCCCATTGGCAATATGTAATCTTTAATGGGTCTATTTGTAGAGTGTAAGCCTGGGTCCTTGCTATGGCCTTACTTTCACTCCAACTCCATTCCCCCGGTTATTTTTCCACTCAAGGGCTAACCAGGGTCTTCCTCATTTCCACCCAGTGAGCAGCCGCCTCACATCTCACTCACTGAAGCTCCTGCTCTCCTCTGATAGATGCATTCTTCAGGCAGGTGTTTTTCTCCTTCACATGGCAATGCAGTGGATACACTGTTTATAACTGTGGGCCACATATGTGGCTCTTTGTGTGTTATGTGAGCCACATCCACACAATCTGTATGCTACCTGTACAGCTACCAAAATAAGTAAAGTTTAGTGTGTGTTATTTGACAGCAGTTTGATTCAAATCAACGTAGTGCCTTTCATTTGAACATGTAGCTGTGGCTAGTGGGGGAACACCTGCCCCACCCCCTTTTCTCTGTTTGTCTGTAGTGCAAACACTAGGGTGAAAGTGGCTAAATGTTTAACCATTTAAATGGTTAGCAGCTGGTCTCACCATTTAGTAATTAGTTTAAAGATTGCCCTGATGGGGAACCTTCCTGCCAAGGCAGAGCTGCCAAGTTGCCGCTCTGCAACTGCACAACTAGGCCCTCATGGCTTAAACTGCAGATGTTGCCAGCACCCAGTCATCAGAGTCAGTAACTCCACAACAGTTCATTGGGGCTGAGCCAGCAGAAGGAGAAGCTCATCACCCACCTGACAGCCCCATCCCAATCCCTCACCTACTTCTGCAACCACAGAACTTAATGTTTAAAACTTCAGGCATTCTATTTTAGAAGTTTAAATGAATAGCTCAATAAGTGAATTTTTACACTCAGAAGTGAGGAAGCAGGGAGCCCCTGCTGGTAGCAACACTGTCACCCTCTTCTCTTCCCTCTGCCCTACCCCTTCCTCGATCTTCTCCCCAACCCATCCCTTCTGCTCCACACTGTCCTCTGTCCAATCCCACTCCCCCATCCCCGTCTCTGTTTCTTGCCCTAAACCATCCCTCGTCCTTCCCCACTGCTCCCCATGGCTGACACTCACCATTGTCCAGGAAAAGGATTCAGCACACCTAGAAGAGGGCAATGATGGGCACTCGAACCATCCAGAGGTACTAGCCTTAGCTAGGGAGAGTGACTTAGTGAGCCTTCTCTCTCCCCACTACAAGGTGAGCAGAGCAAAGCCCTGCTTGGTCTTGGCCTCCCCCCGCACCCCTCAATCCATAGTAACCTGTTCCCTTTTCCACTAGACTTCTGACAATCCCAAAACACAGTGTGTCCCTGCAGTGCAGGGAGGGAGGAAGTAGAGACTGCTAACGGAGCTCCTCAGCCACAGGGGGCTGCTTCACCTTCCTGGCCTGCAGGGAGCCATGTGCAAATCAGCAGGGCTACATGGTGCCATCTCCTGTTCTGCCAGTCCTGCCCCTGCTGGTACCCAGGAGCAACAAATTTTGAATTTTTAACACATAGCTGGGCCAAAGCTGTTTGCTAACTGGGATGCAAACTGCCCACAAGTTGAGAACCACTTTCCTATATCAATGATCAGTCATCTTAATTACTTATCACTCCCACAATTTTTCTGTGATCTGCAAAATTTTATCAGTGACTTTTATCTTTTCTTCCAGGTCACTGATAAAAACGTTAACAGTACAGAGCCAAGCACCAATGCCTGCAGCACTGTATGAAACACGCCTGTTAGATGACAATTCCCCTTTACTATAATATTTTGAAATCTAGCAGTTAGCCAGTCTTTAATCCATTTAATGTTTGCCATATAAATTTTATGTTGTTCTAATTTTTTTAATCAAAATGTCAAGTCTAACATCTTACAGAATCCAAATATATTATGACAACGCTATTACTTTTATCAATCAAATTGATCTCATCAAAAAAAGCCACCAAGCTGGATTGCCAAGCTCTATTTTACATAAGCCCATAGTGATCTGTATTAATTACATAACTCTCTCCTTTAATTTTCTATTACTCTGGCACTGTGTCAGCCCTCCATTATCTTGCCTGGGATCAATGTCAGGCAAACAGGCTTGTAATTACCCCAGTCATCCCATTTACCTTTTTCAAAAATCGACACAACCTTAGCTTTCTTCCAGTCTTCTGGAACCTCCCCCGTGCTCCGAAATCAACAGTAACATCCAGCAAACTTCTCAGCCATGTCTTTTAGAACTCATAGATGAAAGTTATCCATACCTGCTGGTTTAAAAATGTATGTCTCTAGTCACTTCTGTTTAATATCTTTCAGAGACACTGGTGAAATGGAAAGAGTATTATGATCGCTATATGTTTTTTCCCCAAATATAAAACAAAAATATTTATTGAACCCTTCTGTGTTTTCTGCATTACTGATAATTTTACTGTAATGTCACAAATGTCAGGGTTCTTTTTGTTCCAAATAGATTGTTAAAAACTCCTTTTCATTGTCCTCCTCTCTTCTGGTCACAGAGTTTGCCTTATTTCCCTTATCAATTTTCTACAATTTCTGACTTATTTATATTCATTACTGTCAGTGTCCAATTTCTTCCACTTTATTTATTTATTCATTCATTTGTAGATGCCCTCACCTCCCCTATAAACCAGTTTGGTTTCCTGTATGGCCATCATTCTCAATTGTGGGATTCTGAACATCTGATAAAGTGTTACGAAATGATTCATAATTATTGTTCATATTTTTCTGATTACTGTATATACTCGCAGATAAGCTGAGATTTTTGTGCCTGAAAATTGGCTTCAAACAGGCACTCGGTTTATACGCAGGTGGTAGACAGCCCCAGTCCAGCAGTTTCACTGACTATGCTGCGGGCTGGAGCCCTAATGTGGCCAGAGGGGCCATCTTTAGCAGTCAGCCTGGGCTGGGGCTGGAGTAAGGAGAGGACCCCAGCGTCTGGAGCGGCCAGGTGGGGGGGGG
>ML681991.1:42316462-42395275 GCA_007922195.1 Podocnemis expansa | reverse complement strand
GGGAAGCAGTGGCAGGACCCAGGGGTTGGGAGGGAGTTGGGGAGTCTGGGGAAAGCAGCAGCAGTGTGCAGGAGCTAGGGAGGGGGTTGGGGAATCTAGGTAAAGTGGTAGAAGGGCCTGCGGGTTTCGGGGAGCCCAGGGAAATGGCAACAGAGCCCCAGGGATTTGGGGGGGCACCTGAGAGGCCAGGAAAAGCAGCAACAGGGGTGGGGGGGTGATGGGGAAAGGGGTGGAAAGGGTGTTGGGGAACAGGGGAACAACAGCAGGGAATGGAGAAGCGAGCAGGAGGGCAGCAGGAGGAATAGGGGGCAGCAGTGAGGAAAGGACAGAGCTGGAGAGGGCAGGAGTGAGGAATGGAGAGAGCGGGGGGCAGCAGGAGGAGCAGAGAGATCACAGAGCAGGAGTGAGTAATGGACAGAGCGGGCAGGAGGAATGAGGAGTGGAGAGAGCAGGGGGACAGAGGAAAAGCAGCAGCAGGGATTTGGGGGTTAGGGAAGGTGTCAGGAACTCCAGGGGAAGCCAGCAGCACTGGGTGGGTAGGGGCCAAGGCCGGGGGCGGCTCAGCTTATACACGGGTCACCCAGTTTTGGCCCTTTTGTATTCAGAATTGGGGGGTCGGCTTATGCACAGATCAGCTTATACCTGAGTATATACGATAAATTCATCCTCCCAACAGATTTGGCTCATAATTGTTTTCAGCTTTAGAAAGAGGTCCTATTAAAACACCTTGCATACATATTTAATTGGTAAGCTTGTACATTATAAATGTAATCAAGTCATGATCACTGTATCTAAGCTACCATTAATTTTTAATTCTGTAATCAGTTCTTTTTCTGGTAGGACATGGTCTAATACAGAAGTTCCCCATGTTGACTGAAACACTTTTTGAGTTAGGAAACCATCATCTATAATCTTCAGAAATTCCAAGGTTGTTTTAGTAGTAACAGCTTGGCAGCTGCAGCATATGTCATTCAAACTAAAGTCCCCCAAGAACACAGCTTTATCTACACATTACAGAGAGGTGCATCAGCAGCCTGTCAACCTGTTCCCTAGTATGATTTGATGGTCTGTAGCAGATGATAACTAACACCCCAACTTCTGTATTCTCTGTTAGGAAATTGATCCATAAAAGTTCAAAATCTTTTTTTTTTTCCTGAGTTATCAGAGATTCAGAAACAGCCAGTGCATTTCGGACACAGAGTCTGACTCCCCCTCCTCTTTTGCCCATTCAGTCCTTCCTAAATGGATTGTAACCATTGATTTTAGCATTTCAGTTGCACTAATCATCCCACCAGGTTTTAGTGATACCAATGAGATTGAATTTCTGCTTGTAAATGAGAAATTTCAATTTCTTTTGTTTGTTACACAGGCTCCCAGCATTGATGTATGGCAATTTGAGAATTTCTTCTCATCATGTCCTCCAGTTCCCTGATTAATTTTCTTCTCAACATCTTAATCTGTGTGAAACTCATCATATGCAAAATTGTCCTGAACACCTGGAGGTCTTCCAGAGGAAGTGGTCATGTCCCATATGCTTACAGATTAGCATTGTACGTACTTCAAACACATAGATCCAATAAGCAACAAGCCTTGGTGAGATTGCCATCAACCCACATGTATGCAGTAGTGACACAGTGGGGCCAACAGTGGAAAAGATACCATGCAAAAGCACAAGATTCGTGGATTCATGATACTTAAAGGATGTATGGACAGTGTTCTTCTTGGATGCAACCCACCAAATCAATAATACGGTGTAGTCACCTTTGACCTTGGTGTATCCTTGCCCTGTTAGCAGAGATGCCTTTGCTCCTCTGACCCTCTCTGAGGTGGCAAATAAAGTTTTTGGTCCTTGTTCTCACCAACCATTGTTGGAGCTTTCCAGGTTGTTGTCCGGGCATCTAGTCACATCAAACACCTCGTGCCCTGCTCATAGGCTTCTCCCCTATAGGTGACAGTTAGATTACAAGCCTTCTGACCCCCTAAGTGGCTTGGTTGAGAATGGCCTGCTCCATGCACCATGACATTCTTCAGGACCAAATAACCACAATCCAGTTCTACGGTCCCATGGATCATTACCCCTTAGCATTTCCTGGCAGTCCTAAATCCCTACTGAAGCAGTCTCCACACAGGCACTCTGGCTCTTTCAGGGTCCATTGGGCTCTTAAGCTGTTCCTCTGTGGTCAAGCTGCTTTTGCTGGTCTTGCTGCCACTCCTGCAATCCAGAGCAAAGCTGGTCTTTGCCCATCCCCAAGCACATCTGCTGTGAACATGGTCGGGTCTCTGCCAGAGCTGGGATTATCAATCTGCTCCTCTTGGAGCCAATGAGCTGCCCCCCATGGCTTGTGGGTAAGTTCTACAATGTACCATGCTGTCCTGGCAGCAGATGTTTCTTTGTCCCCACAGGAGAAGCAAGCCATGAGCTCATCAGAATGCAGCTACCTGCTATAGCACCTGCGTGCCAAGGCAAAGTAACAGTTTACAAACAAATTCTGCCTCTTTTACACAAACTATGGGGCTTTTGCAGTAGGTGAAATCAATTTACAGCACCATTCGTGCATCCCAGCAAGGCAGCGCTTTTCATTGCTGCTCTCAGGGGACCCCAGCCTCAGTTCATTTGTGAAGAGCTTTCAAAAGGTTCTTTCACTTTGTCACTGAACAGCAGCACAGTGGCAAAATTCATACCAGTTCCCCAGCAATCCCTGGACAGGTTGCATGTGTGGCAAGACTGGCTGAGCACTCCCTGATTGTCTCATCAGCTCACTCAGTCAGGATGATTTTGGAGCATTTGCTCCTCTACCAACCAGTAGTTTGGTGACCACTTGGTGTAATCTTGGTGCTGTTTGGGGCCAACTGTACGTATTGGCAAACAGGTTGGAAAAAACCTCTTGCTCTGGATTACAGTGACTGAGGGGGATTTCCATCTGCAAAACTCAGGGTGTGTCTCTTCTAGGACCTCAGCTCCATGATTTAACATTCCTGAGTGTAGCATTGCTGAGACTGCACACACAGGCTACACCAAACTGATCTCATTTAACTCACTCTCTTTGCTGTGTTCCTCAGGGCTTTGTTAAAGGTCAGCCAGGATATGGGGCTCAAAATGCAGCAAAGTTCCAGCAAATAATTATAAGAAACAACATTTATCCTGCTATGTGAACATACAAGCACTTCCAAAGCAAGGGCAAATTCCTAATCTGACACACCAATGGGCAAGAAAAGCAGTAGTGGCAAACAGATGGTGTGAGAGTCAGGCTGCCTTTGCAGAAGGGCCTGGGGGCAGTAAACATTGCAGCATGCCTCCCTGTTTATAAAAGCAGCAATCCACAAGACTCTCTAAACACCCACTGCTACTTGGGACATGTCAGATGGGCTTTCAGTTCCTAGTGCTCAAAGGAGCACTAGAGGGCAGATTTTAAAAGAGCTCCGCACCCCATGCGCTGGGCTCTCCTGCATATTTAGCTCCAGGTCTGTGTGCCGAGCCCTGTTGGCTTACAGTGCACACTGCCTGTTACTGGATATACATGGCAAGGAAGGTGACTGCATCTTGTTCTCCTCCCTTCCTCAGCCTCTCTCAAAGGCACTCATGCTTCTCTGGGCAGTATTTTGTCCTGCCAAAAATAAAAATTGGACTCTGTCTTAGTTTACAGACTAGGAATTGCTGTGGACTTTTTGTTCCCATGAAGCTTTTATATTGACTGAAGGAGGGTAGCCTAGACCACAGCACACTACATGGCCACTGATAAGATCTGGCCTCTGTTCCTGAGCTCATGCGTTGGTGATGACAGAAAAGCCATTTCTGTAGTCTGTGCCAAAATATCCTGACATTTAAAATGAGGATAGTGTACTGCTGTCTTTCATAAAGTGCTTTGAGATCTACTGCTGACAACTGTGAATAAGAAATAGGTATTTATTATTGCTATAACTAGGGACTTGATTGCACAGGGAAATTATTCCAAAAAAAGGCACAGTGTGAATTTAAAGCACATTAACCATTCTGGAATGACTCTCCCTGTGGATACTCTTATTCTGGAATAGCAATGCCTGTCAATTGCTTCATGTAGACCAGGAGTCTGCAACCTATGTCTCTGGAGCCACATGCAGCTCTTTGGCTAGCCTCTTGCAGCTCCTGGCTCTGGGGCCTCTTCACCACCACCAGGAGAGCCTGCAGGTGACCCACTCCTGGTTCTACCCCACCATCAACACTGGGGACCCTGCCGGGCGGCCAACTCCTGGATGTAGACCCCCCCTGCCACTGAAGGACACTCTGGGCTGCCTGCACCAGGCTCTGGGCTCCTCCCCCACCACTGAGGGACCCTGCAGAGAGCCCACTCCTGGGCTTTCCCCCCACCAGGGAATCCTTCAGCAGATGCCCTGGCCCAGTTCCCAGCTACCCCCACCTCACACCAAGAGTCTATGCCCATTGGAGCTCTCAAAACACTTTGTTACTGAATTTTCAAAAAATGGCTCCTCTTATCTTTTGGGTTGCCAACCTCTGATGTAGACAGACTTGCAAATAGTGTAGTGGCTAGCACTGCTGCTTAATATGCAGAAAGTCCTGGGTTCATACCACAGGGGGTTAAACTTGATGATCTCATGTGGTCTCTTCCAACCCTATGATTCTATTCTATATGGTGTCAGAGTATGATTTTTTTTTAACCAGAATAGCTAGAACAAATTCCCCTAGGTGGATGAAGTTATGTTTATAATAGTGCGTTCTCCTTCTCTATAACTGTCTCCACGGTGGGGGGGTCCTGTGTTGCTGTCACTACACCGCAGGACAACTTTTTTGCACTGAATATGCCTGAGAGAGGTCAGTTGTTCCCATGGTGGTGGTGAGCTGATATCACGTCCACCTTTGTGAGACAACTGTTATGACAGGTGACATGTGTGTGTAACATAGGGTGTGACCTGGGCCTCCTGGGATAACCTTCTGAACATACCAAAGTCAGGGCAAGCTGCAAAATCAGGGGCAAAACCCCCAAACCACTGACAGGTGGTACTTAATCCAGTCTCCCAGTCAGTGACAAAACATGCTCCTGATTCCCCCACTCTGGTCATCGCTGAGCATAACAAAGCAGAAACAGCCCCCTTACTACACATCAGCTCCTATGGTCCCCTCTAGCCACTGGATCTCTCAAAGAAATAGGTTCTCCTGACCCCAAAGGGCCAGCCACATTACCCAGAACAATATAGGCTTAGATCTTACCCAAAATACCATGCTGCCAGCCAATCCTTTAGTAACTACAACTAAAGGTTTAATATAAAAAGAAAACAAACAAAATATGAGAGATGTTAAAGGATCCAAGTGAATCACATATATACAAATGATTTAGAGTCCATAGAAAACAGATCCTTGAAGATCCTCTAGTTTGCAGATTAGTCCCACTCCTCTGGTGTACACCCAGCAGCAGCAGCAGCTGGGTGGGTCTCAGTCCTTTGTTCAGTCCCAGGAGAATATTTCCAGAGAGGGTGTTGGTTGCATACAGGCTGAAGACTAAAGACGAAATGGAAAATGGATGATGGTCTTTTATCTCAGAGTCCTTGCCAGATCAAAATGGAGGTGGGCCACATAGTCTGGCTAACTGGTCAAACCAGTTTCCTATTGGGCCCACTGCAGCTGGGAGCTATGTTCCCTCTAAGCTGTGCGCGTGTGCGCACGCACACAGGTCATGAAACCCACGCACACAACAAAATAAAGCCTGCACAAAAAAATTAAACAGTGCTAATACTTTTATACCACTTTAAGAAAGCAGTTTCAAGTAGCATGTTTCAAATAAGGTTTTGTAATTTATAAAATCATTTCCATCACCATATCAAAATAAAATTTAGATATTATTTGCATCATACACACTTGCTTTGTTGCACTCACAAGTTTGACCACACTCACTGGAGGGCACACAAATTTGCACACTGGTTCTGAAAATTTGCACAAAAGAATCTTTTTGCGCACACAGCCTATGAGAAATTAGAGGGAACATTGGCTGGGAGCCCCCTCCTGATGGGCCATCAATATGACAATAGTTTGCACACACCCAGTCTGGGACTGCCTTAACTCAAACAACATGGAACACACATAAAAAAAAATAGATTTCTAATCGCCAGTACAGGCATGATACCTGCATACAAATCATATAATCACTCCTAGCAAATTACAGCCTTTCTATTGATACCAAACATGGCATATCACATATGGATCATTGTAAATATGAAACATCAATATGAGAAATAATCATAAACAATCCCCTCGACCCAGACAGTAGTCTGCCTTCATCCCCAGGTCTCAAAGCTTGTCAGACTGCCAGCATAGTTTCTCCAGGACAGACTGGGTTACTGGCAGTTTTTCAGTGTCACTGCTTGTCTGAAGGCCAAGCGACTTCTGCACTTCTTTACAGATGTTTAGGCCAAAGGGTAAGTCCCATGTACAATACGGGATATTTAAAAGTTCTCTGTGCCCAGCTGCTGGAATATTACAACACTAGTCAAGCAGGATTTTTCCATAAAGGTCTTTCTATCACTCCCTCAGGCTGTTCTTTCCACTGGTTCAAGTTAAAGACAAACTAAATGGCAGATGTTTATATTTATTTCTTAAACGATCCTTTGCACTGGGTTTTTAAATAACAATAGCGATTTGGGATTTTTTTCCTCCAATCTCTTCCTAATTTAAGACACCCTTTAGGTGATCTTAATAATGTTTATGTTGAGTATACAATAATAATAAATTACACACAGTTAAGACAAGTGCTGTGCATGATTTTCGCATACGGCTATGCTAATTCACCTCAGCCTTGCTGCTTATCCAGTTCTGGGCTCCCACAAAGCTCACCATTGCAACTCAGACCTCAACTACAGCACCATCTGCTACTCTAGATTGGGGTTCCCAGAGGACTAGCAAAGAAATGCTGTTCTGAACAGAAACATGTCCCTCCTTCCCCTTTCATTCTATCTGAGGACTTTTCCACAGCTCTGCCAGTGCACCTCACTCCTAACCTTCAGCATCTGCAGCTGCTCTCCAGCACAGGGCCCTCACAAAGCTGTGACATGCTCCTTGGTGCTGACCTGCAGCCCCCTGCTATTCTAGATGGGGTCTTCCTGGGAGTGAGAGTGCCGGTCATGCAAGATTCCACTGTCAACTAATGGGATGTGAACAACACTGAATAGAGAGGAAAGATTCAGCGTCAGGTGGGGAACAGCAGGTCCTGAGGAACTGGAGGCCTCCAAAGGTCTTCCAAAAGTTCAGCTGACCCTTAGGCTTGGTGGCAATTTAAGTCCAGAGTCCCACTACATCCTGGTATAATTTACAGCTTTATCTCTTATCTTGGGTCTTCCTCTGAGGAAGGATATTGTCAAGTCTTCAAGCAGCTATAAGCTTTGAAATGACTGTTATTTCGCTGACTCTATCATCACAATCTGATGGATCATATGTTGTTTTCCTAATTACCAAAACTAGTTTCCGAGACCCTGGCTAACCCCTCTTTAAAAGAAAATATCCCCACTGCACAAGGAGACTATACAGTGAAATAAGATTCCCGTGAAGAGGAGAGCACTCCTCCTTTATAGAGATATTTCTACCTGAAATAATGAAGCACAGCTGTCTGTTTAACATCCAAGTCTCAGCCATGCAGAATACAGAACATCACACCTAAGAGGGTGACTGAACTAAAGAAGAAATCAAGGTGGACAATGGAAATGGATGATCATTTTGGTCATGGGCAGAACACATCAGTGACACTCACCAGGCACCATACACCTCAACGGGATATTTCAGATTGGTATAAGAACAAGGGAGCTAGTGAAGGACAAGTTAAATAAGCATTGTTGGAATCAGTCCAGGAAAGAGAGCAGTAAGGCTGGTGAAGACCCAGATCTTAACTGCTCACTATAGAGTCCTGTACTAGATCCTCCAGGAGAAGGCAGGGCTGGGTTGCACTACCCGTCTTTGCAGATTGATACTAGTTGGGGCAGTGGCCCAGAAGATTGCCCAAGTCACTATGCAAGTGACACAGCCAGGGCAGTGGATGTGAGGACAGCCTGGTGCTACTTGTACAGGGAGACTAAGGAAGGGGAGTTACAGTGTGACCTTGCCAGAGGGTCGAGTCACAAAGCAGGTGTACTGCGAGCCAGTGAGCAGGAGACCTGAAATGGTGGAAGAGAAGAGAGGGACCACTGAACCAGGCAGTGCAAATCACCAGAAGGAGGTGCTGCCCAATTTCCCCTCAAGAAGAGGGACCCCTCATCCCCGTTCCAAATGGTTTAGCCAGTCTTCCATCCCCAGGGTTTGACCAAGTACAAGGCTCAGCATCATTGGCCAGGTGAGCACACTTTCCAGTCTTACCTATTCACCAGCAAGCATGGCTGCCTTTTCATCATACCAATCAACACAGGTTACGCCTCCATACTGTTGTACTGTTCAGGCAAGAGTATGAGTGTGCCATTTCTTTCTTACATAACCTTGCCTATGGTAATTATCACAGGAACTTCTTGCACTGAATAGGAGTCAAATGACCTTTGCTATCTATCAGATTAGAACTTTTTTTTTAAAAAAGAACAAAAAGGGAATCTTAACACTATATGACACAGCAGGCAGGGAAAAGGCATTAGGAAAATCTTTCCAAAAAAAATCCCTTGCTAACTAGCCATTCTCACTTCTCAGTACACTCCTGTCTCTTGAGCTCCGCTTTCAGCCCTTCTGGACTCCAATCAGTTCCTATTTCCTTTTGTTAACAGGGGTTGCTGCATCCACTCACATGGCAGCAGTATAGGGGCGATATGCCCCCACTCTCTGCTTTGTATCTCCAGCCCTGGACCTCTAAACAACTGGATTGTGGTCACCATAATTCAGCTGTCAGGTCTTTCCTTCTAGGGCCTTTTCCTATGCACCCAACCTGGGGTTACTCCCTGACTGGTCTTCCATTATTTGACAGAGTACCTACTCCCAGGACTGTTCTTCCAAACTTCTCCTACCTATCGACATAGCTGCCCTTATGCCTCCCAACAGGTCTAGTTCTCAGTCACATGTTCCTCCTACCTCACATGACCTTTCTATTCTCTTTCTAAGGGGGAGACTAAATGTGACACAGGTGAGGTAGAGACATAGCACCCCTCCAAGGGCCAGCTCACCCTGTCATCCTTAGCCATGGAGAGATTATGTGGATGTGTGATATAAGAAAGTGGGTGTGTAACAAATGCTATTCTTGTTTGCCTGGATTCTTTCCACACATTGAGGGTGAGGGTTGGGGGGGGGGGAGGAATTAAAATAAACAAAAGAGATTTAATATTTTGTCTATGTATTTCCCTTTCAGCAATTTCCCAGCTCCATTTTCTTTGCATTTTGGTATTATTTTTTTTCCCTTCCCTTCAGTGTAATTGTGAATTTTCCACTTTCAGAGTGAGAGAAGCCAAGAAGGTGTGTCTGTTGTTGGCAAACAGATTGAGAATCCAAGAACCAAATCAGAGCATTATTCTTTTAGTAGCCTATCACAAAAGAGATTTCAATTGGCTGAGGTAGCGCCAATGGCTCCATCCTGGGCCCCCTTGGAATCTGCTGAGCATGTGGAATATCTTAAAGGCATGAGAGCTTGTTTTTGTTCCTAATCTCTGCCAAAGATTAAACAAGGAATCATCAGGAGACCTGGCCAGCCATGTACATTCTCATGCAGTTTTCTGCCCATTCCAGCCATAGTTCACATGGATCTAATTTACTGTTCCATCAAATTGTTCATTGAGATCCCCAACAGGAATCCAGAGTTTGTGTTCTGATACATGAAAACAGACACCTAGCAATTCATGTGCCAGGACTGAGAGGGGAAAAGAGCTGTTAAAGCAGCCCTCATACACTCAGACAAGGAATACTCATTGGGATACAGGAAAATCATGGGTGTGATAAACCCAAGATGCCAGATGTTTTCCAAACTCCAAGAGATGGCATTTTAGCACACATTAAAGTTGCTATGTAGCCAACATCTCTTGAAGGAGAGCACACCTCAAAGCTGTGCCTTTCCTGCTCCCACCCCAGAGTCTGCCAAGTGCCATGATACAGTGTTTGGTCCAGCAGAGTCCTCTCTGAGGTGATGGTGAGGGTAACAAGACTGCTGACTGCAGCATTAATTACCACCTTAAACATCAAACAGAGGAATGAGTGAGAAGGGAGGAGAGGTGATGACAAGACTTGATACTGGTGAACCTCACAGGGAACGCTTTTCTAAATTGTACCCAAAAATCTCCTAGATCTGCAAATCCAGGCTGGAAAGCTGGTGGGCAGCTGTGAAGCAGCCCTTCCAGCTAGCCAGGCCAGAATCAGAAAACCCTTCTGCAAGACTAGCACTCTTCATGTTCTCAAAGATTGTGCAACTTGCACACAGGGCAGCCCTTAGAGACAACTAAATGAAAAGTCTGTCTAGGGGATTTGAGGAATGGTAGCAATAGGGCAAGTGGCTGGTGCCTTTCAAGGGAGACACTTGCCCTGTGGTGAATTCTAGTTAGCAGAACAATGTTCTACACCAGCAGAGGTCTCTTAATGGAATGTGCCTAGGATGAGCAGGGCTCTATCTCATACCATTTAGAACAGCATATACAAAAATAAAGGTGAGGGGATCTAATCAGAGGGGTATTACCCTATTTGCCCTTCATTAATAGCCAAAAGGGCTTAAATATCAGCCAGTGGAGTGATGCTTGCTCGGTGACCACTGAGGAAGTCTTATTTTCTCCAATGTGGTTCACTTGTCTTCTGTTAATAACCTCCTTTCCCAGCACAGCTGAGGCAGAGTGATATACACAATCTAAATATCAACACAGATGGAGCTGGCTCAGCAGGCTGGTGCTGGGTTGAAGACAGATGGGCTTGAAACAATGCTCAAATCCAAAACACCACAAAAAATGGAGTGGTTCACAACCTGTCCCTGGTCTGGGTCTGAATTTTCTAAATTTCTCACCTTAAAATGGGCTGGAACAAAGTTACTTTGCTAAATACACTGAAGATGGGCACAGGGGGAACCAGAAATTCAGATCCAGGCTTACCTTTTATCTCCCTCCTAGCCATGAAAAAGATTCTTTTCATACCTCAAATTCACAAATGCCTAGAATACGGGACATTTTCCAGTGGCCCTTTACTTGCTGGACCTGTCTCCCTGCAAGTTTCATGGCTGTCCTGCCCTCTCTCTACTCACTACATATGTTGCAACTGTTACAAATTAGGTGGAAATGTTAACTCTTTCTTCAGTGTTCCACTTAGTAAACATCCACTATGATTCTTGGTATCTCTCATGAGCAGCTTCCCCAAATTCAGCCAGAGATCTGAAAAATTCACTGACTTTAATAACAACACCAGTTTTAAACCTCATGCACCCCACGAAATACTTCCCAATTTCCCCAATAACCAATATAGGACCATCATGACCATGTCAGCATCAAAATTCCCATGATTTTGTCAAAACGACTCCCATGGTAGAACATGGCCAAAGTTGATTGGGATTACCATAGAGGAGACATTGAAAAAGTGGTGATCCAAATGCCTGTGACACCAGAATGGTATCATCGTTTTGTTGTCCTCCTTACTGCCACTGTCAAGAAGAATCCCAGAGCTTCTAGGAAGAATACACTCCCAGCTGGACAACAGAGACCAAGCACCTGCACTGGCAGTATAACCAGTTAGACAGCCTCCAGGTTGTGAAGGCCCTGTTAGAGTCTCTAGACTCAAGACTGAGCATGTTGAAGGCCTGAACTTCACACACTCTCGTGACTGCCTGGGCCTTAACTATAAAATCTCAAGGCCGCTAATCTGACAAACTATCAGACCTCAAAAGTCCAACCCAACTCCATAGTCTACAAATTGGTGGAGAGCACAAAATGCCCACTCCAGAAACACCAAGTAAAATCATTGCCAGTTGCACTGAGCCTCAATCCTCCCACAAGACCTCAGCACCATCGATACAGACAAAGTGAAAGAGGGTTTAGCTGCAGTGAAGAAAGGGAAGGCAGTTGGTAGAGATGGTACCCCCATAATCTCATTAATGAAGTCCCAAAGGACTCCAATGGCTGGATAAACTGTACCCCAAAACCCTGGTAGAAGGCAACAGTCACTGCCATACTCAAACCAGGCAAGCCAACCAACAGCCTCAGAAGTCACAGACCTTTATCATGCCTGGGCGCTACCTACAAACTCCTGGAAAATATCATCCTCTGGAGAATTGGTCCTCTTTTTGAGTCAGTGATTCCTGAGAAATAAGCAGGATTCCAGTCTGAAGACAATTGTTGTGACCAAGTTCTGACTCTAGCAACACACATTTAGGCTGGATTCCAGAGGAAATCTAAGACTGGCACAACCTTCATAGACTTGTCATGGGATTATGACACAGTCTTAACTAAAAGCTTGATGCTGAAGCTCTCAAGAATCATCCCCTGGTGCAAAACACTATATTTGTTATAGACAGTTCTGAGAAATAATAGGCAGCTATGTGTGCACTTGTGCAACAAAGTCAGTTCACCTAACAATGAACTGCCACATTGCTCAGTTCTCACATTGACATTTTTCAGTGGTTACATGAGTGAGAGGCCACCAACAAAATCATGCATATTTGCATATGAAGATGATCCACACTCGGAACACAAGCAGCCACCTTCAGTGAAATCAAGTCTACTGTGCACAGGGTCTTAAAACCGAAGCAGGGATATTTCTAGAAATGGAGGCTCAAGACAAATCCTCACAAAACAGCAGTCACTGCATTCCATCTTGATAACAGGAATGTTAACTGCACCCTGAAAGTGGCCTTCTGCAGCAACATTGTGCAATCTATCTCAGAGTGAAGCCAGACTGCAACCTAACTTTCCAGGACCATCTGCAAAAGGCAGCTGCCAAGACTAAGACAAGAGTTAATCTGGTCCAAAAAGAGCAAGCACAAGCTGGCGGGGGGGGGGGGGGGGAAACAGCATCATGTTATGGACATCAGTGATGCCCTTGGGAACTCCATAGCTGAGTCCTGTCCCCCAGTATGGATCAGAAGTAGCAATACTCGATTTGTTGATGTCCAACTGAACATTGCAATATGGTGCATCACTGGGATCTTCACGTCAGTCCTGACACCTTGACTGCTGATACTGTCGCATGTTGTTCCCCCATCCATTCACCATGATGCCGCAATCTTTTGAGAAGACTGTGGAAAATTCCGGAAGACTGTGGAAAATGAACATCTTCCCAGGCACCAGGACCTTACCAATGTCCCTCACCACCACTTGAAATAACTTAAGCCCTCTTAGACCCTTGTATTAACCTTCAACAATACAACTTTAGTCCTGATGAAGCTTGGAAAGCCAAATGGAATTTGTGAGAGGCTACAAGTAAAGACCTCTTAAAAGACGCAACAGAGAAGATCCCTGGCTTTGATTTCCCATGAAGCCTATGGGCAACCCTAAACTGCATCTGCACAAATCCTGGCAGATGCTGATAGCTGCTGTACAAATGGAAAATTAAAGACTCTCCAGTGTGTGACTGTGGTTACCTAGAACAGACAACAACTCAGTGGCCAGTTCGCAAATACAAAGAAGGCATCATGGCAATACTTTTTGCCACTCCAGACATGATTATCTGACTTAATTATCTGAATGTGAAATGATAATTGTTGCCCTACATTTACATCAGCCATGTGAAGACAAAGAAGATGATGAAGAAGAAGAAAACCATTTTTCCTTTTCACAGGATCTCCCACTCCAGAAAGCAGCAAGACTTCCCTGAACAATGACAATGTTTTATAGAAAGAAAACAATGCCATCAGGGTTACCAAAAGGTCCTCCATTGGGACCAGGGTGGAATTCACTGTCAATGAATCAGTTCAGGAGCCTTTGTTTCATTTATGGAGGGACAGTTATTTCATAAGTTGTTAGTAGAAGTTATGATTGATCTGGGTAATTCCCTAGGGCGAGAAATGCTACGATAGTAAATTATTTTCCACCACACATTATAAACCACTGTATTGCAGGGAGACTACAGCTAAACCGAGGGCACAGTTTGGTTTGCTGTCAGCATGTTATTGGGGGCTTATAGGTAGAGCTGGGTAAAATCTTTTCAGCAAATAGTCAATACACTGAAAAATGGGGTGCTTACAGCACTTCTCCAGAGCATAAGGTGACTTGACAACCATGACACATGAACAACTGACCCTTTAGGTTCTTTTTGCCAGTTATCTATGGAAGCCAACATTCCCATAAAATTAATGCAATATATGTGCTCAGCATCACTTTGCTTTGCCCCAAACTCTGGTCTGGTTTACACACAAAGTTAATTAGGTTTAGCTACAGATTTTATATTGAGTTAGTTAAACCAGTGCATCTTTGGGTGGAGGCACCTATATCAATGTAACCCTAGCTTAGAGTGGCTTAGCCTGCATTGGTAAACTTACAAGCACAAATTAAACGGATAGAACAGTTTCACATTGAGGCCTTGTCTTCCCTAGAAAGCTTTACCAGAAAAAGTGGACTTTTTTTTTCAGTAAAACAAGCCCTTGTACACTAGGGGTCTCAAACACATGGCCCATAGGCCACCTGTGGCCCCTGAAGCTATTTGCTGCAGCCCTTGACAACATGATCATTACTGATATTTGCAATATTGTTGTATGAAAAGGTTTCAGTAGTGCGGCCCTTGGGTTAACATACTAGTCCTCACGTGGCCCTTATGGTGATTGAGTCTCAGACCCCACCTGTACACACAACAATGGCCATTGTAGCAGCAAAACTACCTTGTTTTACTGATACAGTGACCCTACCAATGAGAGAGGAATAACACCTTTTGTACAACTGTTGTGGTGCAAAAGAGTCAGTGTAGATATTGAAGTTCTTTTCTTCCGCATTACACAGCCTCCAGAAATGTCCCAGAATGCCAATTAAGGCCACTCTGGTCTTCAAGAGCTGTCATACATGTCAGTTTCGCTGCTCAAACAGAGCAGGGAAATTGACAAGTACTATTACTTGTCAGAGAAGGAGATTGACAAGGGGGGGCCCAACCTTGGATTCTCCATCCCCACCAGCCTCAGCATCTGCCGCTGGGGAAAGGGAGACCCTGCGACTTCAGCCCCCAGCCATCAGGCTCCTCTGGCCCTGACTTCAACCCCCACCAGCAGGGCTCCTCTGTCCCCAGTGGCTTCAACCCCTGCTGCAGGGGACTGGGGAGGCCTGCTGACTTCAGCCCCCCACCAGTGGGCCCCCTCTGGCCCCAGTGGCTTCAACACCCCCCCCCCCAATGCCCAGGGACTGGGGAGCTCTGGCAGCTTCAGCCCCTTGTCACCAGGGACAGGGAAACCCAGTGGCTGCCCCGCCCGGCCGTTCGTGACCAAAAGTAGTCACCAGGACTCCCGTGTCGCCAGCAGCAAGGGAGGCAGACAGTAGAGCTTCTGGATCCCCAGTGGCAGCATGCCTGCAGCCACAAGTGCTCTCCCTACTACCTCCCCTGCTGCTTCCTTTGCCACCGCGGACCTGGGAACCCTAATGGCTACAGCCATGCTGCTGCTGGGGACCCAGAAGCCCTGGCAGCTGCTTCTTATGCTGCCAGGGCTCCCAGGTCCCAGTCACAGCAGAGCTGCTGGAGACCCCAGGCACAGTGCCTGGGTCCCCAGAGAGGGTGGGGGGCAGCAGGGAGCCTGTGGGCTCCATGCTGAGAGGTAAGAGCTGGATCTCTCAGCTACCCAACACTGACTCTTTTGTTGGTGGAAGCGGTCCTAATGAGGACACCCTCCACTGATGATAGGATGGCTGTGCATACACTACCCACCACTGTTACTATAGTGGTTGGCTGTCTACCAGCAAAACTTTTGTCTGTAGAACTCTGTAGTACAGACATAGCCTGACTGTCCACATGCAAAAGCAGCATAAGTTTATCTAAACTGGTTCCAAATGAAGCAAGTGCAGTTTTTGCTAGGGACTGCAGGGATAAAATCAGAAAAGCCAAAGGACAAATGGAGTTGCGGCTAGCGAGGGATGTAAAGGATAACAAGAAGGGGTTCTACAAGTATGTTAATAACAAGAAGAGGATCAGGGATGGTGTAGGTCCCTTGCTGAATGGGGCAGGCATCCTCGTGACAGAGGATGTGGGAAAAGCTGAAGTGCTCAATACATTTTTTTGCTTCAGTTTTCACAGGCAGGGTCAGCTCCCAGCCCACTACCATCGGTATAGCAGATTGGAGAGAAGAAGAGAGGCCATTGGTGACAGCAGGTCAGGTTAGGGACTGCTTAAAGAAGCTGGATGTGCACAAGTCCATGGGGCCGGACGAACTGCATCCAAGGGTGTTAAGGGAATTGGCCAATGAGATAGCAGCACCGCTGGCCATTATCTTTCAAAACTCATGGAGAACGGGGGAGGTGCCAGAGGATTGGAAGAAAGCAAATGTAGTGCCTATTTTCAAGAAAGGGAAAAAGGAGGATTCAGGGAATTACAGACCAGTCAGCCTCACCTCAATCCCTCGAAAAATTATGGAGCAGGTTCTCAAAGAATCCATCCTCAAACACTTAGAGGAAAATAAAGTGATCAGGAACAGTCAGCATGGATTTACCAACGGTAAATCATGCCTGACCAATCTCATTTCCTTCTATGAGCAGATGACTGGTTTTCTGGATGCAGGAAGAACTGTTGACGTGATATACCTTGATTTTAGCAAGGCTTTTGATACGGTTTCCCACAGCATTCTCATTGGCAAATTAAGGAAGTATGGGTTGGATAGGTGGACTATAAGGTGGATAGAAAACTGGCTAGATCAATGGTTTTGGCGTGTAGGAATCAATGGTTCCATGTCTAGCTGGCAACCAGTAACGAGTGGTGTGCCCCAGGGGTCGTTCCTGGGGCCGGTTCTGTTCAACATTTTCATCAATGATCTGGATGATGGAATAGACTGCACTCTCAGTAAGTTTGCAGATGACACCAAGCTGGGGGGACCAGTAGACACGTTGGAGGGCAAGGACAGGATTCAGGGAGACCTAGATAAATTGGAACAGTGGGCCAATAGAAATCTTATGAGCTTCAATAAGGACAAGTGTAAAATCCTGCACTTGGGACTGAAAAACTCCATGCACTGCTACAGGCTGGGGAACATTCAGCTAAGTAGCAGCAGTGTAGAAAAGGACCTGGGGGTCATGGTGGATGGGAAGCTGGATATGAGTCAGCAGTGTGCTCTTGCGGCCAAAAAGGCCAATGGCATACTGGGCTGCATCAAAAGAAGTATTACCAGCAGATCAAGGGATGTGATCATTCCCCTCTATTCTGCACTGGTGAGGCCACATCTAGAATACTGTGTTCAGTTTTGGGCTCCCCACTACAAAAAGGACAGGGACATGCTAGAGAGAGTTCCGAGGAGGGCAACCAAAATGATTAAAGGGCTGGAGCACAAGCCCTATGAGGAAAGACTGAAAGCATTAGGCTTATTTAGTCTGCAGAAGAGAAGATTGAGGGGGGATTTGATAGCAACCTTCAACTACTTGAAGGGATGCTCCAGGGAAGATGGAGCTCGACTGTTCTCGGTAATAACAGAGGACAGAACGAGGAGCAATGGTCTCAAGTTGTGGTTAGGGAGGTCGAGGCTGGATATTAGAAAAAACTTTTTTACTAGGCGAGTGGTGAAGCATTGGAATGAGCTGCCGAGGGAGGTGGTGGAGTCTCCATCTTTGGAGGTGTTTAAGGCCCGGCTGGACAAAACCATGACTGGGATGGTTTAGTGGGAGTGGTCCTGCCTCTGGCAGGGGGTTGGACTAGATGACCTATGAGCACCGTTCCAACCCTATGGTTCTATGATTCTATGATCCCTGCAACCTGTGGGAACCCCAGAAAGAAACTTCCTAGCACCCCAGCTGGGAATAAGCTACAACCATGACAACAGCTGAATTTTTCATTATCCTGTCTTAAACCCCAGCTACATTTGTATGTGCCAGCTGGGCTGTATAAGAGAATATTGAAAATTCATCCTACTTCTCTCTGCATTTTCTAACTCCAAAGAGTTTTTACTATTATAACAACTTTACTCATAATATTTATCTGGTTTGGATTTTTCTAGGAGCCTTTGCCAGAAACAAGCCAAGTGGCAGGCAGCATAGAAGGGGCAGAATTTCTCATCACATACCCACCAGACATAGCTGCTATCACTAGAGAGGTGTTTGGGCCACACCATGAAGAGGAATTGCATTTACACACACAAACACACATTTGCACTCTAAATATGCTTGAATGAATATGTTTGTGTTAAATTTTTAATCAAATAGCTGACACATGGAGGATTTTGCATGTTTCTCATTTAGCAGATGCTTCTCCCACTCATAGTTGGTGGGAATGTGCTGCCAAAATGCTTGTTTTACTTAATCTGGATGAAATAAACCATCTGAAGCCAACGTGGCATGGGAATCCTCTTGTTTGTGATTATCTCTGGGATCCTTGGAGACCTATCTCTTTTGTTCTGACAGAGCTTTCATTGCTAAAACAGTTTTCCCTTCTTAATCTAATTTCATTGATCATATTGAACCAATTAGGCTGCTTGGAGGAAACTGAATGACATGACTAATTGCTCCACCTGCAACTCATTTCCAGGTCAGCAGTAGTTGATACCTTTCACATGGCACTTGAAGCCTGGCCAGTGCTGGCTGAGCCAGATGCACTTTCCATGTGTAAAACACTTCCAAATTGGCTCCACCATGGGACTGAGCAAAGTCAGGGTGTAGACTCTTTGCAAGAACTCATGGATGCCTATTGCTGCTCCTGCAAGAAAATAGCCATCCAGCAGGGCATCATGGCTAGGTGCTAACCGACATTGTCACCTGAGAACCTCTCTGGGATTGGTGTGATGCTGTGGGTTTAACTGCTTGCCTTTTAGGTCTGGAAAATTAAGTTCAGCCCACTCACTAGTGAAATGAACAGCTGTGGCAGGCACAAGGACTATGTCTACACTACAGGACTAGGTTAAGCTGGTTTAATAAAGTGTACTTTAAGCCAGCTGGCCTGCAGTGCTCCACAGCAGAAGTCCCCCTCTCTCCTGGCCACTCCTTTACTACAGGAAGTAAGTGACCACACCACCCTCCATACTGTGTGTGGCAACAGGGAGCCCAAGGAGATCAGGGACCCCAATATGCCCCAGCAATGTGCCAGCAAGCACTCCAGACCCTCCGTGCATTGCCCAGACTCCTCCAGCTCTGGACCAGGCACCTCAGGGTAACTGCCAGCATACGGGCAGGTCACAGCAGGCTGACCCCTCCCTCTCCCTCCCTAGCAGCTGGCACAGACATGGTGCCCTCTGTGCACCCACAAATCTGGGCACGAGAAACCACCATTGACTGGTGGCAGCAGCTTAGTCTCACCACTTGGGATGATGACCACTGGCTGCAGAACCTGCAGATGACAAAGAGCATGTGCCTCCAGCTGCCGTCACCACCCCCACCCACTCATTCCTGCCTTCTACCCCCTCCCACCCGTCCTTCCCCTGTCCCCAACACAATAAATAAAATGATGCATGAGACACAGGATAGCAGTGTAACATGGGCTTCATTTACAACAGGGATGTGGGCAAGGTGAGAGGGATGCAGGGGTGGGAACTGAAGGGGTTTGGTGGGTTGGAGGGAGTGAAGGGATTTGGCAGGAATCAGGGGGATTCTGCTCCCTTAAATTTGCCCCATTGGATACAGTATTCACCTCTGCTTCTCTCAAGGAGAGTGGCAGTCCATTGTTCTGCAGATTTTCACTGAAGTGAGTTTACTAGGGGCTGGTTCTGCCACCTTCCTTCTAGGTTAGTAACCCCTGAGCCCAATTAACCAGATTCCACCCCAGCCCTCCCCTCATCTTTTCACTTTGAGTAGTGCCTTACTCCACTCTCATCCTATCAGTTGTAACAGGACTTTCTGCAGAGTAAGGTGCTGGTTTGATGGAGAAGGGTGGAACAATCAGTCTCTGCAGTGAGAAACAGCTACAGCTCAATGTATGTATCGATGGGGCTTCCCATACCTACAAAGGGTTGTGATTCATCAGCTAAGCACAGGTCTACAACACCCCCGCAGCCTTCTTCCCACTGCACAGCCCTTTCCCCCTGCTCATGTACATGAACAGGAGAGGAGTGGGCACTTTTAGGAAGCAATAGCCAGATGAGGGGGCAGGAGCTGCAGAGAAACTGAATGCACAGAGGAGTACTGAGGAACTGTGAATGGAGCCACATGTGGAACAGGCTGTGTGTGTCAACCTTTATCACAGGCTCCAGGGCTGAATGGGACCTATGGAGGAGCAGCAGCAGCTGGGCAGGGAGCCAATACAGAGGGGCCCCAATGACAGACACTTACTGAGCCTGACTTGGAAATCTGCAAGTGCTTCTTCCCTTGAACAGAGCCTGGCCTAAACAGCCCCAGCTCTCCCAGGGACCCAAACATTTACTGGAATTACTCACTGTGCATTGTCCCTGCTCCAGGCTCTATACCAAGGATATCTGCAGACTTCCCCCTTCCTGACAGAACCTATTAAAATTTCATTTCCCATGTGTCTGAGTGGAATATAGAGACCAACCAGGGTTAGCACCAACAAGGCCTAGCTGCTGAAGCGCATATAGTGAATAACTAAGTTGTTAGAATGCTGCTGACACCCTGGAAGTCTACTGTACTCTGACACTGACCAGTGTATGACCATTTCCTAAGGATAGATCTTCTAAGTCAAAAACCCACTATATGTATGAAAGGCTTGAAATAAGCAGTTAGTGGACACAGCCAATACCATCAGGACAGATTCCTTCTTTGCTTATTGCATGTCAGTTATCAATTAATCTTCTTGTATTATTGTATTATCAATTTGTATTTAAATAGCACCTAAAGGCTACAACAAACTCAGATTCCCAGCTTGCTCAGTGCTGCACTCACTCAAGGTGAGACAATCCCTGCCGTGAAGAGTTTACAGTCTAAACAGACAGACAGACCAAAGGATAGGAGGGAAGAAAGTGGGACACCGCCTCACCCTCAGCCTTGTGTTCTGACATCATCATACACTGTGTATACTGCGTCACACTTGCAAAAAAAGCAAATGCCATTCTGGGATGTATAAACAGGAGTACTGTAAATAAGACATGAGAATTAAGTCTTCTGCTCTATTCAGCCCTGATTAGGCCACAACTGGAGTATTGTGTTCAGTTCTGGGCACCTCATTTCAGAAAAGATGTGGACAAATTGGAGAAAGTCCAGAGAAGAGCAACATGAATGATTAGAGGTTTGAAACACTTGACTTATGAGGGAAGATTGAAAGAGCTGGGTTTCTTTAAAATGGAAATGAGGAGACTGAGAGGGGGCCATAATAACAGTTTTCAAGTACCCAAAAGGTTGTCATGAGGCAGAGGGATCAAAATTGTTTTCCTTAACCACCGATGGTAGGACAAGAAGCAATGGGCTTAAATTACGGCAAGGGAGGTTTAGGTTGGACATTAGGAAAAAATTCCTAACTGTCAGGGTGATCAACCACTGAAATAAGTTGCCTCGACAGGCTGTGGAATCTCCATCATTGGAAGTTTTTAAGAGCAGATTAAACAAACACTTGTCAGGGATGGCTTAAGAGGGTACTTGGTCCTACCATGAGTGCAGGGGACTGGACCTGATGACCTCTCATGCTCCCTTTCAGTTTCTACTCTATTCTATTCTACTGCCGGATTTCTACAAAAGAAACAATATCCTCTGTGTTTAATTAGAATTAAAGACTTCACAACTAATATGTTCATTGGCACGTGCCAGAGTTGCATAATTTTTGTCTACAGTGTCATGGTGATTAATTAGTAAGATGTTCTTTACGTATAAAAGGGAAAACAATCTCTGCCATTTGGGAGTGCAAGATATAGGATGCTTTACCTTCCTGTAAGGATATGTGGATGTGCTAACAGGCACACTTCCCAGTAGTGTTTACCAGAAAATATTTATATTAGTTCTTTGAAAATAAGTAATAGCATATTTTATGCTAGAGTTATAACATGTTGGAAATGTGCCCTTAGATAAGGAAATCAGATTTATAGTCTCTTTGTAAAGTAACATGTTCTTCCTAACTTTCCTAACATAAAACTCATTTATGTAAATTATAAGAAGGAAAATTAAGGTTGGGGGAAAGGGAATTTCCATAGGGTGATAGCTAGTGAAGAATAAATACATGGCAGGAGTGAAGTGACTAAGAATTATTCTATGGTAATTCTAAAACAATTTCCTGTTATTAGATAGAACTTGCCATTAACACTGAGAAGCTGGGGCTCTATGTAAACTGAAGGTCCAAGAAGGGCCACATTCTGTTCTTGAAAATCCAGGTTTTGCTGCTGTTTGTGGTTTCTCTTCTGCTATGTTTATTTTTATTGCAAAGGTGTGACAGTGAAAACAAACACATTAGACATGAGTCTGAAACAGAACCCTAGAATCCCACATCCCCACTCCCTTAGGCCAGTCAGAGTCTAAGATCAGAAGCAGATCCAGATTTTGCATTTGTTCCCATTGAGAACATTTGGTTGGTTCAAAACTCTAGATCTAAATGATTACGAGAAGAGGAAGGGTGAAGAAATATCAGTGTCTAGTTGTGACACTAAACCAAACACTGATATTGCCCTCAGGAGCTCAATTCTGGGGATGACTGAGACATCTACAAATGGATCATAGAGAATTTCAGCACTGCTTTGGGGCCAATCAACCTCATGTTGCATATGCCACAACACTGTCTTCATCTTCTAACATCAAGGCCCAGTTTTATGACTTATTGAATACCACTATTAGCAGGATTTCAAAATATGCATATGTTTTCCTGGTTGGGGACTTCAGTGCAAGGTTGGAAGCTGATCACGATGCCTTGACCAAATATCTTCCTCAATATGGAACTGGTAAGATGAATGGAAATGGTCAGAGACTGCTGGAATTTTGTTTTTATGGTCTCAATCTAACAAACTCATTTTTCCAGACAAACTCACAACACAGTGTCTTGGAAACACCCTAGATCTGGCCACTGGTACCAACTGGATCTTATTATCACAAGGCGTATTTATCCTTCTTACCCTTAGTCCTGAATCCATCTGCATTTTGTGAGGGCTTGGGTCCATTTCTAATGAGAATATAGAGAATAACAAGGGATCTCACTTAGAAAAGAAACCTCACCTCCTTCTCTTGTGCTCTGAGGGACAGGGCATTCTTCCTAGAGAGCCTCAGCAATGGAATTCTCTATGAAAGGGAAAACAAATGAACACACGTTTTCAAGGCTGGCACAAGAGGTTGTGGCACCCTGAGCCACCTTTTCCTTTTGCACCCCACATGGCCTCACTGCCCCCCACCCCACTGCCTTCGGTGTGGAGCTAAAGGCAGCTGGGGGTGGGGGGATGAGATTGCAGAACCCAGCCTCCACTCTGGGCCAGCTTGCCCAGCCCCCAAGATGGGGAACAGCTGGCCCAGGGGCAGAGTGGGCCAGTCTAGAGGCCGGTTTCTGCTGTCTCGCCCCTTCTCTGTTCCTCCCCAGGGGTGGCAGGGGCCAGCCCAGAAGCAGGGCGAGAGAGTGGAAGCTGACCAATGGGCTGGCACAGCGGCTGACTCAGGGGAGGGGCGGGAGCACAGGGTCCGGCTTCCCAGTGCCCCTATGCTTTGGCACCCCAAGCCGGTGCCAGACTGGTTCATCCCTATAGCCAGCTCTGCAAGTTTTGTCACTTCTGAGACTTCAGCTTGCCTACGTGGGAAAGCTGAACTAGTGTAAGTTAAGTCATTTTAAAACCAGTTTGGTTAAACCAGGACAAATTTCCATGGACATGCTGATTTGGGATTAAAGGGGCTTCTTTCAGTTTAGATTAATCCTGTTTCTAGTCAGTTTAAGAATAGGCCACTCTTAAGCAGCAGTAAATGGTTATGCACAAACTTACACCAAATTAACCTCTTTGGTTTAAAAACATAGCTTGACATAAACCTGTGCAGGACTTTGTGTAGACAAGGCTCCCATCTGCCTATCCTCTGTCAGCAATTCATTCTTTCCTATCCCCGCCCCCAATTTACAAACCAGTCCTGTCACCTCAGCCTCCCAGTAGGTCAGGCTCCTCCAGCATCAGACCTGCTCCTCTAGGGCTCCTCACCCCTTTTCCCAGCACTGGGGATGGGAACTCAGTAAGGACTCCTCTCCACCTTCCAGGTTGGGTGGTGGTGGTCCCAGGTGGGTGCTGTAGGGAAGGAGGATGGAGGAGCGGATGAACCATCTCATCCCCATTGTTCAAGGGGAGGGGAGCTGCCCTGAGATGCTGGGTTCTTCACTCTCTCCTCCTTCCTGTGAGAATAGTTTTGGGTTGCTATAGAGACAGGCAGGAGCCAATTTAAGGATCAGAGCATGGTCAGGAAGCAAGAAGCATGGGTCCCAATGGTCACATCACCTTAGGCTTTTTTAAACACAAAATGTGAAAACAAAAACAAAAAAACCACAAAACAAAAGTCACAAGCCTAAACCAGGGGTTGGCAACCCAAAAGATATGAGGAGCCATTTTTTGAAATTCCTTCAATAATCAAGTTCCAAAGGGGCGGCCATTTTAGTCTAGTTCAGCAAAATAAGCAAGGGGCCTGTGGCACTTAGAGACTAACAAATTTACTTATCGCGTGAGCGTTCATGGGAGAAAATCCCACTTTGTCAGACACGTCTGACGAAGTGGAATTTTCTCCCATGAAAGCTCATGCAATAAATAAATGTTAGTCTTTAAGTGCCACTGGACTCCTTGCTTGTTTTTCTTCAATAACCAAGTGTTTTGAGAACCATAATGAGTGTAGCCTCCTGGTGGGGGGAGCTGGGAGCCCGGCCAAGGTACCTTCTGCAGGATCCCTTGGTGGGGTGATGACTCAGAGCCCAGAGACACAAGGGGGCAGCCAGAAAGCTGCATGCCGCTCTGGAGCCACAGGCTGCAGACCCTTGATCTAAATAAAAGTGGACACTCACCCAGATTGTATCAGCTTGCACATTTCTGGTTACTGGAACCTTGCATTGCAATAACGCATTTCCTTGGAAAATTGTTCTATAACGCTGTCCAACACCAACCTTGCTGTCTCATTTTTAATTGCAGAGAAAGCAAGGTTATTCAGCCATTTCTGTGACAGTATTAAACACAAGTAGTTTTTGACACAGCTTAATGTGCTCATTGCACATTCAGCACTAACCACTCCAGCTGGTGAAAAAGAGTCAACACAACATTTCAAATTCTGCTAAAACATCAAGAGCACTTGACACTATGAAATTCAAATAGCTCTGAATGGCAAAGGACAAAATAAGCACTTCTGTATCATTTGTAAAATATTACATCTTGAAAGATATAATCTTGTAAACCAAGTCTAGAGAAAATACAAATATATTCTCATGAGTCTAAGAATTTCTTCCTTTGACTCTTCTAATGTTATATTTTGTAGTTGCCTGGGACAGAAGAAACCAGATAGCTTCTTCTTGCAATCCTCACATCAAGATTATAGTTCCCCACTTTGATTATCTAAAACCTCAAAACATTTCCTTCAGCTGTTATCCTTTTCTTATAACAGAATTGTGTGCAAATTCATCATCTGTGCAGCATATACATCTTTTTCTGTAGCCTGTATTTTCAAAACCCAACTTCCAATGAGTTTCTGAGCACATTGACAGTGCTTTCGAATGTCTGGAGAATGTGAAACAGGGCAATTTTCTTTGACTGAAGGATTCCAGAGGCTGCAGCCATCATAACTAAGAAGTTATGCCACCAGAACAGATTGAAGTAGAACATCCAAGCCATCAAAGACAGATTGTGTTTTGCTCAATGTATGTTCTCTCTACTCTTGTGTTTAGCAACGGTTTCATCTTCTAGGCATTCAATATACTCTGAAAATTTGCTGTCATTTCCTCAGTGCCTTTCATCTGAACTGCTCATCTAGTCTTGCAGAGTGCCTTTAGAATGATGTACAGAACTCCTTCATTCTTCAGAAGCCTGCTCAATTTCATCTACTGCAGCAATTCCCTCAACTTCTTCAAGGGTTTCTGAAGTGCATCATCAAGTCCCTGTTAGCCTTCCCTCTGCACTTTGAGAAGTATGTGGATAAATTAGAGAAAGTCCATAGGAAAGCAACAAAAATGATCGAAGATTTAGAAATGTGGCCTATGAAGACAGATTTTAAAAACTGTTAGTCTGGAGAAGGAAAGTGTGATGGGGGACATGATAATAGTTTTGTAGTGCACAAAAGGTTGTGATAAAGAGCAGCATGATAATTTGCTGTCCTTAACCAACGAAGATGGGACAGGAAGTAACTAAGTATTTTAAATTGCTGCAAGCTGAAGCCATGTTAGTGCTAGGTAGAGTGGAAGAATTACTTCCCATGTCTCGCTTACAAAATTCCAGATAATGCATCCCAGAAGCATGTGCAGTCATTCAGCTGATAAAATTTGTTTTCAGGATTCAGTTTTATCAGATGGAAACGTCAAACTCATTTTGACAGGAAAGTGACTTTGACCTGCCTCACTGTTGACTGGCTCATCCATCAGGTCTTTGACTTTTTTATTTTAACATTATCCGTGGATTTTTCCTTTGTTGCTTTGGTCCCCAGATGTGCTAGTTTCAAGCAAAGTTTCTTGGCTACTACTCCAGGTACAACTTCAGTGGTACCACACAAATAATTTTCCTGGCTTGACCTGACGCCAGTCATGTTTGCTGAATTGAAAGGCAGATCATGACTTTCTGCTTCAGACTGCAGCAGCTGAGCAGCAAGTTTATGAAATGACTAGCGAAAAATGGGGGTGGAGGGGCAATCAGAAGGGAATTTATGAAATATTTATTTTAATCAATTAATACCTCTTTAATTACAACATTTTTTGCAAAAGTTCTATCGTCAGCTAAAACTTTTCCTTGGTTGTTCGTATCCTTCATTTAAACTTTCAGATTTTAATGGTTTCTTCCCTGAGTGAACGCCACATACAATTGTCTGAAGAGTCAGTGTGAAATATTGGAAACAGCTGAAAGCATAGCTGAGAGCTTTATATTCTGACACATTGCAAAGGGGCAGCCATGTCACCAAAATGAACTATCCCTGCATTTCACTTGCTGTTACTGTCCAATTTTTAAATCCTCAGCCATTATGAATTACAATGAGGTATGCAGCTATAATAAGGTACTGTATATATCTGTGCAATGCCAAGACTCCTAAGCCATTGTGATGTCAGAGGTGATTCAACCAATAGTTCCCAAGAAGCAATTGGTTGAATCACCTCTGACATCACAATGGCCTGTCACAGGGCACACTTCAGTCACACATTTAAGCTAGTTTCTGTTGTCTGGGATCTTTGGAGGTAGTATGTGATAACAAAATCACTTTTTCTTCCCATTTTCTAAAATCAGATTTGTATTTGTATTTATAGATTTCATTTTCAGAGGTCTTCCAAGATAAGAATAACCAACATAGACGTATGAGCCTCATTAAAGTGTATTTTTTGTGCTGCTCAATATATTCTTCAGTTATGCTAAAATAAAAAATATTGATTTTTTTTTTTTTTGGAGAATCTAGCAGATATAGGCAGCACTAGAATGGGGATGGCTGGGGAGAGCACTTTGGGGCTGAGGAGAGGCCAGAGCAGGCAGACCCATGACCCTCAGAACTAGTCTTAACTGACAGTGGCAAAATCTCTGCCATCAGATCGACCTTCCCAATCAACAGAAGATCCATCCATTCAGTCGATCCACCCAAAGCTGAGCTATGAAGACCACCCCAGCAACTAGAGTAGCACTGAGACAAAGGGAGCCAGCTCCCTTTGTCTCAGCACAGTGAACATGTCAGGCTTTGGGCAGTCAAACCGAGATACACAAGTTATTTTAAGTAACTTCTGTATCTCACTACGACTGCTGCCGAAACATTGGTCAGTGTAGACCTGCCCTCAGTATCTCACAACAAGAGGGCGCTATGGAAACAAACTGCTTTTCCCAACAGGAGCCCCTGAATCTCTGTGGGTGGTGGGACAGGGACATACTCAGTAGCTGCAAACCCTGCAGGAAGGGGTAGGAAATGTATTCTGCAAGCAGCCATTGCTAGGTATGTCCAGACACCATGGAAGTTTCCAAAGGTATAGCAGGACAAATGGCCTGGGTTCCCTGAGACCCCTATAAAATGGGGTCTGATGGCCAGCCAGGATCTGATGGGCAGAAGCAGTGTTAGTCATATGCAATCTCATTGGCCCTGAAGCAGTGAGGGGGGCCCCCATGCCATTGTGATTGACAGTTACTTGCAAGAGTGAGAACCCAGAATCAAGCAGAGCAATAGCTAGTCAATCCATTCAGGGGCCCATGAGCTTTGAGGGGCCCTGCAGGCTCGGGGCTGCTTGGTCACACAATATATGCCTGGTGCAGGCTGCTGCCATTGTTTACAGCCTTCTAGCACCTCTAAGCAGAGCCATGTGCTGGTGTCCTCTACCCACATTTGAATTTGCCCAGGGACTGGGCCACTAAAATGGTGGCTCTACAATAAATTCTGATTAGTATGACTGCCAAGGGAAAGCTTCCATTTTTATCAGAGACCCATCCTCCTCTCTCACTGCCTAGGGAAATTCAGATGGGGAAAGCAGGGCACAGCACCCTGCTCTTCCTAGAGACTCTGGCTCTACCTCTAGTGGTGGCCACAACAACATTTTGCCAATCTGGCTCCTACAACAGCAGCTCTGACTTTGGCAGGAGTACTGGTGTAGGGCCTGGGCCAGGGGGCATAGATAGCCTGGCATGGAGCTGAGCAGTGAGGGATGGGAGAGCAGAACCAGGGTGCTGAGGTGCGGACAAGTGCGGCAGGGGTTAGGGAACTGAGAACTTTTCTGAATGTAGGCTATCTGATGGCAACAGGAGGCCCCCATAAAAGCCTGTAGCAGGGCCTATCTTTTCATTCCTTCACCACTGGCAGGCAGGATAAGGAGATGGGAAAACCTGGACCAGGTTGCTGACTGTTCAATCAGCCATTGGCAAGGAGAAGGGGAGCAAACTCTGCCAGCAGTTGTCCTGATGGGCTGCTCTTCCCTAGAAAGTAGAACAGTGGGGAAAGCAGACAATTGTAGGCAGGGCTTGCGATTCCTGCACCATTGCTCAACTGACTCCTAAGTGGCTGAACTCCCAACACTTGCAAAAGCATGCCAAGAACTGGCTGTGCTGTGCCAATATAATTTCCCCATGCAGTCAATTCCTAAGGCCTTGTCTACAGGTAAAGTTTTGTCAGGGATGTGATTTTTTTTTTTTTTCAACTTAGCTGTACCAGTCAAATTCCTAGCAAGAGTGCAAGTCTCCTGCCCTACAGACAGCCAATAGCAGTACAGCTTACTTTGGTTCTGTGGAATCTATATGTCAAAAATGATAACATAACCTAGTTCCTGTTTAACATTAAACAGTTTAAACAAGGTTTGGGATGTGATATACAGAAAGTATAGTTTGTCTAAATACCATTTAGTTTGTCTAAATACCATGACAAATTTCACAATTTCAGAAAAGATGTGAACAAATTGGAGAAAGTGAGAAGAGCAACACGAATGATTAGTGGTCTGGAACACTTGACTTATGAGGGAAGATTGAAAGAGCTGGGTTTATTTAATCTGGAAATGAGGAGACAGAGGGGACATGATAACAGTTTTCAAGTACCTAAAAGGTTGTCACGAGGAAGAGGAGGAAAAGTTGTTCTCCCTTAACTGCCAATGATAGGACAAGAAGCAATGGGCTTAAATGACAGCAAGGGAGGTTTAGGTTGGACATTAGAAAAAAATTCCTAACTGCAGGGTGATTAACCACTGGAATAAATTGCACAGGCAGTTTGTGGAATCTCCATCATTGGAAGCATTTAAGAGCAGGTTAGACAAGCACCTGTCAGGGATGATTTAAGAGAGTGCTTGGTCCTGCCATGAGTGCAGGGGACTGGACTCAATGACCTCTTGTGTCCCTTCCAGTTTCTATGATTCTATGAAATATCCCCTGTGTATTTATTAACTTTTTTTTTAAAGACATGGAAAAGAAGAAAAGTCAGTTAAAGCATTTGAAATGGAAGGTAGTAAATAAGACTTTCATTTTAAGTACTGTTGGGGCTGGAGAGAGTTTTTAGAACAAAGACATCCTTCATCAGTTTTTTTAGATGGTATTAAAGATGGTAATAATTGTTTTTTGGCAGGAGAAAAGAGATGTAGTTAAGGGGGATTGGAGTTGTCGCTGTTAAAAGTTGAATCTGTGTTTCAAAACACAAGACAAACTCAAAAGAGGAGAAAAAAGAGCAGACAGAAAATAAAGCTTCTGTCTCTGGCATTTACTTTCACTTGCAGTCTCCTTGCTGGAAAAACACAGGGTCTGCATATGGGCATCTACTACACTGAGACCTAACAACCTTGTGCAGTTTAGGACATCGATTTTAGTTTGGGTTTTTGGTTACAGGTTAGAGCGTGCTGGAAAACAAACAGTTTTGGCTGACTGAGCTAGAATCTCAGAAGGAAAAAGGAGAAGGATAGGTAAGAGAAGAAATATGGTGGGGAAGGAAAAGAACACATGGGGCTTGGAGGAAGAAAATGAGATAATGTCTTAAATTCCATGTGGTATTTGGGCTTTAGTTGGAACTGATGGAGATGTGTCATCTAGGTCCCTCTCTTTAGCCCAGTCTGAACCAAGTCTGGTGAGGACATTGAGATCAGGATTAAGAGGAAGGAGAACAGGGCTTCCAGGCTGTGGTGGGGGTTGCAGCCATGACCATGAAGCTCACTGCAGTAACCAAGTTTTCCCCCAAAGATTGTTTTTTTTAAGTAACCCAAAAGGAACTAACAGCCCACCCCTTGTTATTTGGCCACCAATTGAACCTGATATTTGACTTTGCAATTTTGGTTTATTAATTTTCTATATTTAACATTTCTTCAGTTTACCAGCATGGTTTTAACACCTTTCTTGAGTTACCACAACTTTTTTTGCTTGGAGTAATTTAGTCTTTTAAGGGATGTCCATACTGCAGCTAAATACAGATGGCTGGCCCATGCCAGCTGACTTGGGCTGTGGACCTGTTGAACTGCAGTGTTGACATCTGGGCTTGGGCTGGAACCTGGACTCTGGGGTCCTGCAAGTTTGGAGGGTCCCAGAATTTGGGCTGCCGCCTGAGTCCAGACATCTACAATGCAATAAAACAGCCCCACAAGCTGTGTCCCACAAACCCCAGTCAGCTGGTCCAAGCCACCCACGGGTTTTTCTTTGCAGAGTAGTCATATCCTTTGTTTCCCTTTCATACCTTTTCCTGTCAACACTCATGGTATTAGGTTATTGTGATGTTTTACGAACTTTCATTTACTTTTTATAGTAAAGTTCACAATTCAGCTAAGTTTACCAGTCCAATTATTACAACAGCTCCCCAATCAGAATAGCTATATGGGTATGGGCACATAATGTGGTTTGATTCACTGCCTTGATGCCTCCTGTTGGCGATCTAGGGCAGGGAGTCCCAACCTTTTTGGCTCAAGGGCCACCAAAACCATTTTTACAACCCTGAAAGGCCACCAATTTCTGCCAACAACACCATCCCCACAAGTTCAGAACAGAAGTAGTTCAGCAAGGAGGTGGCCTCCTCATTGATCTCCCATCCCTCTGGCTACAGCAGGGAAATCGCATCCATCCTGTAGCCCTTGTGTGCTTCCCTTCTGCAACTAGGACAAAAATCAGTTCAGTGCTTCTCTCCCTCTGGCTCAAGCACAGACCCCACTGCCTAGGGATCCAGGCAGAGTGCTTTGCCGTGCTCCCTGCTGCAGCCAGGGTGAGAGGAGCATTAATCTTTTGTCCACTTGGCTGCAGCAAGGATCCTGTATTGGACTTGTAACCCTGCAGGAATGCACTCTGCCTGGGTCCTTGGGCAGCAGCTCCCTTCTGCAGCCAGCAGGAGCAGAGCAGTGGGCCACTTTGAAAGACTCCATAGGCTCCTTTTGGGCCCCTGTCCACCAGTTGGGAACCACTTATCTAGGGAATCAGCTCTCAACCAGGCAGATGCCCCTCTCTGCCATTACCTACCTTCAAAATCACACACAGCAGACTGCTGTGTGGTCCAGCAGGGAAGTGTCCAGGACTTCATCAAAGGGAGTTTGCAGCTAAAGTCTTATTGTGCCTTTGTTACAAGAGAATGGAAGGAGGCAGGGGAAAAGCCTGTAACACAGATACTGGCTTTCTCCCACTCTGTGCTTCGCACTCTGCCTCACTGTGGCACACTGTAGCTGCAACAAGCACATATTGCTAAATCACATAGCATTCTTGGGGCCTGATTTACATCAGCCAGGAGACCATGATTCCAGACCTGATGCTTGCTGAAGAGTGCAGCTTATGCACTCCTGATGTGGACTGGATTGTTATTTGTAAACAAACACCTGCGTGTGACTTCTTTTTAATTACATCCATAGAGAATGGGTCTAGATCTGTCACTGCCTTCCATTATGATGATAAAAAGCATTATAATCAAATCACTAACACATAAAAATGACAGGTAATTAATTTTAGTATTAACATTAATATTGTCATGCGATTTTATTACCAGCCCGACCTTCAGGAGAGGACATCAATAATAATAATTCAATAATATCTTTCAAATTAGTTATTACTGGTAGGTAGGAGCCGATTTTAAAGAGCCCAAGGCTAAGATGAAACACCATTAATTCTGTCAGACTGGCTTTTAGATCGAAATCAGGATATTGGGCGGAGGTGATTTGTGCTGTCATTATCACACGGGACACGTGAACAGGCTGTGCTTAGCCAGGCTGGCAGGTGGGTGGGCAGAGTTGTTTTCTCTGAAGCCTTCCGCGTCCTCCTCTGACCGCCTGAACAAAGGCAGTGCAGGGAGCAGCTACCATTCACCTCCCAGAGCAGGAAGAATGTAGAAGGCTCCATTTCTGGCTTCACCAGGTGTGGCTGAGTTTCAGAGGGACAGCTCTACTCAGGGTTAGCAGAGCCAGTAGACTCAGCCCAGAGTCAGGGGCAGTGTGGAAGGCATGATGCCTTAGAACAGAGGTCTCAAACTCAAATCACCACGAAGGCCGCATGAGGACTATCACAGGACTGTATAAGGGCTAGTACGTTAGCCCAACGGCTGCACCACTGAAACCTTTTCATACAAGCATATTGAAAATATTGGTAAAAATAGCATTGTTGTGGGCCGCAGGAAATAGCTTTAGGGGCCACATGTGGCCCGCAGGCCATGTGTTTGAGACCCCTGTCTGAGAGGCACAGTCCCCACACTGCTCCCTCCTGCTACCACGTCACTTTTCAGCATGCCGCATGTTATGCTGTTTGCATGGGAGACGGGGTGGGGTTAAGTGATGACTCAACCACTCTCTAAACCTCCCCATTCTGGGCCTGCCTTGCCCACTCGCTTCCCTGCTCTGCCTCCCTCATTGTAGCACCTAGAGCAATAACCTGGGCAAGACTCTCATGCCCACATAAGGGCATAACAAGGGTCTTTACTCCTCTGTCTGACTGCATGACCCAAGGTACCCTCGCACTCACAGTGAACTACTAGGACCCACCCTGTCCCCATAAAACTCCTACTGGCTTCAGTGGTGCAGGTTAGACCCTTTCTCACCAGAGCTCTCCCTGGAGGAACCACAAGCTGGAACAGAGCCTAGCCCTATTCTCCATCCTTCCTCCTGTGCCACAGTTTCCACAGTGGGTGAGTGACTGGGCTGGGTGAAGATGGTACCCCAAGAAGACAAAGGGTTGGATAAGCAGATGATGCTTATATACCAATCACTGAATCATGGTCCTGAGAAAGGAAGTTGCAGGGAGGGCACTGCATGGCTGGGACACTCTTTTCCATATTTAACAAAGGCACTGTTTTTTTCTGACAGTGTCATTACCCACCTCAAGGGAAACAAGCCACAGAAGGTCCAAGACAGTTGCAGAGCTCGTATGTATAGCCCTTTCCCACAGCCTGCATGTCCCTGGTCTGTTGTGGAGGGACAATGAGGGAATTGCGATTTGCGTCCTCAGTAAAAACCTTGACTGGTTTTGGCATGTGGGGGCTTTTGCCTGTCAGCAAGGAGCTTGTCTGATGGCATCATGGACAGACCAAAAAGAACCCTGGGTCCAGACTCCACAAACGTATCTTCTCAGCAGGTTGAATTCAGTTTGCACCAGGCAAATCCCACCCCTCTTGGAGATGCAGGTGGCAACTGCCAGCTGTGTTGCAATAAGCCAGTCAGATTTCACCACCCCTGATTGTTGTGTTACCAGGTGAGCTAAAAGGCAGCTTTCCACTTTCTGGCCAGGATGTAGACATAAACCTGTGGTATTTAAAAAATGTTTGGTTTTAAGGCCTAAAATCCAGCATCGGATGGCTTTGTGACATTGACCTGTGTGCTCTAGCCTATGTGATATAACACTCCCTGAAGACCTTCCCCCCGGGAACTTTGTAATTCTTTGTATTTCCATCTAATCAAGTAGTTGAATATTCCATGTAGTCAAGATCCAAAGGGGCAGCCATGTTAATCTAGTTCAGTAAAACAAACATCTTCAAAGCATCTGATGAAGTGGGATTTTCTCCCATGAATGCTCATGTAAAAAATAAATCTGTTAGTCTTTAAATGCCATGTAGTCAGTTATAGTTAATTGTTAAAAGGAAGAAAAATATCTTTGATTGTAAAGGAAACATCTGTGCTTTTTCACATATGAGGTAAAATAAGGAAAAAGGGCAAGGTTTGAATGAATGAGGGATTGGTACATGTATGTGAGACAGAGCAACCACCAGCCTCAGACAGACCTCAGCTTGAACTATTATATCACAAAGAGGAGACTAAAATAACTAAGTTTTGTAATCTAAATGGCCAAAGAGCTCAAATAAAATTAACTAACACCCAGAGATGGAGTCGGAAGGACAACAAAGAGATGTCATGTTTGCTACAATCTTGAGTGATTAAGAATCAATCAATCACATCAGCCAGAAGCAACATGACTGAACAGAACCCATGAGCTCAAATGGGAACAGAATCCTATAAGAAGAGCATAGCAAGATGGGAACTTCGGGTCCAGTTCTACAACCACACTGCAGGAGCATCAGTACACTGGCAGGAACTTGTTCCCTCACACTCGTGTTTTCACCACCTGATCAGGAGACAAGCATGAGCAACAAGCCTGGTAATTATACATCTGTAGAACTCAATGCCTTAACCAGTTTGTGTGTGTTTAAATGAGATTGAACAGGAAATTGTTCTGTCTCTTTAAATTGATTTGCTTGCTTTTAGAACTAGTTGATGTTCTACCTTTTGAAATTTTAGTCTATCTGTATTCACAATAAATGTGGCATATTGCGTTAACCTTCTGAATAAGATCCTACTGGTTTTCATTTGCTGAGTATCACAAGGGCACCCTTTCTGAGTGGGGGACAGCATTCCTTTTAGCAGGTGTTGTACTGACAGACATGGTAAATTAATTGTCTGAGTCAAATTCACCACTCCTATAAGCCAGGACAATTCTGCTGACTCCGAGGTGAACCAAATCATGCCAGTAGTGAACTACAGCCTATTTCTTTCCAACAAAAGCTGATAATGAACACATCCATGTTGGTGCAATGGATTTAAGAGCAATCCTATAGGGGACAGGAGCTTCAGTAAAGTCCAGGTTTAAAGAATAGCAATACAGACTAATGGGGAATACCCTACTTGCTGTATGTATTAGCCAGAATCTACATTTCAGCATGAACACAGCTAAGTCAGTTGCAGCAAGTCACAAAGACAAGACCTACTCGGGAACCTTTATGGTTGAGTTTTTGTCTGTTGTGATCTCTGACAGACTGAGCAAGTGCAACATGGCTTGAAAACATTTTCAATTTTGTGAATAAGCACCTAGTTTCTCTAAATCCTCATAGGACTGAATGCCTGGGAGTTCTGTGATTCAGAGCATGAACTCTGCTCTGATTAGTGTTAATTCCAGAACGCTTTATCTTTTACCATATTACAGACTTCTGTGTGCTGGTACAATTCTGCTGTGGACTGTTAAATTTAGGAAATTATGTGCCTCCAGGACAATGGTCCCCAAGAGGGGTATGGAGGAACATTTGGGGGGAGCCAGGGATTAAAGTGGGCTAGAACACACCAGAAATGCATTCTGGGGCCCACTACTTTTAGGAGCTCAGCATTCTGGGGCCCCTAAAAATAGAAAATGGAGCTGGAATGCTGCATTCTGAGGCCCACCATTTAAAAAATTTGGGCCCCAGAATGCAATGTTCCAGCTCTGTTTTCTATTTGTAGGGGTCCCTGACGCTGAGCCTCTAAAAATAGGACGCCCCGGAACGCCGTTCCGGAGCATTACAGGAGGCAGGGAGCTGCCCCAGCCTGGGCTGAGGCTCCGGCCTGAGCCTCCGGCCTGAGCCTGCTCTGACTGAGCATTCCTAGAGCCTAATTTGATATAACAGTGTTACTAGCTGATAACTGGCAGGGTTTGGGAAATTCAGGTGGGGTGCAGGGGGGTTGTAGGGTGGGGTGTTAGGGAAATCTCTAGTTTGGGGACAGGTGAGCTGGCCCAGCAGGAAAAGGATGTGTGGGAGAGGGTCATCCCGGGACAGTGAGGGAAGATGGTGCAGCATGGTGGGGGTTTGGGGGAGGGTTGGGGGACCAGCAGCAAGATGGGGGCTGGGGGCAGTAGCTATGGTGCTGGGTAGACTTGTGAGGAGTAGGAGCTGGGGCACGGGGCAGGCATTTGGGGGGCCGTAGCTTGGGTAGGTGGGCAGTAGCTGTGATGGGGATAGGTGTTTGGGGGGCAGTAGCTGCAGTGTGTGAGGGGGAGCCACACCAGCACGAGGGGGGTCTACACCAGTGTGAGGAGGACCCGCCAATTTAGGAGGGTTCCAGGACCCGCCAAATTATATTTTAATCCCTGGGGGGGAGCATGGGGTGGGGACCAGGTCAGCCCTCACAGTGGGTGGGGAGGGAGCAATACCCAGTCCTCTTCTTTCCCCAGTGCAGCTCCAGCCCCAACTGCCACTCCACTCCACTCCTGCGCCACCCCAGCCCATCTCTGCCCTCATTCCCATTCTGCCCTAGCTCCGCCTTCATCTCAAGCTGCACTGCTGAAACAACTGTGCAGCAATACAAGGGGACAAAGACAGACAGATTCCATTTCTGGTGGGGGGGACATGACAGGAAAAGTTTGGGCACCACTACTCTAGGGGTATGCCTATTCCCGGGTCTGAGAGACTTGAGTCTGCAGACTCAAGGTTTCTAAGCCCAGCATTGGAGCATCCAAATGGATTAATGATGCTGGGGTTACAATTTCTGGACCTGCATCTCATACCTGCACTCATGGATCCACACCGCACTACCCAGACCAGACCAGATCAGATCAAACTACCCCAGGCTTCCTAGTGCCCTTTCCAGCTGTAGTTGCTCTAGCTCTTGCCTCATGGTACACTGTGAGAAAACCTGACTGTCCATGTCATGGCCCTTTACCAGAAGTTACCTCACTCCATGTACACATGCAGTAAGGGTCTTTTGGGTCTGCACATTCTGAGCAACTGGAGCCAACAATACAGAGGAGGTGCCATTTGAAGAACTTGTCCTGCTTGCACTTTCATTCCTATTTCAGTAGCAAGGCAGAGCATCCATGAGATGCTGGTGGACATTTTGGTGGTGTTGTCTATGCTTTCCAAGGCAACTCTCACAGGAGGAGAAGTATGGTACAGACATGTCAGACCCCAACTAGCTGATGCTGCTCCACCTGCCTCATGATAACTGCGGATGCCCCTATGTAGACTGGAGCTTCTGGAGCACAGCCACACACAAAGTGTTGGGGTCACATTTCCTGGGATGACCAGCCACAACTCCAGAACTTTACCATGAAGAAAGCAACATTTCTGGAGATTTGTGTGCAACTTGCCTGACCTTTCAGCATCAGAACACACTCATGAAGCAGTGGGACAGACTCTCAGGACACAAGTCTGGAGAACCAGGCTTTAGCTGCACCCACTTTGCAAAATTAGAGCATTTGTCCCAAATCTAGTGGTAGCTGGGTTTGGACCTATATCCCTCATCAGCCCTACTAATCTAAATCAGATAATTTTGTGTATGGACAAAAAGGGCATTTGAACTCAACCTGAGTCAGAGTCATGGCTTATATTGCAGTGTAAACATATTCTAGATGGTCACATCTCTAGGGCTCACAATTCACAGATGGTAGATTCTGGTCAGTGCATGAGGATAGCTGCCTTGAGCTCTCTCTGCAGTACGTGCTTTTTCATATGAAACACACGGGATCTGGTGTACAGTGTATGGATAATGTAGACACACACACATGCACGCACACTGGCTATTAAGAGATCCTGAGTAGACCAGTTGTGCACACTAAGGACCATCATGGGAGGATGTGCAGAATGGCAAGGTCCCCTTTTCATCTATTTAATTGATTTTGAAAAAGCATTTGACAGCCTGCACAAACATACATCGGGAAATATTCTGCAGGTCCACAGAATCCCAGCTAAAACTGCCAACATCCTTAAGGGCATGCACGGAGATGCAAAGTGTTTTATAAAGGAGAACAACCAGACACAGAATAGTTCAAGGTGAACACTGGAATGACACAGCAATTCATTTTTATCTCTTCTGTTGTTCAGCAATATCACTGACTAGATATTAGCAGTGCAAACACTGGTATAGCCTGGGTAAATAAAAAATACCTAGAAGCCTGAGCTTTCCTTGGTAATATTGCTCTACTGACCAACACCCCTGAACAATTACAAAGACAGGCAGTATAGCAAAAACAACAGCCCCAACAAGATTCAAAATTACAAATATTCAGGAAACCTAGATGTTAAGCAATACCATCATGTCACAAGAAAAATTTTCAAGTCAAGTTGACCTGCCTAGGCAGTACCATATTGACCAATGGAGACCTCAGGAAACAAGTGGCATCAAGAATAGGAAAGGCATCTGTAGCATTTGCTAAATTACTAAAAATATAAGACAAATAGCATCAGCACAACTAACAATTTTCCATTCAAATGTAAGCAGTGTTAACATAAAGCTGCAAGAACTGGAGATCTAACAACACATCAGACAGAAAATTAGATGCCTTTGAAAATAAGTGCCAAACAACAGCTTGTTTCCACCAGAATCAGAAGCACTGGAGATATCTGGGGACATGCACTCTGGATGCCAACAGCAATTCCTGTGTGAAGCTGTCAAGTGGAAACAAACTAGTATGAGGAAACATTCATGAGAAACTTTAAGAAAAATGCTTAGCATGGAGGGCAGGACAGGTAATCTGAGTGACACAGAGCAGATAGAAGCCACAAGTTTCCACCTTGTGCCCCAACACTGGCAAAAGATAGCTGAAATAATAATTTACTGACGTCTAGCTGCTGCCATAAGAGTATCCCCATCACTTCACCTGTGGTCCAGGTAATTAGCTCCTATCTCATGGCTATTTAGCTCACACATGGGTGTCTGATCCCCAGAGAGACCTATTTAGAATTTGGAGAAAAAAGGAGAGAAATTAACTGATTTCAGTCTCTTGCCCTTGATTCTCCTTTTGCTGAAATATAATTCAGCCACCACTGAGTTACCACCACTACAAGACGAGTTTGCTTTCAAATAGGAACCTGCAAATAAGGGTCAATTTCCTATGGCTACATCTCCGATCCCGGAGTCCTGGGGACAGCTAGCACTAGACAGTATGAGTAATCACCACCACCACCACTCCAAGAATTTTTCCAATCCCTGGCCTTGTCTTCCAACCTTGCCTTCCCCACTTCCCAAAAGTAACATGGATGGTCTGTTATTTCCCTGTTTTTACAAAGTGAAGAGGCTGCCTTTGTGCCTGTAGCCTGGAACTGCACAAAGGATAGAATGAAGGCCACCTCCTGATGGGCTAATTTCCCTTCAATAAAGGAGAAATTGCCTGTATTCAAGCCATTGAGTTGACACTGGAGGGAAAAATCAAAAAGCACATTTTAAAGGAACTGAATAGCAAGAAGAAATCCATTCTGCGCCTCAATTAACTCCACAGCCAAGGGGTTGAACTCAAGGGAGGAGAGGGAAGGAGGTGCAGGAGCTGCTCATTCTGCAAAGTAACAACTCTTAGCAACAACTTGGGAAGGTGGGTAATTACTTATGCTGCACTTGCAGGGGCCCAGAAAATGACAAAGCGCCTTTTCTTTGTTCTCTGACTTTATGCTAATACTCTTGGGGGGGGGTTGAGGAGGGGTTTTGGGGGATGGTGCTGTGCATGTGAGAGAGAGAGAGAGAGAGACTGCAAGCAGTGTGTATGCCCCTGTGCACATTCAAACTCTGTAAGCCAGTGGAAGAGAGGGTGTGAGAACTGCTCTGCATGTGGCTGTGGTCGTGAGCTGCGTGTAGAACTCTGTGTCTCTAACCTCCATTAAAAAAATGTATATGCCCAGGCTGGTGTATGCACATGTCCAAAAGGCTTTTGGTGTGTCTGGCTATGTCTACACTGGAAAATTAGTCCAGATTAAGGAGGCTTACTCTGGACTAATTTAGCCCATGGCCACACTAGGCTTTTGCTAGTTCAAACTAAGAAATTTCTTAGTTCACACTAAGGACCACTTAGTTCAAAGTAGTTAGTACTGGCATTAGTCTGGACTAACCACCTTAGTTCGAACTAAATCTGGCCAAGACCTGGGCTAATACTTAGTCTGAACTAAGTGTAAGGCAGGCTTAGGAGCTGAGCCTAACAACTCCTGGGAGCGGGGGGGAATATCTAATCTGCATGGGGTTTGTGTTTGCATAAGCACAAAGAACACATCAGCATATTCAAACTATGGGTGAAGAGCAATATGGGTAATGGTATTTGAGCTTATTGGACACAAATCCATCAATATCTGTAATTCTACTGAGGGGAAATATGAAATACTGTCTTTTTGTGAATTGCTACTCTCTGTTTCAAATCTGTCTGGGTTGGTTAAAGGGTAAAAGCCACCCTTAGTTAAAAAAGATTTGTAAGAGAGGCTACTGCATGTTTCAGCATGAAAGAAGTAGAAAGATGGGGGGGGAGAGGGTTGAGGCTAATTTTTCCTCTCCCGCTATTGTTTCTCCATCTAATGATAGCCATGGCTAGGCTTCTTCTGAGACCTTTATCATTTAGATAGAGGTAGCTGTTTGCAACTACTTAAGAGCTGGAATCACTAGGGAGAGAGAAGCAAACTCTCGCTGCTAAAAATCACTACAGAGAAAATCCTCTCTGAGCTGAAATCAATGAAGGGGAGCCAGTGGCAAGCTGGGTGGTGCGAGTGACTGGTGGGTGGAGCCAGCGGACAGTGAGAGCAGCCAGTGGCGACCTGGGTGGCATGAGTGACCGGTGAGGGAAGCCGGTGGACAGTGGGCAGAGCCAGCCAACCGTGAGAGCAGCCAGCGGTGAGCTGGGCAGTACAAGTGACAGGTGGGTGGAGCTGGTGGACAGCAGGCAGAACCAAGGGATGGTGCTATTAGATGGAGTGAGTGACCAGTAGGTGGTGCTGGCAGACAGCTGGCATGAAAGATGTTCCTTACATACCTTAGTGTTGGTTGGGAGTCTAATTAGCACTGATTCTCCAGATTGGTGCCGATTTTGCTGATGAGTTTACCTTGTATGTTCTGTTATGCAATGTGGATTGTTGGGAACTTTGCTCTGTATTGATTTGCCAGATCAGTGCTGCTTTCTGTTATTTGGCCTTTTACACTCTGTTTACTACTACTAAAAGTTCTGTTTACTACACTCAGACTCGTGTTTGCGAGTGGGGAAGCCTTACCCCTTTGGGGTGCCCAGGGAACAGTGCAGGATTTCTCAGAAATCTGGGTAGGGGCCTTGAGCCGGTTGGTGGTGCTACATTACTGGGAAACCCCTAAGTATAGAACCCAGCCCTTGTTCTGCCAGCCTGCCCTGGCAGAAGGGTTACATAAGGAACACTTAGTTCAAGCTAGTTAGTACTGCCACTTATTCAGGACTAACTGCCTTAGTTTGAACGTTATTTTATACTAAGTCCAGCCAAGATCTGGGGTATTGCTTAGTTCAAACTTAAGACGTTCGAATTTAGCTGGTTAGTTCGAACTAACTGCACGTTCTAGTTTGAACTAAACCAGGGATCTCAAACGCAAATCACGAGGGCCACATGAGGACTAGTACATTAGCCCAAGGGCTGCACCTCTGAAACCTTTTCATATAATGATATTGCAAATATTGGTAACTACAGTGTCATTGCAGGCTGCAGAGAAATAACTTTGGGGCCCACAGCCCACATGTTTGAGACCCCTGAACTAAGCGTTAGTTGGAACTAGAATGCATGGTTAGTTCAAACTTAGAAGCACAAAGTTAGTTCAAACTAACTTTGGGTTAGTTCAAACTAAGCTCAAACTTCTTAGTTCAGACTGACAAGTCCAAAGTAAGTTTGTAGATGTAGACATAGCCTCTGAGTCTTGAGGAGGCATTGCGTGCCTGGGTTTAGGTGAGCGTGTCCTTGCCAACTTTACATTCCATTTGACAGAACTATGAGGGAAAGGAAACAGGGTTCACAGCCATTCAAGTTAAGGGGAAGGATCTGGCAGCCCACAGCTGATGCCCTACAAAGTTGCCAAAGGGCCAGCCCATGGCCACCTCACACAGCAGCATGCAGGTTCTCCACATACAGCGTAAGAACAGCCATACTGGGTGAGACCAATTGTCCATCCAGCCACGTATTCTGTCTTCCAACAGTGGCCAATGCCAAGTGCTTCTAAGCAAATGAAGAGAACTGGCACTTATCAAGTGTCAACCACTCCAGGTTTTTGGCAAACAGAAACTAAGGACAACCAGAGCATGTGGGTTGCATGACTGACCATCTTGCCTAATAACCATTGAAGGACCTATCCTCCATGAACTTATCTAGCTGCTCCTTTTTGGACCCTATTATAGTTTTGCCTTCACAAGAGCCTCTGACAAAGAGTTCCACAGGTTGACTGGGTGTTGTGTGAAGAGTAACTCCTTTTGTTCATTTTAAACCCGCTGCCTGTTAATGTCATTAGGTGATCCCTAGCTCTTGTTTTATGTGAAATAGTAAATAATACTTCCTTATTTACTTTCTCCACACAAGACAGGATTCATTTCATATCCCTCTCAGTCATCTCTTTCCAAGCTGAAGAGTCCCAGTCTTTTTACTCTCTCCACATACAGAAGCTGTTCCACATTCCTAATAATTTTTACCACCCTTCTCTCTGGTCGTATATAATATATGCCATCATATGCCACCAATGCCCCTCTGCCATGTACATTGGCCAGACTGAACTGTCTCTATGCAAAAGAATGAATGGACACAAATCACATATAAAAAACAGCAACATCCATAACCAGTAGGAAAACACGTCAATCTCCCCAGATACACTGTAGCAGACTTGAAAGTTGCCATACTTCAACAAAAGATCTTCAAAAACAGACTTCAGTGTGAAATGCAGAGCTGGAACTGATCTGCATACTTGACACATTCGAACTGGGTCTCAACAGGGACTTGGAATGATTAGCACATTACAAAAAGTAATTGTCCCTGTTCACACATTCTGTCCTTCTAATCAACTGGTGTAAATGTGCCCCATCTGCTCTCTGAATTGACTTCACTGACACTTTCCCTCCTCCGTCCTGGCATATGTATACATACCTCTCAGCTGTAGTTTCTACTTCATGCATCTGATGAAGTGTGTTAGAACCCACAAGAGCTTATGCCCAAAGAAATTTGTTAGTCTTTAAGGTGCCACAGGACTCCAATTTTTTTGGTATCCGGTATGTGTCATGGAAGGTATCACTGGCAAACTAATAATACTCTGATCATTCCTATTCTTGTGTGGTATCTGTGCAGTAAATGCTACAGGGACCCTACAAATGTGGAGGAGATGTGGGGTGTTTACCAGACAAGCCTGGGGAGTGGTAAACAGTTTTCTTCCAAGCAAAAGACAAGCCTCCAGCCCAGAGCCATCCCTGTGGGGAGGGGTGAGAGGGCCGATCACCCCTGGCCCTGTGGACCCCGCACTGTCTTGCCCTGAGCAGGGCAGTATGGGGCCTGCACCGCTGCCCCGTTCCAGACACGTGAGAGCACAGTAACCAGCCTCTGCTCCAGCCCACCCTGCCGCACAACAGGGAACAGCCAGCCCAGGGGCAGAGCAGGCCAGCCCAGAGGTTGGGCTCCACTCTCCTGCCCCTCCCCTGGGCCAGCTGTTTCATCCTGGGGGAAGAGAGGGCCAGCCCAGAGGTGGGGCAGAAGAACAGAGCCCAGCCCCTAGACCGACCCGCTCCACCTACAGGGGCAGAGTGGCTGGCTCAGGGAGGGGTGGGAGTGCAGGGCCAGCCTCTGGGCTGCCCCATCCCACCCTCCCCAGCACAGGGAGTGGCCCACAGGCCATTGCCCTGGGTCCCAAACCTCCATAGGGCTGGCCCTACTCCAGCCACGTGTTCTCAGTGGCATGTAATCGCAGGGCAAGTAGCCATTCATCAGAGTCAGGAACAGGTCAGTTTGCATGATAGAAACACCAGCAGGGAAAGAAACCAGTAACAGATTCTGCTTTAGTATCCTTCCTCACAGCTTGAACGAACTTTACTGTGGGGGAGTAGTCTTCAGAAGACTCCATTTCAAAGGCTCATTGGACCATCACATGGGGGGCAATCTACCATAACCAAATTGACTCTGTTAGCACTTAACCCTCTCCATTGCAGATTCCACAGTTCCTAATAAATTTACACCTCTCCTCCCTACAACACATCTCATCCTTGCAGTGAGACCCTGCAGTTCTGCCTGTGGAACTGGAAGTATTTCAGAGAATGCTACCATGGAAGTTCTGGACATCAGTCTCTCACCCAGCAATCTAAACTTGGCCTCTGAGACCACTCTCCTACATCACTGGCACGTACATAGACCACAACCTCTTGCTCATCCCTAGTACTACAGATAAATCTTGATGTCTCCAGAGCTCTACAACTTATGCAGCCACCCAGCAGGGACCAGTCTCTTCAGCAGGGTCTGAGTATTTTGGGAAGAAACAGTTCTTCTATGTTTTACGCGATTTCTTCAGGTCAAGTGTTTGTAGGTGGGATTCCATGGCACTTTTAAATACTAAAAAATTTGTTTGTCACATGAGCTTTCATGAGCAGAAAGTAAAGAAACTGATGAAGTGGGATTCTGCCCTTGAAAGTTGATGCAATAAATAAATTTGTCTGACTTTAAAAGTGCTACAAGACTCCTTGTTTGTTTTGCAGGACTAGACTAATATGGCTTTCCCTCTGGAACTTGTTTGTATTGGTTAATTAGGAGACAATGCAGTAACAAAATCAATTAAAGACATGCCACTGCACAAGCTGAAGGTATATGGAAAATATTTGTCATTTTTCAAGGTGCTACATGCACATTTTATGCTCTCGCTTTGTACCTGGTATTTATGTTTATATTCTTAATGAATGTTGCACTCATTCCATCAAAAACTGATAAAAGAAATGGGACAAGATAAGCACCAATCAGCAAATCAAAATTAAGAAGGGAATACTATAAAATGACAGCACTTCTTAGATGGAAAAAGAAAAAAATAGCAATATCTTATTTGGCAACTGCTGTACTTGCATAATAAGTCATCTGGTGACTAAGAAGTCTTAATGAAGGTTGACAGTTGCTCACTGCAGAAATTACTTATCAAGCACTCCCCTTCATATGAAGGCCTGATCTCAGAATCAAAATGCAAACCATAGTAATGTTGGCTGGGAAAATGAAGGGAATTCCTAGTTAAATCATCACTGGAGTCAAAGGCATTTCCTAAATTGTCTTTACCATGAATTGAATAGAGACAACAACAAACAAATCTACCCTCAGTGAAATCATAAGAGACATATTTCCACTGAGAGTTTAGTAGGAAGTCAGACCAAAATATCAGCTTTCATCTTGGAAAAATCTGCCTGCAAAAAGATTAAAGGAACACCTCATACAATAAAAATTAGCAAGTGAAAAGAGACCTCTTTTTGGTATTACCAATAACCAGGGCTGGGAAACTGAATAGTACATCAGCAGACTAGCATAAATATTGATAATCATGAAATCATGAATGAAAAACAGCTGGCTCAAACTTAGCTCAGGCAAGACGGAGATGTTGAAAGGAAGATGAAAACACTCTGGAGAGCTTGCCAAGACCTTAATGTCTCCAACTACTGTAGGTATCTGCCCCATAGTCACTAAGGGCTGGTCTAGACTGAAAACTTACATCAGCATAGCTACAGCTCTCAGAGGCATGACAGCCACATCTCTGAGAGGTGTAGCTATGCTGATCTAACCCCCACTATAGAGCATGAGCTTGATGGAAGAATTTTTCCATCAGCTTAGCTATTGCCTGTCAGGCTGGAGGATTAGCCCTAGAGATGGGAGAACCTTCCCTGTTTTTATGGTGAGCATCTACTCTGAAGTGCTACAGTGTACAGCATGGGCTTGGAATTGGCTGGACCAACCACAGTTCTTGAATACTCAAGTCAAACTTTGCCAAAACAGGGGTCTAAATTAAGAGTCCTCCTAATTAGGGCTTAAATTCTCAGGGAGTTTTTCCCAGTGCCTCCCTCCATCCCCCAAACATGCTATAAAAACTGCAGGGTGGTGAAAATATTTACCAGAACACAATTCTGGACAGCTCCAGCTGAATTTAAGCCCTGCCCCTAAGCAGTATTTAGGTATCTAAATAAGTGCCTAATTTCCAATAATACTGAGCACCCACAGCTCCCATTGACATATTTCTTCTGTGCACAGGAGGACTTTGTTCACCACCCCCACCACCTCAAGTATGAGCAGCTGCAGCTTGCTCTGTGCTGTTAGACTCACAGTGCTGGACTATCTCTCCTGAACTTTTAGGGAGAAGGATGACTACCAGGTCAGGAAATGTTACCAAACTAGTATTTAAAGTGCTCTCTGTGTTTACAGAATCAAGCAGCATTTGTATGTCATGGCAGCACCACCCACTCCATTAGTAGCCTGGATCCCCTTTGAATTTATAAGTAGGATAACTATGCTGAATAGAGTGCAAGACCCACTGACTTATTGATTTTCCGACACAAAGAATCACGGCTCCATCCATTTCCTGCTGTTGTTTTTCTTTCCTTAGTTCGCCTGTGCCTCTGTATTTTCCTCAATCCTGTTGCCGAATGGCTCAGACTCTAGAGTGTGTACGTCACATAGCCCATTATCACACTAGAGCAGGACTGTATTTAACTAAACATCCATCTAGATTACACTGCAAAGAGTGACTAATCAGGGCTGCTCTCTCTTTAAATTGCAGGTTACATCACTAGAGGAAACAAAGTCTAATATCGGTAATGCACAATCTCAACAAAGCATGACTTTCCACGGCTGAGGCTCATATGGCAATCTTCAGCTTAGTGAACATCTGCAGACAAAGTCTGCACCCCTGGGATTCATTAGGAACAGAGGAGTTCTAACATGGATCAGACCATTGGAATCAAAGAAGGAGAGAACTGGAAAGGACCTTAGGAGATATCGGGCATGTCTACACTGCACTTTTATTTCGAAATAACACTCGTTTTTTCAAAATAAAAGAAATTAGGTCTACATGACGTTCTTATTTTGAAAGGACGGACCTCATCCTTTCAAAATAAGAATCGTCCTTTCGAAAAAGTAAAACCTGCCCCCTCGAAACGGCCGTTATTTTGAAAGGGATATTTTGATGGGATGTTTCGAAACAACTGTTCAAAACAGCAGTCCAATTGGCGTTATTTCGAAATATCCCTTTTGAAATAACGGCCGTTTCGATCACGCAGTTTTCCTTATTTTGAAATGAGCCCTTTCGAAATAAGGATTTTATTTCAAAATAAGCCATTTCGAAAGGACTGATTTTGAAATAAAACTGTGCATGTAGACGTGCCCATCTAGTCCGACCACCTCCTCAAAGCAAGACCAATCCCAACTTAAATCATCCCAGCCAAAGCTTTGTCAAGCTGGGACGTAAAAACCTCTAAGGATGGAGATTCTACCACCTCCTTAAGTAAACCATTCTAGTGCTTAACCATCCTCCTAGTGAAACAGCTTTTCCTAACATCCAACCTAGACCTCCTCCACTGCAATTTGAGATCATTGCTCCTTATTCTGCCATCTGCTACTGCTGAGAACAGCCTAGCTACATCCTCCCTGGAAGCTCCCTTCAGGTAGCTGAAGGCTACCATCAAATCCCTCCTAAGTCTTCTCTTATGCATACTAAAGAGGCCCAGGTCTCTTAGCCTCTCCTCATAAGAGCTCCAGACCACTTATCATTTCTGTTACCTTCCATTGGATTCTCTCCAATTTGTCCACATCCCTTCTATAGCGGGGTGCCCAAAACTGGACACATTACTTCTGATGTGGCCTCACCAGTGCCAAATAGAGGGGAATAATTACTTCCCTTGATGTGCTAGCAATGCTCCTACTAATTCAGTCCAATGTACCACTCAGCTTCTTAGAAATAAGGGCACACTATTGAATCATATCAAGCAGGCCTGGCCAAACTGCAGCTTGGAAGCCTCACGCAGCTCTTGAAAGAAAAAGTGCTGCTCATGGAAGAGCATGGCATGGTCAGAGACAAAAGGAAAGCATGGCATGGTCAGAGACAGCAGGGAAGCCCAGCATGATCGGGGATGGCAGGGAAGCTCAGCATGGTCGGGGACGTGGCAAAAGCGCGGCATGGTCGGGGACGTGAGGAAAGCACAGCATGGTTGGGTACAACAGGGAAGTTCGGCATGGTCAGAGATGTGGGGAAAGCAGGGAAGCAGCAGCATGGTCGGAAACATGGGGAAAGAGCGGCATGGTTGGAGGTGTGGGGAAAGCACAGCGTGGTCATGGAGGGCAAAGAAGCAGCAGCATGGTCAGAGATGTGGGGAAAGAGTGGCATGGTTGGGGATGGCAGGGAAGCTTAGCATAGTTGGGGCAGAAGGGAAGCAGCAGCATGGCCCAGAAATGAGGGGAGAATTGCGGCATGGTCAGGGAAGCTGCAGCATGTTTAGATTTTCTCATAGGCCCTAATTGAGTTTACTCATTGTTAAAATCAAGTTTTACACGTCCTTAACATGACATGGAATGATAAAAAATGAAAATACAAGGAGAAAAGTTTAAAACTGAATGTAGATTACTTTCAATTTTTGGCACAACTTAACTGCTGTGAACCATTGTATTCCACAATGAAATCTGTTAATCAAAGCTTTGTGCAATACTTAGAGCTCAGCACCTGAGAGAGCTTTTACATACTGCATTGATAAGTTACTGCCCAGATTTTAAAAAACTCACCACTAGCCTGCAGTGTTCTACATCCAGCCACAGCTAAGTTTTTACTGTATAGGGATAGTTTTCATGGTAACCTTAAGTAATTATTAGAATCTAACATTAGCAGGATCAATATTTGCCCTGTTTTTATGATAAAACTAATGTGTGCAATGAATTTTAAACTTAGTAATTTTGGAGTAGGTAAAAGTATATGGTTATGTGCATCAGTGAGGCTCTGGAAGGCTAATAAATCAGCTTGTGCAGCTCTTGAGTTCCATAAGTTTGGCCACCCCTGAAAGTTACTTTTTCATTGTAACCCCCAGGTCCTCTTCTGCAGAAATGCTGCTTAGCCAGTCATTCCCCAGTCTGCAGCAGTGCATGGGATTCTTCCAGCCTGAGTGCAGGACTCCACACTTGTCCTTCTTGAGCCTCATCAGATTTCTTTTCGTCCAATCCTTCAATTTGTCTAGGTCACTCTGTATCTAATCCCTACCCTCCCACATATCTACCACTCTCCCCAGTTTAGTGTCCTGCATGAATTTGCTGAGGGTGAAATCCACCCTATCATCCAAATCATTAATAAAGATGTTGAACAAAACAAGCTTTAGGACCTATTCCCGAGGCACTGCATTTCACAGCAATTGCCAACTAGAAATTGAGCCATTACGCCTGATAATCAGTCATCTTATAGTCCATTCATCCATGGATACTTCTTTTACATGCTGGCAAGAATACTGTGGGAGACCACTTCAAAAGCTTTGCTAAATTCAAAGTATCTACCACTTACGCCACATCTCCTCGTAACAGGCAATCAGGTTGATTGGGCATGACTTGCCTTTGGTGAATCCACATTAATTGTTCTTGATCACATTCCTCCCTTGTAAGGTGCTTCAGAATGGATTCCTTGAGGACCTCTTTCATGTTTTTTCTTTCTGGAACTGAGGTGAGGCTGACTGGTTTGTAGTTCCATGGATCATCTCCTCTTTTCTGAAGATGGGCACTATATTTGCCTTGTTTCCATCATCTGGGACCGTTCCCCATCACCATGAGTTTTCAAAGATTTGAAATACTTTTGTTGCTTCAGGACACAACAAGAGTGTCTGCCATAAGAAACTGCCCAAGTTAACTGACATGGGCCTGCCACGGGTTTTTCTTTGCTGTGTAGACATACCCAGAATGACATGTCCCATCCCACTATCACACCAGCCCATTCTGAGCATGACAAGATCCTTTGCCCAACTTGGCTTGCCAGTTCATGGTTCTGGTAACTTTTATAAATAACCTAGTTATTGCTTACCCACTTGTGCTCTTTTAGGGGGAAGGTTCTTTTGCATATATATGTCCAAAAGAAAGATTAAAAGCCTTATAAATGCATATGTGTATCACCCAATGATTGCTTCCTCCTGTGTGCTTGCTCATTTGTCTTGTTCACTTTAAACAAACTACAACAAAACACCAGGAAACCAACAAGGCAACCACTACAACCTGGTGCTCCTGTTGCTTTTATTCGTGTCTGCAGCTTCCACCCTCACTGTGTTCCACACTCACTTGTCAAGCCTGGTCCTAATCAGTTCTAAGGTCTCTGCGGCAGACATTGTCTTCTGTGTGTTCTTACAGCACCCAGCACAATGGGGCTCTGTTCCCCCTGGGGTCTCCAAGCACTACACATAATACACAGCAATAATAATCATAGTGCAGCAAAGAGGTGTAAAAATTAAAGGGAAAATCCCTAACAAGGATCAGCATACAGGGTAGCTCTGAAACAAACAGGCTCTTGCATGCTACTGCAGCCTGCAGCCACAGATGTGCCCCCAAAAAACAGGAGAAAGCAGGACTGTAACAGCTCGACAGCAAGCCCAGATATCATCTGTTCCATGGGAAGGTGGGGTTGGGGGCACATTACAGCTTCAAATGCATGTAAGCCTCTTTCTTGCACAATTGGAGACAGCGATGATGAGGTCCCAGATGACATTTGTGGCAAAGGTGAGATTTGTAAAGAAGCTCAAAAATAGATGAAGAGCTCTTTTAAACCTTCTTTGAACAGCAGGGGGTTTGAGGGAATGGGGGTGAATTAGATCCAGGACCCAGTCCTGATCCTCTCTTTCTATTCATAGCATAGGGCCTGTGTTTATCTTCAAGAACAGCCTGCCTGAGTTAAAAGAATCAAAGGCGGTCTCTCTTGTGCACATGGCCGTTGTTTCTCTTTTCTTTGATTCTAGTGGGAATCTGGGTCAGAAGAAATAAGACCCAAGCTGAATCTTCACCAAAAGACACAGGCCCCCCAATCACTCGTGCTAGTTTCAGAAAAGGCTTGTTAAGTTTCTCTCCTCATTTGAGCTGCCTTCTTCCATCCATGACCCTGCCTGCTATCCTTGTCCAACCTCCTCTTCCTGGACCCTTTTATCCCTAAGCCCTGCTCATCCTCTCCTGACCCCATCTCCTCTTCACTGGCCCTTGCTAAAAACAGACATAAAGACAAGGCCTCAGATGCAGACAGACAGGGGAGCGAGAAGAGCAGCAGGCCTCTGCTCATGGCCAAGAGGTGAAATGCAGCATCTAAATTCTTTGTTACAAATTATTCTGCCCATTCCTAATGCTCACAGAAAAAGGGTGGGAGTTGCTGGGTGTTACTGAAGGAGTTTTAGGGCCTGCCGAAGGAGAAGAGATCTGGAAGTTCAGATTCTGTTCGGAGGATTGAGCTAGCAATGGGAGAAGAGAAAGGAGTTGTATGTCATTTGGGAGGAACCATGCAGAAGGCAGAGATGGACAGAAGACCTGTGAAATGTTTGAATTATTTCCATCGCCCCTCTCTCCCAACACACACACACACACACACACACACACACACTTACCTGTACTTGCAGAAAAGCATTCGCTAACATACTACACTGTGAAGTCTTTGATGGGTTAATTGTATTTGTTCTTTGTATGGGTAACTTGGCAGAGATCAGTCTGGGATGGAAATATCCTGTGCCTGCAGGATTATGGCAATTAATTTTTTTTCACCATGAATGAGTATATGGCAATATTTGTGTGTCTCACATGGCACTTCATAACAACACAATCAAAGAGAGAGATCAAATTACACAAAGCAAAATCAAGTATAATCAAATCAAACAGCAGCAAATTACACCAGAGTTTAGATGCAATTAGACAAAAATGTGTTTTAAATTTTGCATATGAAAGCATCAAGAAGCAGCTCCACTGAGGCCCAGAGAGAGACGCTCCATCAACTTGTCTCATAAAAGAGCAAATGCACAGAACTTGGGAACACCAAACAACCCAAATTCTCTGATGCTGTAGGACACCCGGTTGTGTCATCTGTATCTTTGGGCTAACCTAGAAGATGTCTATAACACAGCCACAACAGTAGTACAGCCAGCAATGGCAGTGTAGCTGTGTGGCCATAGCACCACAGTGTAGACACTTCCCTATGCCAACAGAAGGGGTGTTTCCATTGATGGAGTTAATCCACTTCTCTAAAACTCAGTAGATGTGTCAGACTAATCCTACTGTCAACGTCTACACTAAGTCAACATAATGTCACACAGGCTATGTCTACACTAGAAAATTAGTCTGGACTAAGCAAGCTTAGTTTGGACTAATTTGAACGCTGTCTACACTAGCCTTTGGCTAGTTTGAACTAAAAATATTTTTACTTCGAACTAGCCAAAGCTTAGTTCAAACTAGCTAGTCTGAAAAGTAAGTTCATACTAACTGCTTAGTTTGAACTTGCCACTTTGGCTAGTTCCAAGTAGCATGATGTAGTCATGCTAGTTCAAACTAAATAAGTTCAAACTAGTGGTTAGTTCGAACTCACCACGGTTTTTTAGTTCAAACTAAAAAACCACAGTTAGTTCAAACTAACTTCGAGCAAGTCCAGACTCAGGTGTTAGATGTAGACATAGACATAGACATAGGGTGTGAAATTCTTCATAGCCTGAATGACGTAGCTAAGTTCTTAGGTGTAGACTCCTGAAGTGAATCAATGTGACTCCAAATATTCCTCTTTCCTATCTCAGCCCAGCTTGCTTTGCTGGCCCACTGGGTGGTAAAGGGTAACAGAAACAGCACAGTGCTTAGCACTAACTTCAGCCCTTCAAAGTCTGGCATTATTTGAAGCACTCAGTTAGATCTGTTGGTTTTCAGGCTCTGCATGAGCCATTCACCGCAAGTTGGGTCTGCATAGCTACCCAGAGGTTCACATACCCAGGTATTTCTGTGGTGGTCAACATCCCAGGTCCGAATATGGAGATATCTGCAGACCAATGGTTGCAGAAGACAGGTCTGAACACACAAGGAAGGAACCTGGAGGTACCCTAGGACATGTTCTAACAACAAGAGAGCAATTCTGTCTGGTTATTTATAATAGAGAAACTAAGGTACAGAGACTTGCCCAAGGTCAGATTGAGAGGCAGTGGCAAAATCACAGCTAAAACTCTGTTCCTTTGGCTTTCCAGCCAATGCTCTAATCATGAGCGCATGCTGCACACTTGAGTCTCCAATATCCAGGGACAAACACAGCTGTAACAACACTTCCAACAACAGTGCCATGGTCAGAGATGGGAAGTCTGAACACACGTATACATGAGTTCAGTCAGACTTGGGGGGGGGGGGTATAATGATGCCTTCCATCCAACCACACAAATTGCAGCTTCAGTTTTGACTGGTGACTTCCAACACCTTGTGCACTAGCTGTCACCTGATGCCATAAAACAGAACCTCTGGTCAAAGAGGAGATTTGATTATTGACTCTCAGCTGTTGTTGGACGATGTTTCAGTCACGATGATTTCATTTGGCAAGTCATAATCCATTCCCTCCACTAGCAGCAGCAGGTGCCTGGTGGGTGTTTCACTGTCAGAAATGAATATACAGATGTATCTTTGATCTATTACTGAAGCATCATTTTATCACCAAGGAGGGAAAGTCCCTAGGCTGAGGCTGTTGATTAGTGAGAGGGATTTATAAATTGCTATTTTCCAAAGCTGGTTTACTGCAATTTGTTATTTCCAGGAGTTCTCAATCATCTTATTGCTAGGACTGGGCTCAAGGCAAGTACCCAGCACATCAATCCTGGTCTAAAATCCTTCCCTGACTTCCTCTGAAGTATCACAAGTTATTTTACTTAGCTGCTACTTCAATGATCTCCTCACGGCCAGGGACACACCTAGCTGGATTAGGAGGTCACCTGCTCTGATCTGGTCATAGTCTGGGGAGAAAGGGAACCAAGCTGTTTGGTAAAGAAGTCCCCCATGATTATGGAGCCTATTTCTTGTGGCTTGTAAGCAGGAAGTTTGTCCCACCGCAAAGGGGAATTTCTCTAGATACACAGTACCTCAGCTGAACTGAGTGACAAAAGTCCCTGCCCCAATTCACTTCACCTGGTACTATCTACCTTGACTTTCCCTCCAGCCCTGCGTGAGCCCTGATCAGGGAGCACTGAACCAGAGGTTCCTGGGTGCTTACCTAAAGCTTTCCACGAGCAACTTGGGGGAAGGGATGAGGGTGCCCCAACTCCAAGATACTCCTAACAAACTTGTTACACTTTCAACCTGGGATCACTGCAATATCCTTAAACACCAATACAATGTATTTACCCCAGAGCCATTTCTCTGCATATAGAGGACCTGCCACAATGTCAGCATAGTGAGGAAATGGCTAGGGTATGGTTCAGAGCAGTAGCCTCTGAAGTGCAATAAACTGTGCATTTACAAATTCCTGAGTCCAGCGTCTTTTTCCTGGATGTGGATGTGCTGCTGTGACTCTGCTAGTAGTGCTGCCCAGGAAGGGTGTGGCATCTGTGCAACAGAACCTATTTGACACCTTTAGTTTTGGCCTCCTCTCAGGCCATGCCGCCCCTGGACCTGGTACAGTGTTCCCTCAGCCAGCCACACCCCCTGTGGAGCCACCAGACAGATACTAGGAATGGCCCTATCTCTCCCTCTTCCTCCCTTGGCTAGCACACCACTCTGCTGCAACAGTAGGAGTCAGCCCACCATCATCGGTCTGTCATGCTGCTGGCTCAGTTGCTCTACCACTGTTCCCTAGCTCTGCCTGACTTCGCCCTGGAAGCCCCAAGTCAACCAGAGGACAGGCTGGTTGTGGGCTCCCATCTCCCCCTGCAGCCTGCCCACAATCCAGTTGAATTAAAAGTCCTAGTCTCTCCCCACTGGTCCTGGAGATCTGTCAGTCTCAAGGTCCTGGCTCTCCTTTGGCCCTTCCCCGTCTGCTGGCATTGGGAGAGAGCAACCAAAACCCCATCAAGTCCCAGTGAACACCCGAAAGCCCCACACACTGTCCTGATTGCGTACTGTGCACAAACAGTGCCTCCTCTACCAGCATATCTGTCCTTTCTATATATACCTCGCAACTGTAATTTCCACTTCATGCAGCTGATGAAGTGGGTTGGAGCCCACGAAAGCTTACACCCGAAGAAATGTGTTAGTCTACAAGGTAGCACTGGATTCCTGTTGTTTTTTCTGCCCTTTGCGTCTCTGAGCTGTTCATGGTACAGTACAGCCTGGGGGAGGTGGTCTTTCCTGGGCGGTTCAGGTGGTGAGTCCCAGCCCAGAAGGGCTCCCTGCCCAGTCTCCAAGTAACACTTCTCCCACCTGCAACAGCTGTTGTGGGACAAACTCGCCCTTAGCGGACTGCCAGGTGCAATCCATGAGTCCCAGTGTTCCAGCCTTGCTCTTGCTCTGGCCTTGTTCCCACCCCTATTCTGCCTTGTACCAACCCCACTCTGGACTCCCGATTCCAGCTATAAGCCCTGGCTCCGGTTCCAGGCCCAACTGCCATGGCTCTCTGACCCCAAGGCCTGACCCTCTTCATCATGGTCTCTGACATGCTCTGCCTGCCCATGAGTTGTCACCATGCCTCTTCCTGAACTGGAAGGAAGCTCCTGGCTTTGGAATCATGCTTGATTAAACAGAACAACAGTAGTGTGCACTAAGGGGATGCCTCTCACTCCTCATGGATGCAGTCTGCATCATGAACTGTTGCCAGGTCCTCTATCGCAGCATTTAGATTTTATTCCCTTGCTCCAAGGTGCACTTGTGCTGTGTTCTCCTTATCTTTTCCTTCAAATCAAATCAAATCATATCATAGGGCTGGAAGGGACCTCATGAGATCCTTTTGTTTCTTCATTCCACTAGTCCCTCCTTCCCTTATATTCCTTCCTTCTCTCACCTTCCTTTTGTCTATCTCAGTTTCTCACTCTCATTTTCCCCCTTCTTCACACCCATTCTTTCCCTGCAACCCAGGTGGAACTTCTGTATTTGGCACTGGTTCAACTGCTGCTGCTGAAGTGCTGTGTCCACTTCTGGTGCCCACATTTCAAGAAGGATGTTGATTAGTTGGAGAGGGTTCAGAGAAAAGCCACCAGAATGCTCAAAGGATTAGAAAACCTGCCTTATAATGATAGACTCAAAGAGCTTGTCTATTTAGTTCAACAAAGAGATGGTTAGGGAGTAACTTGATTACAATCTACAAGCATCTACATGGAGAAAAAATATTTAATGATGGACTCCTCAATATGGCAGAGAAAACATATAACATGATCCAATGGCTGGAAGCTAAACAAATTCAGATGGGAAATACGGGAAAAATTTAAACAGTGAGACTAATTAACCACTGAAACAATTTATTAGTCATGTCGTTTATCCAAACGACACATCTAGCATGGTGGGGGCAGTCTGCTGTAGTGCAGAAATAAGGCCTAACATTGTGGCAAACAGGGGGACAGCGGTAACAAGCTAGTGGTAACATTTTCAAAAGCACCTAAATGACTCAGTAGTCTAAATTTTTTCAAAAGTGATTCAGGCACCTAAATCTCATTGGAACTGGAGTTTTGGGCATGTTTATTTTAGGACACATTTAGATTATTGACTTTTGATCTAGGATGCTGGGTATGAAATTGGGAAAACTTTTTAGCAAATGAGGTGTTGCTATTGTATGGCACTCAAGGGGTTTCATTTGTAACCAATTAAAGCTGAAAGGACTGGGGTGCTGTGTTTTTTGGAGGGATGGTTAGGGGGTGGGGTTTCTTTGTTTGGTTCTGAAAATTCACCCTTCCCAGGCCAATGAAAAGGAAAAGTGAATTTAATGCTGAGTCAGCTGATATGGACTAACTTTAAACTCCTATTGGCCAGGCTTCTGAAAACATGTTGCGAAGAGTCTGATTTATTACGTGTGTTCTTCACTTATAATTTATGATTTTTCTAAGATACCATTTTTTTTAGTCAAAGCATAATTGACCAAGGGGCTATGAGCTCTTAAGAAGTGATATCGCTGCTGTGTGAGAGGGATGTTGGTTTCCTCCCAACTCCCACCCTTTCCTTTAGCTCTGGCTTATTACTTATTTGGGAACACAGTGTCATGTGCTTTAATTCTTTAGTGTTCTCTCTGTTTATCAAATTTCAAAAATTAATAGAAATATTAGAGACAGAGAAAAATCTTCTACCAACCCAATAAAAGGTGCAGAATAGAGCTCAGAGGGCAGCACCTCCAGTCTTTGCACAGCAGACAAAAAAACTGATAATGTTTGTGTGAGGAGGCAGAACTCTTCAGCATCTTGTGCTATCTGGGCATGCAAGGTACACCTCTTCTGTGTCACCCTTCAGAGTACAAAATGAGGGACTAGTGGACAGAGAAAGCAGCAGGCCAAAGGGGTGAGAGTAAGGCCCAGGACTGGCCATCTGATGATGCACTTTTCTGGGAAGCTAATTCTGATCAATCATTCTATCTACCTGTGGGGCAAGAGAACCACCTTCATTTGATGCTCCGGTTACATGTTATTGATTAGAACAAGTGTCGTTGAAAGGCTGCCAGACTTCAGGTTGTTGATTTCCTAATATGACTAGCCACGTGAAATCTGTTCAGTGTCCTTGTCAAGGATGGCATCGAAGAACCATGGAACCAGCAGTATAAGTGTACTAACTAAGTGGGAGCTGTGTCACATCACTGAAGAGTTCTCAAAGTAAAGAAAATTTACATCATTGTCTATAATAAACTCGGGCTACAGACTCTGAATCAACACCAAAAAAAAAGAAAAAGATCACACTGGAATTTCTGTAAAGTGAACTGGATTGCACATACTGGAAGAAGTTAAAGAAGAGATACATCATGTCAAGTCTTTCTCTGAAAACTTTTTGTTCATTTTTTTTTATCAAAGCTGACTCAAAACACATTTCTCACAGCTATTGCAAGGTCTAGCCAGAGACAGAAGCACTCTTTAAAGAGTATGAGAAAAGCAGTGATCCGGACACAGTATAAGCACTAATCGTCATTGAATTCTGACCCAACTGAAGAAATGAAATGGAACACTGGAAGATCTTGACTTCACTAATTCCACTCGCAAGGCCTGGACACTCCTCCCTAAGCTGGGAGTCACTGACCTGTTAAAATACCATTAGCAGCAAATGTTGGCTAGTGATGTTGCCTCACACCTTCTATGTAATTCAAAGATCACAACTGACAGGGTGATTTGACAGTACATTCAGATAAAGCTCTTTGTAAATGGTCGATGAAGTCCTGCCATTTCAGTGCTGTCAACCCCATTTACTACAGAAGAAATAAAGTAGGCTTTCATGGCCAGGAAACATGGAAAGATTGCTGGCAAGCATAGCATTTACCGCAAATTCCTTAAGAATTTGAGGCCAAAGGGACGAGCGTCATTGATGGATCTATTCAGCACCATACATTCAATGGTGAAGAGCCCAAAAACTGGCCTACAGTATCTGTCACTGCCTTCCTCAAACATGGGAAGTCAAAGAATGCTGTCATGTATTGTCCAATATCACTCCTGTCCACAATTTGCAAGTTAAAAAGAAAGGATCTTATTGGTCTATTTCATGCCTATTGTGAAGGTCATCCCATCAAAGGAATGGTTTTAGACCTGGATAAAAATGCTGCTGTCATGTTCTCACTCTTGCCAGTCAGACTGTGTATGTCTACACACATAGTTTAATTCGACCTAATAAATGTTAGGGCAAATTAAAAAAAGGCAGGCTTCCCTTAAGTCAAATTGAAGAGAGGAGGCTTCCAAGTTAAAAATCCTAATATACCTTCAAAGTAACGGTCAATTCGAACTGGCTAGTTCAAATTGACAGTGTCTAGCTGTGTTAATTCAAACTGTCTTTAGTTCGAATTAACATTGACCTTCCTCCCAGGGTGCCCCCTACTCCCTAGGCTGGGCTCCAGCCCTGCTTACCCAGCTCAGGGAAGTGATCCCCCAGGGACTCCCCTGACTCGGGGAAGGGAACTGCCGCGTGTGCCTAGAGCGGTGCTCAAAGGAGGGAACCCCAGCACACACCTAGAGCCTGGCTCGGGGAAAGGATCCCCCAGCGTGCGGCTCTCCCCAAAGCTGGGGGAAGGGACCCCCCCATGCACGGCTAGAGCCATGCTCCCCGGCTGGGGGAAGGGAAGCCTCGCATGCACCTGGAGCAGCCCTCAGGAAAGGGATCCCCCTGCGCACAGCTAGAACCATGCTCCCTAGTGTATCCATGGACTAAATTAGCCCAGACTAAGCCTTCTTAGTCCGGGCTAATTTGCCAGGGTAGACATAGCCTAGGTTACCAACACCACAAAAGACCTTCAAGGCTTTACCCTACCCCAGAAACAATGGTCCTCTATGAATTGTTTCAGAGCATCACGTGACAGGTGCTGTCATCTCATGCATCTCTGAAAAGTGAGAGACAATGCACGATGTGCCTGTGGGCACCAGTTGCAAACTATGGGCCACATCATAAAACATACTTTTTGGTTACAGCTTAGGAATCACCACCCTGGTCCTTTAACAAAGTCCCTTAGACCTCTCCGTTAAACTGCTGTTAGGAACTGAGAATATCTTGTCCCAAACACCCTTCTTAGCTGCCTTAATTGCTTTCTTCAGGCTCTCAGTCATCCTGAGCTGCAACTCTGGCATTCACAGGCCACCTTTCATCTGAGACCAGATAGGAGTTTGGTTTTGGGGTTTTTTTAAAATCGGATTGCAATGTACATAATCTAGCTCTGGCCTTTGCTCCACTGCTCTTTTGTTAAATGCTCTTGAGACTGTATCTGCGCCCTACAAATTACCCCCAGGTTTGCATTCAGTTTTTGTCAGTCATATATTTGTAGATGAAAAAATAATCCCATGGGATGATGGTTGAGGGTGCAATGGGGGTCTGCCAGGTCCCATTTGCAATTGCAATAAGTGGCTCATCGGCAGCTTCAGCTAGCGCCAATCTCCCATAAATAAAGACATAAAACTTTTTACATACATGGACTAAGGCCAAAACCATCTCCTCTGTTTGAGCACATCAACAGTTTGTTACTACCCACGACACAAACCACTTCTCTGCAGTGTTTACCATACTGCTGTAAAAGGACTATTTCAACACCTTCCTTAGAGACATACATGGACAACTTAGTTTTGCACTCACTGTTCTAATACATGGAGTTGAGGCCTCCAGTTAACTCCTTCCATTTCCCAAATTCTTCATTAAGATTTGCTTCTCACATCCATTGAACAGCATTGCACACAGCGCTCTTGGGTTGCTGGTTTGAGCTGCAAGAGTAGGCACAATTTTCCATATATAGTTCATCATTCCCAGAAATCTTTGTATCCCTTTCTTGTCTGTTGGCACAGGCAAGTTGTTGATGTCCTTAACCTTACTGTGATCTACCTGTTCCACTTGCCATCTCTCCCAGGAATGTTATTTCCATTACAAAGAATTCACATTTTTGTTTGATCAGCTTTAACCCAGCAACTTGGTTCTTTCCAAAGCTGCCCAAAGGCTCTGTTATGTTGTGCTACAGTTTTCCCCCACCTCAAAACATCCTCCAGGTAGAACACAATACTCTCCATACCACTCAAAAAGTGTTGTATTTTCCAGAGAAAAGGTGCTGAGCACAACACAAGCAGCTGTCAGTGGAAAGAGTCTCTCCCAGAGTGGGCGTTGAATGTATCACTAACATTTACCCTGTCTGTTTATGGGCACCAGTCGGCCCTGCTGATAGAGCCAGCATAGAAAAAATATTTGAATCAGCCATCTCCCCAACATTCCTTCCCTTGAAAGTGACAGAAAATGTTCCTTTTTTATATAGATTGTTTAATTCCACACATAAGTGAAGAGTTCCAGCTTCTTCTGCTTGATCTACAATTTCCAAAGCAATGAGCCCATTCAGCTTCTGTACTACACCCTTTTTAGAGTGAGGGTAATCTTCCTCAGGTTGTGAGTTATCAGTTCTGCGCTCTGCTAGCCTCCATATCCCCTAGAAGTTCTCTTCATTCCTCTTCAATTCTTGTGGTCCCTTTCCCCTACAAAGAGTGCACATTCTTGATGAAACCAAGACTTGACATGCTTTTACACAATTACAGTTGGTGCTATTACAAAACATACTTTTCCCAATGAGCTAGTTAGCTGTACCTCTAGCTCATGTAGTTCCTTAGTGAAGATAAGGTCAACACTGTAAACCCTGAATTTTACCTGTTCACTCCCCTATACCTACAGCTTTTCTTTTAGGGCAAACACCACACTGGTCTGAGTACCTGCATCCAACTCACAAATAAGAATTACCCTGTTTGCTTTTGGATTGAAAATCCTATCATGTTCTGCTGGAACACTGTTCATTGTTCCTGCGAAGAATTCGCCCTCCTCTATGGCCATGCTGCGCGCTCTCCCCCAGTGGTTGTAAACTTTGATGAAGTAATGTAATCCACTGCAGTCCTTGTTCCTTCTCCCAAAGGCCAAGCGTTGTTTTGGTTTTTGCTCATTGACATAGTGAGTGTATTTCCATATGCTCTTTTGGTGGACTCCACCTTCGAGCACCACATGCCTTTCTGCTTCAGCTCTCTCTTCTTGTATACTTTGTCAACAGTGCCAGAGCACTGTTCACCCTCCATGATGCTAGGCTAAATTCAGGCTCTTCCAGCAGTTTCTCTCACAACTGTTTCTCCCAATCATTATCTGATCTCATATCAGCCACCCAAACTTGCAAAATGGCTCTTCAGCTTTAGATCAGGCACAATCTCTTGCATGATTTCACCTCCTTCTTTCACTTTGCATTTAAAAGCATATCCCTCATGCTTCGTTTTTACATGCCATACACAACTCCTCCAATTTCTGTAATACAGTTTCAAAGCCAACCTCCTCTGCCTGAGTTAACAGAAAACTGTCAAACATATCAAGTGTTTCAGAAACAGCTCCTGTCAGAAACCTGGCAATTCTCTGACTGATTGTCCTTCTGAAGGCACTCAGTGGTTGCAGATACAAAGTGAAACACTGCTTAAACCTCATCCAATTGCATTCCACATTTCTGCAGGAAGTTTTAACTGTCCCGTTATCCATTCAGGGTCTTACCTTAATTTATTTTACTCTAGGTACCATGAGTGTGAGTGATCACCCCACACCAGTGACAGAAAAGTGCTTCACTCAATGTTTGAGCTGTAGGTGAGCAGCACTGCACCTTCACATGACATAACAAATGTTCCAAATAGCTTTATAGCTCTTGCCAGAGCCTTTGCTGGTATGTCCACACAGTAAACAAACACCCACAGCTGGCCTCAGTCAGCTGGCTCAGGCTATGGGGCTGTTAAACTGCCTCACTGGGGGGACATGTCCCAGAGCCCCAGTTGCAGCCTGAGCTCCAATTACTACAAATTGTTAGCCCTGCAGTCTGAGTCAGCTGACCCAGCCCAGTGCCAGACATTTTTTATTCCTGTATAGACCTACCCTTAAAAGTACAGATCCCCAACTACTTATAAAGGATTTTTGGATCTAGGAAAGGCAAAGCAAGATCAATGCCTTGTAACAGAAGGCAAAGTCACCAAAGTTAAATGAGAAATACAATACCATGCTGGAACCCAGCCTCCAGAAAGACTTGAGCTGGGGTGGGGGGGGGGGGGGGGAGATCATGCTAACATGCTAAAAATAACTGTCTGGAAAGGGCAGGGTAGGTCTAAGCTCAGGTGGCTAGCACAAGCCTCCACTATTTTCAGCATACCAGCACTAGCCCCACTGGTACAAGTCTATCTACCTATGCCAGCTTTCCAAAAGATGTGGTGGGCTATCTATCATTTGCTGTTTTTACATTGAGACTGGCTGTCTTTCTGCAAGATGTGCTCTAGCTCATCCATGAGATATGGGCTGGATGCAAGAATCCTTGGTTGACTTTCTTTGGCCTAACTTTTACAGGAGATCTGACTAGATCAGTGAAACAGACAGACAGACTCAGGAGCCTCAAGTGACTCTTTAATGTGTCTCCTGCAGCTCTTTACAATATAAGATATTAAGATACTGTGTGATTTAATTATTAACCAATCTAAAGTTATTAACCAGTCAGGATGTTTTTACTATGTTATTAACCAATTGCAAAATACTTGGTCAGTCATTTCACTGTAAGAACAATGCATACAGAGAGAGATGATCACAATGGTTCCTTCTGAGCCAGCTGGCCAAGGCCAGCTGTGGGTGTTTGTTTACTGTGTGGATGTACCAGAAGAGGCTCTGGCAAGAGATATTTGAAACATTTGCTGTGTTGTGTGAGGGTGCAGTGCTGCTCACCTACAGCTCAGACATTGAGTGAACAAGTTCTCTGCTGAGTGTGCTTACAAAATCTGCAGATGACACCAAACCATTAGCTCTGCAAGCTTATTGGCAGACAGTCTTTAACAATCACAACATCCTTGACACATGGGATAGCTGATCTGAAATCAAAAAATGGAATTCAGTAAAGTACAAAATACTGCATTGAGGGAGGAAAAGTTGAATGTACAGCTACAAAATGGGAATAACAGCATAGGTGGCAGCATTACTGGAAAGTATTGAGGGGTTACAGTGGAGCACAAACTGAGTGCAAGTCAACAATGTGATGCAACTGAAAAAAAAAGCTAATATTCTGGGGTGCATTAACAAGAGTGTAGTATTCAGACACAGGAGGCAAGTGTCCTGCCTTCTCAACACTGATGAGACCGCAGATGGAGTCCTGTGCCCAATTCTGGGTGACACACTTTAAACAAGGTGTGGACAAATTACAGAGAGTCCAGAGGAGAGCACCAAAAAGGAGGTCAGATTTTCTAAACCTTTTATATCAGGAAAGGTTTAAAAAAAGCAGGCAAGGTTAGTCTTGAGAAAAGACAACGGAGTTGGGGGAAGCTGATAACAGTCTTCAAATCTGCTAAAGGCTGTTATAAAGAAGACTGTGATCATCAATTGTTCTCCATATGGAGCAAGGATCGGACAAGAAGCAGTGGCCTTAATCTGCAGGAAGAGAGATTAGGAAAAATTTTCTAACAATAACAGTAGGTAACTACTGGAACAGACTTCCAAAGGAGAATACGGAAACCCCGTCATTGGTGGTTTTGAAGCACAGGTTAAACAAATCTTTTAAGGATGGTCTAAGTTTACTTGGTCTGGCCTCAGTGCAGGGGAATGGACTAGACCTTGAGGTCCCTTCCAGCATTACAGTTCTGTGATTCCATGAAAAATGGCACTCAGGCTGGGGTGCAGCTGAGAAGGAAAGAAAGAAGAGGAAGTAAGTAAAAGGGGGATGAAAAGCAAATTGGATGAAAGACCTCAGAAAGGTAGTGTTGCTGTAGTTCACATGTAGATTATGAGAAATATTTTTCCTGTTCTTGTACCAAAACATTCCCAGTCGTCACCATCTGTTATACTTGTCATTCCTTCAACGATTGAACAATGACATCTACAGGCCAGCTGGAGGAGGTATTCACCAGAGACATCCAGGTCAAAGCAGCACTGGACTGATTTCAGCCCTTAGCCACAGTAGTCGTGTTATTGAACAAGACCGTCCTGCTTTCAGGGGAAGCAACAATCATTGTCAAGTGCACGCAATGAGAGAGATCTAAGGCAGATGCAGCAGGGGTCGAGGTTGTCACTTGGAAAAATGCTTTGATGTTGGACATGTTTCATATCTGATGGATATAAATAATTCACTTGTGCTCTAGAAAACATGTATTTCAATATCGAAAAGTAACAATATCTATTTCCACTGTGAGAAGTCATGCCCGAGTTGCTATAAATGTTTAAATAAACTGGAGAGAAAAAAATACGCTGGTAATTCAGTATGTCTTTAAAATATATGTTGCATATAAGATAGTGAATATTTAATTAAGTATATTGTTCTACTGTATGCAGCCTCTGCTCGGTCATCCATTATCCCCTCAATACAGTAAAAATTTAAATTAGAAATGAGTTGGTGTTTGCAAGTTCAGTTCCAGATTAGTATGTCTACTTCTCTGCTCCTGAGAGTATAGGCCATCCATTTACCTAGAATGATCAGTAAAGTTCAGGCCTGCCCTTGCCCTAAAAGGATACTTCCTTGCTTGCATTCTGGGTGCAGCAAACTCCTGTGCTGAGGGCCAGCAGATGACATTGCACCCCACTTATGCCCTGTTTCACAGAACAAGCACTAGCATTTCCTGAGATAGCTCCCATATAGCCTGGCTCCCTATGGCAGTAGCACATGAATGTGGGGGATGAAAAGGGGTGCTTGTCTCTCTCAATCAAATAAGCCTGTAACAGGAGAGCAAGAATTCCAGAGCCTTGGTATTGTTAGGAGCTGAAGTCAATAGCTGGGATGTAACTAGGCCTAGAGCCATTCTGAAGACCAGAGGGGGCAGTCTATAGGGCTTTCCTTGGCTGGAGTATCACTTGTCTTGTTAATAAGCAGTGCTCATATTTGGAGCCTGTCAATACAGATGTTCCAGAAAACAGCTCCGTTCCAGCCCCATCCTCACTGATTCCCACCATCAGCTCTTGGCTGTTGCCTGATTCCTACAAATGATTGTTAGACTAGAGCATTCCTCTGGGATTTGTTGCACCTGGAGCTTTGGGGCTATTTCCGGAGGAGGGGATTCTGGCAGATCCTCCTTTGCATCAGATGTGAAGCATGCAGTTGGAAGTACAGTGGGAATTAAATCAGAGAGCTCAACAGCCCTGTGCTTGTCACAAGACTAGGATTAAATTTTGTGCCTTTTTTTTTTTTTTTTTTTTTTTGGTGTGTGTTTCTGCTCTTGTTCTAGTTTTCTTTTTTATCACAGGCATACAGAGGAGACTTAATTAAAGTCAGGAGATAATTCTTCCCCATTACAAAGATTGCTATGGAGCAGAACGTGCCAGAACAGCAGAAGGAGGTCTGACAAAGACTGCTGTGCAAGGGCATTTGAGAAGGGTGGGATATGATATGTTAATTGCATTGCATTATCACATGAAATCATCCACTTAACTTGATTCAACTCTATTAAAATACTCAGGGCTGGCTTATCCCATTGTCCACAGCACAGGTGAGCTGCACAGACAGGAAATCTTTAAACATCTCTGAACATGCCCAGGGATATTAAAGGCCTGAAGGTAATGCTGGGTTTATCTATACTGGGGTGAGATTGCAATTCAATCTCAGAGTGTTAAATTACAGAAAGCAAAAGTGAATGACCACAACAAATAGCTTGCTTGTGGTCTCCTGTCCCCACTGCTCACGCTACTTCCTGAAATTCATTGTAATGTGGGCAACAGGGAAAGGCGTTCAAGGGGAGGAAATCACCCTCTGCTCATTCCCTCTGCGCTCTAAATTAAAAAAGCAGGAGGAGCTTTCCTTGCTGTTTCTCTACCACAGGCACAACAGAAAAGTACAGTGCTGCATACATAGAGACGAATTTATTTAAAACTTAGTGAAGCTGCAGGCAGGGGAGGAGCTATGTTGCTATGGTATAGCAGATAGGAAAAAACAGAAATTCAACATTAGAGCTACATTGACCTAAATTCAAATTGTCAGTTTCAACTTCTGTGCTACTTCATGTGCAGGGGTAGTGTTAGCAGGTCCAATTACAGCCCCATTTAATTCAAACTTAATGCTCTGGCAGTGGAGGCAGGCTGCAGAAAGCCAAAGCAAGCAGTGTTATGTCAAACTTCACCATCAGTGAAGACCAGGCACTGTTTTCTAGGGAAACTTTGGTGAATGTGCTAAGGGACAGGAACAATGCTGCCCCAGAAAAAGACCTGGGGCCTGGGCCCAGGCCCCACACTATGGGCCTGATTTGGTGCCTGGTCCCAATCCAGTCCCAGGGCAGGGCCTGGACTGGTCTCCTGCTGCTGCCAGCTGGCAGCCTAGTCCCAGATCCCTGGCTGGGGACAGGACCGGGTAAAGCAGGCAAATCCCCAGCCAGGCAGAGGGCCAGGTAAGGCTCTTGCGGGCACGCACAGCCTAACCCTGGATCAGGCTGCTGACTCCGCAGGACACTCCGGGCACTGGTGCTGGGACTCCGGGCACATGTCCCCCTGTGCCCAGCACCAGTGACATCACTGCTAAGGGACAGCAGTATCCTCAGAAAAACTACTAGTGAGTGATTGTGCAATTAGGAACAGGGATCTGGGAGCCACCACTCCTAGCTGATGTTCAAGTCTCTCCTGGCTCTCTAGGACTTTGATAAGTCATTTCTCTTCTCTCTGCTTGAGTCTTCCTGCCTGCAGCTGGTGATTAGCTTTAATCCTGAAGCATGAGGCTTAATGAACTGACAACAGGGCAGGATAGTAGAACTCAGCCACTTTGTCTTGTGATTTAGAAGCAGCCTCCGTCCTTAGTGTGAACCTCTGTAAAAAGCATGATAGCTGTAAGTCTGATGTAATGTGCTGTGGATCAATGTTTAGTATTGCTGAGGTCCAGGGGTGTCTCTGGCACACGGGGCACATGCCCAAGTCTCAGCACCAGTGCCCCAAGTGTCCAGGCCACCCAGTCCCAGCTCGGTAACCCTGGGCGGTGTGCCCTCCGCAGCACCCGCCTCTCCCAGCCCCAGCCCTGGCCAGGCATTGAGGCTGGGAAACCTGCAGTGGCACCTGCCTCTCCTGGCCCTGAAACTGGCTAAGCTAGAGGCAGCAGGAGCCCCATGAATTATCGGGCCCGGGCACTGGAATTGGCCAAGGGCCCATGTCCCGGGTCTTTTCTGGGGCCAGCGAGGTTCCTGCTGAGGTCTCTTGGTTTAGTTGAACTGCCTTTAATTAGTCCAAGTCCAGTGCTAGTCAAGAGCCACAGCTGGCAGTCAAAACACATGAGGAGGCCAGTAGCATTTTTAAACAGTAAGCAATGTATTTGTTGCATAAGCTTTCATAGGCATAATCCAACTTCCTCAGTTTCTATTGCACACATCTGCAGTATGTCAGGTGTGTGTATATATATGTAGAGAAGGGTGAGTCACAAGGCCAATTCAAACAGTTCACGAGGGATACTCTGTTAGTCTAGTTCAGCAAACCAAACAAGTGTTTAAATTTAAACTATGTGACTGTATAGTAGGGGTCTCCAACTCAAATCACCATGAGGGCCGCATGAGGACTAGTAGAGGGCCGCCTGAGGATTAGTACGGTAGCCCAAGAGCCACACCACTAAGGCCTTTCCATACAATGATATTGCAACTATCGGTAATGATTGTGTCATTGCAGGCCACAGGAAATAGCTTTAGGGGACGCATGCCACATGCTTGAAACCCCTGCTGTATACGCTCCCTTTTCATGGCTGTTTGGCTTAAGGTTTGGCATTCCATGCTGCAATCTGTAGTCACCACAAGCCACACCTCCAAAATGCAAATGAAGAGACAACATGGCTTGCCTTGTAGAGCTCTGAGGGCCACATCTGGCTGTTGGCCACATGTAGGATGGTAATATAGCTGCTGTGAATGAAGAGCCTGCTGACACCATACCGAGTACCTAGAGCAGTGGTTCCCAGACTTTCCGGTAACACGGCAGACTTCAATGAAACAAACAGTTCCACAGCACACCCACTTTTTTCAGCTGAATTGATTGTTCATAAACTTCATTTACTTAGATTTACTGTGGTTGCAGTCTTATTAGAGTGGTTTGCAACACAGTGCATGCATGCAACAAACTAAAGAAGGATCCAATGTATTAAAGTTTCAAATCCACCAGAAAAGATACACAGCACCACAATGTTGCCCTTTGGCCACCTGCATTTAGAATGCTCATGTTTTAGAATTGAAAGACTGCTAATCAAATTAGAAGTAAGGTAATTTTCACAAGTTTTATGAGTTGTAATTTTGGTTAGATGGAATTTTGTATAAGATGAAACAATATTTATTTTACACTGACTTTCATTACCTTGGTACAAGATTTTACAGCACACTGGTTGAAAACCAATGACCTAGAGAACATTGCTCTTCAGTATTTAGCTTCTCTAGCTAGTATCTGTGAAAAATTATTTTTTTATAACCAATTTCCCCTCAGACTTCCTGCTCACAGATTTATAGTCATAGCTCTTCTCAGGCATATTTCAGCCTGATTCAGCTTCAGAAGTCTCCAGAGGGGCTAAGGCATAAAAATGATGCCCCAGGTTTGGATTAGCTAGGTCTTTCCTCCTAAAGATGGCCATATAGGACCTGAGCTCCAAAGGAAACTATCCCCAAAGGTCCTATATAACTACAGATCTATCTTTAGCCCCTCTCATAAGTTGTAGCTGAAGTCTCCTCCCTTTTCTCTTCCTGGTGTTTGCTCTCATCAATGTGAGGAGCAGCTTCTTCCCTCCCCTCCAGTGGGTAGGGTCCTCAGTTCTTTTCTAGTGTCAATGCCTCCATCCAATTTGACTCTTCACTGTGCTATATACACAGGAGACTGTCCCTGGAGAAAGATTAATAGTAGTTACTAATTGCTACTAGCTGGCAAGAAGTGTAAATCCCAGTACACAGGGAACAATAAGGCAATAAAATGGAACACCAGCATGGGAATAACAAGCCAAAAACAGCATATTAAGGGGGCACCTCGATGGTGAAAGGAAAACAAGAACTTGTGAAGGAAAGGGTTATGATTAGTTAATCTCCATAAATAAGACTCCAGGACTGTCACTCTGTGTCATGCTGAAGCCTGGCTACATGCATAGCAGAGGACCCTGTGTGTTCAGACTATCACAGATCTCTGGGTTTCATGATCTGTTACTCAAAGTTCTCAGCCATGTTGTCTTTCCAAATGCACTATACAGCTGCAGAAGGGCATGTATCTATCTATATCATCTCAAGAGTTCTAGACTACTGTAAGAAGTTCCAGAAGAGTAGCTGTGTTAATCTGTATATAGCAAAAACAATCAAAGTCCTGTGGCACCTTAAAGACTAACAAATTTCTTTGGGCCTAAGCTGCATGTGACAGAGTGGGTTGCAGCCCCCTAAAGCTTAGGCCCAAAGAAATTTGTTAGTCATTAAGGTGCCATTGGACTTTTATTGTCTAGACCATTGTGATGTCAGAAGGAGCTCAACCAACCCCCACCTTTACACTGCCATTAATTTGCATACAACAATCATTGTTTGCATGAGGGAGATGACACACATACTGGATTACATGGCCCAACCATCACAGTCCTTTAAAACCACCCCCATGACAGCAAGACAAGTACATGATAATCCCAAAACACACATAGCTGCCAGGGCAGCACACCCACCTCAGGCATCACCTGCACAAATCAATACAAGTCTCCAAGACTGTCACTCAAGGCATACAGCTCATTGAGGCTGCATGTGTGAAGGAGTGCAAAGCTAGCCTATGTAAGAGTCCCCTTACTCTCCCTCCACCTTGGGTGGGGAGGGTACCCTCCTGACTCCCTCCAGGCTTGTTGGCCCCCTGGTCTGGAATCCCCTGTGGTCTTGGCTGGCTCTTGGTGGCAAGCACTGTCTCAGATCTCTCTGCTGGAGTCTGGTTGCTGCCATACTAAACTGCCCAATCCACAGTCCAAGAATTCTCTTTAGCAGAAATGAGAGTTTAGTTGGGACTCCCTGAGTTTTGCCACCTCTCATTCAGCTTCCGAACAAAAACAAAACTCTGAGCATAGCCAGGTTGTCCGTTCCCTCCCAGTAGGGTTGTGCCCCCCCCGCCAGCTTGTCATGGGTCCAGTGCACTGCTCATGGGGATAACTCCATGTCCATTCATTCCCTGTTGGCTACTGAAGGGGCTTCTAACTCCTGCAACCCTATCCTGACTTCAAGCATGCTTGAGGCTGCAGTCCAATGGTGCCAGTAGCCATCAGAGCTGTAGTCCTCTTGGTAGGGCCTTTGAGGCTCTCTGGAGCTCCAGAAGCAGGAATAAGTGAAGGTTATTCTTCCATTTACCAAGCAGACCCAGCTACCTAATCACTTTATCATCATTGCCCTATACCTATTCTGACTGGCTGGCCAGATGATCACATGGGTGATCCTATGTCTCTGTTCATCCCACAATAATTCCAACAACGCCCTGAGGAAGCCATTCCATGCCACACAGAACACACTTTCTCTCTCTCATGAAATGTTCCATCCCTGCACCCCAGAACCAGACCCAGTGTGCTGGGATCTCCTGAAGTAAAATAAGGAGATTTGCAGGGGATCACCCCCTTTGTACTCACACAAACTTCTAGCTTGAACTCACCAGTGTCAGCATCCTCCCCACCTGGCTCCCTACAGCTGCCTTCTCCAACACTGAAGCTTACTTAGGTGCTACACAGGCAGTGTGCACTTCAGATTCTAGACCTGGACGTCTCTACCCACAACTGCAGTGCAGAGGAGGGGCAGATTTCCAGTCCTGCAACCAACAATCAAGCACCTCTTTGGCCTCTGACCAAAGACCAACTTGACACTGCCTGCCCATCCTGTGTGAGTACCCAGCTAGCCCCCCAGGAACTATGGAACTAGGTGTGGGTTTCAGATCTGAGCTCCCACCTTTGCCTCTCAATCTCGAGACCTGTCAGGGGCCAGGGTGACATATAGGGCCCAGGGGCTATAACTGCAGGGGCACCAACCATGGCCAATATGTAGGGTTACAATTAAACCCAAACCCAGATGATTCCTCCTGGTTTCAGATTCTGCTAAAGATGCCCCTGAACCCCATTAGAGTCTCCACTGCTCCCATCACAAGGATGCACAGGGCTTCCAGTTGTTTGCTGCATATCTGGCATCAGCTGAAGAACAGTGAAGTGGCAAAGGAGAACTGGTGATGAATAAACAGGAGACCAGGGGTACGTGTTTTAGTGAGATAAAAATCAGGAAAGTAACCAGCAATGTCCCCTTTTTCCCAGGATGTACTAGGTGGATTTTCAGGTCCAAACACCATCCTTCCATTTGTGATGTGAGCACATGTGAACAGGGAGTTTCTAATGGAGTGTAACCAGGAAACAGTCATCACTTCTACAGCCACATTAGCTGACAGAAACTTGTCTTTAAATTATCAGCATTATTTTCACCACCAAGCAACACCAGAGGTTTGTAGAAATGATTAAAATTTCAGGACTGGCAGCTCAAGAGCCATGTGGGTGAAACAGGGAAAATTAATCAAATGTTTAACGAGAGAGGATGTGACTAATGCCCCAAAGTAACAAAGAGGAGCTGGGAGGAAGGAAAGCCAAAGATTTTAGGTTCTGAATACTAATCAGATGCCTCTCAGACTGGGACCTCAATACTGACTTGGGTCCCGTTGGAAGAGATACTGACGCAGAAGAGAAGATTGAGGGGGGATTTGATAGCAACCTTCAACTACTTGAAGGGATGCTCTAAGGAAGATGGAGCTTGACTGTTCTCGGTAATAACAGAGGACAGAACAAGGAGCAATGGTCTCAAGTTGCGGTTAGGGAGGTTGAGGCTGGATATTAGAAAAAAAACTTTTTTTTACCAGGCGAGTGGTGAAGCATTGGAATGAGCTGCCAAGGGAGGTGATGAAATCTCCATCTTTTTTTTGAGGTGTTTAAGGCCCGGCTGGACAAAACCATGACTGGGATGGTTTAGTGGGAGTGGTCCTGCCTCTGGCAGGGGGTTGGACTAGATGACCTATGAGGTCCCTTCCAACCCTATGGTTCCATGATTCCCCGTGGAGAAGCTTTGAGAAATGCTATATAGAAAGAGTCCAGCATGTTTCTTGTGGAGTCTCTGTATTGCTCTCATGGGGGCTGTGTCTTTCAGAAGGGTATTAGCAACATAGAAGCTAGAAGTAAAAAAAATCCCCATTAGGTCACTCAGTTCACTTCCTGGTCTCTGCAGGATGACTTCCTGTGTGGTACATTGCCTCATGTCTTGTGCATTCAAAGTAAAATTTCAACAGACCAAAGTAGCTGGGCTTTTGCAGTTCCCTTGAGAGACAATTCCACAGTTTGACAGTATCCCTCTCATCACAACTCCTCTTTGGTCATTAGACTTTCCCCTTCTCTGTCTGACTGCAACTGTGCCTAGGTGTTAGGCTACAGAATTCCCATGACCCTCAGTCCTGCCTCAGAGACATGAGGGATTCTCATCTCTTTGCAACTCTGCAGGACAATACCCAGACAACTGTAATCATCTCAGAAATGGGACTTATTGAAACGGAGAGCAAATGGTAATAAAACCAAGAAATGGTTCACAAAACATGCATCCTAACCCTCTGCAAAGCCCATGGAGGTAACTCTGCTTCCCTTGGCTTGTTACAGAGAAAGGCCTCACATCACTAGAAACAAACTCCCTCCCAACAGCATGTTCCTCATAGCTCACATCCAACCTGCTTATCCAGTCTCAAGTGTCAGCCTTCACTATCATTCAGTGAATAAACTTCATCAGTTCAGCCTTAAAAGGTGGCCTGTGACCATTTGTGCCCTTCCAGAATGTGGAGCCCAGCAAATCTCAAATGCTGTGAAAACCAAGAAATATGGCAGTAAGGCCAACATCTACACAGCCATCACTCTGCCCCACTGGAGATAGCAGGAGCCCCTGGTATGTAGTCTGGCTGCAGTCACTCTGTTAGGGGGAGCTGTATTGATTGGGAGCAGGAATAATTGAAGCAGCTTCTGAGAGCTGGCAGTGTAACCTGACAAGCTCTGCCCTTTGAGGAGAGGCTGAAGACTCCCATCCTGATGTACACAGGCCCATGTTGTGATCAAAGAAAAGAAGTGCATGTGCATCATGAGATCCCAGTTGGCATGGACTACTGTAGCTGTGTCAGCAGCAGGGTACAGGGATTGTCAGTAGAGATGTGGGCTACCATCGCAGGTTTAGTGATGGTTAAGTGGAAGTGCTAGATGGCAGCCTGTGCATAAAAGGTAATAGGGTTACAGTAACTAAGTGCGCAAGACAAGAGTGATGCGTCTTTCTTTCTCTGATCATTCCCAACATGTAGATCTCCTCACCTCTATTTGCAGGTCACCCTTCTCATGTCCATCTGGTCACATTCAGAGGTGCATCCCAAACCAGTGAGGGGTTCTATTACCTCTTGCCCACTAACCTTAAGCGTTTCAAAGGCTCTGCTGGTGCATCCACCTGCCTGGGTTGCTCAGTCCACAATAAGCATGCACTCTGCCTGTCCAGACAGCCCTGATCCAGTTTATCACCTGCAGCAACACAGTCACTTCCTGGTTTCCACCAATTTTGGTTACAGGTGGCAAGGTGGCCCCAACACTGCCCAGTCCTGAAATTTCTTTATTTGCACTGTACAGCCCTTTCCCAGGCCAGTGAGAGGAATATGGTCCGCTGGCTCCTCTAAAGACAAAAAAAATGAATTGCACTTGACTAACTGGAGTAAATCATTTCCATCCATACAGACCACTGGTCCAGTTTAGATTTAAAGTAAAACAAGTCCATTAATAAAAAGATAGGGTTTTTAAGTGATGCCCAGTAGAAGGAATAAAGTTACAAACAAGCAAAAGTAAAACTACAATTTCTGGTGTGTAAAGTTTACCAAAGCCACCAGCTTGGTTCAAGGTAAGATTCTTACCACACCTCCTCCCAGCAAGACGGTTGCCCACCTACCTGGTCAGGAATTCCCACAAAGTCCAAAGAGTTCAGTTGTCTTCTTAGGCAGAACACCTGTTGGGGTTCTTTGCCTCCACATTATGGCCCAATGAGCCTTTGAAATGGAGCTATTCCCCCAAAGTAAAGTTCATTCAAGCTGAGAAGAAGGCAACAGAATGTCAGTAAAGCAGAGTCTGTTGCTGGTTTCTTCCCCCATTAGTGTTTCTATCATGCAAACTGACCTGTTCCTGAATATGATGAATGGCTGTGTGTCCTGTGATTGCAGGCCACTGAGGTCATGCAGCTGGAGACTTTTTTTTTGCTTGAAAGAAACTTGTTTACCACCCCCCAAGCTTGTCTGGTAAACACCCCAAATTTCCTCCACATATGTATGGTCCCTGTAGCATTTACTGCACAGTCACTGCACAAGAGTAGGAATGATCAAAGCATTATTTGTTTGCCAGTGATACTTTCTATGACATATCAAATACTGTTTATGACACTAATGAATCAGGGTACAGGGAATGGTCAGGCCAGCTGGAACTCTACCAGTTATAGGGAGACCCTGCCTTTTGCATTGGGATGCTCTTAGTTTACACCATTTATTAAGATGCTAGCACTTTTGGAAAGTGTGATATTAGCAGGCAAAACATTTTTCCTTGCTGTCTGGCGCCCTCTGCTGCTAGATATGCCCATGATAGCTTAGTACAGGGTTGCATGCTTCTTTTGTTATGTAGGCCAACCTACACCCAGCTGGGTTCCCCATGCCCTCTTACCAGTGAGGCCTCTCAAGGCATGACCCAGGCTGCCCCCACCAATCCCATCATAGTGAGGGCTGAAGTGCACCTGACCTCTCCATTTTCAAGTTTTTGGAGGGTGAAATTTAGCTTTTCTCTGCATTTTGGAGGGCACAATACCACATTGAGCATCCCCATTCACCTCAGCATCATTCTCTCTCCTGCACTGCCTGTGGCTCCTTAATGATTATCCCAGCCAGAGAATGCAGTGATTGCATGTTAGTCCCTTCGCTGCCCCTGGAGCAGTGGTTTGTCTCCTGTCGCCCTACCTATTCAGCACAGCTTGCTTCCTCCCTCAGAGACAGGAAGGTGCCACCATAAGACATGCAGGTCAGGGAGAGGATGCAGGAACATTGTAGGGGCTGACCTGGAGTCTGCAGGGAGAGTGATTGAAAGGGATACAGACAGGGGGCCTGAGAAACAGGCTATCCCAGTGGTTAGGACCTGGGTTCAGATCCACTGCTGTGCCACATACTCCCTCAGTGACCATGATCAAGTGCCTTAGTAGCTCCATTCCCCAGTATAAGATGGGATAAAAAAAAAAAAAAAGACACATGCCCTGCCTTACAGACACAGAACTCAAACGCTATCAGGGGCTCAAATATGTAACTGTTATTCATGGGCAGTTTGAGAGTGCTGAAGTCTCCAATCATACCGCTCTGACTCCCTCATGCTGGATACTTTCAGTTTCCATCTCAGTTGGTCAGAGAGGGAATACAGGCTGTTGGCAGCACTGAACCCCCCAGCAAGGCACTTCTTGGCAGTGGTACTGGGGAATCTTCAAGTCATCCCCCTGCTGACAGTCTGTGCGCCACCTCTTCACACAACAGACTCTGCTCCCAAGCAGGGGCATTGCTGGATAGCAAAAAGACCTGGGGCACAGGCCCACAGGCTCCACCTGTGCTAGACCCTGCCCCTGTCATGGGCCCGCCCCCCAATAGGCCACACCCACAACAGACAACCTCTCCCCCCATATTACCCAACAGGCCCTATGCCTATCCTGGGCCCCACTTGAAACTGGAATTCACATGAAATATTTTGAAGTGGGGAAGTTCCACATGAAAGAAATTTTGGAAACATGGAGATGTGATGTTTCTGAAAGGAAATATAGACCCTGGGGCCGTGCCAGCTGGTGACTAAAATTGAAGCTGTCAGTTTCTAGCCAGCAGCTGTCTAGGCACCAATGCAGTCTGACCATGTCGATTACCATGGATTATCCTGGTCCAGAGTGTTTAGCCTCTGTACCACTCTCCCACCACACAGAGGCCCCATGCCATGCTCTCATACAATTCCTCCTTCATACCCCTCTGCTCATTTTAGTTTTAATGCAATCATTCTCCTCCAGCATTCCCTACAAACGAATCAAGGTGCTGGCAATATCCTTTTTAAAAGCTCACAGACCCACGTGAGGAGGACATAAAAATTCTCCTCCTCTTACAAGGCATATCTTTCCCTATCTCCTATAGGTTTCTGTTGCTAAACATCAGGAGTCATGGAGATCAGAAAATAGGATTGGGAGGGAGGGTGGTGGATGAGACCATACCTGGGACTTCCAGTCAACTTGTTTAAGGTCTCCAGGTATTGGAGAAGTAGATGGCATCTGGTTGCCCAGATGAGAGATAACACCCTGCTGACCCACGCTGAAGACACCTACCACCACAGTTCTCAAGCTTTTAAAATAGAGCCCACGCCTCTCCTGAATTTTGCTGTAATGCTTGCCCTCCACTTTGAGTAGCAGCATGAGATTGTGGAGCAAGGGAGTGGAAGGATGGTAGCACAGCAGCTGCAATTTACCATGCTGGGCTGCTTATAACACAAGGCAGGAAATTTAAAAAGGCTCTGACCCTCCCAGCTTCTAGGTGTATGCAAACCCAGGTAGGGGAAGTTGGGGAGCTCATGAGGCAAGCAGGCAGGCTGGCTGGGGCTGCCAGTGCAGTGCTGTGAGCAGGGTCACACCAAACTGGCTGACCCAGCCAGACAGCCTGCCTTCTGCCTCCCCAGCAAATAGCCAAAGAGAGGACAACAAAGTGAACTGAAAACCAAGCAGAGAAGCCTCCTGCAGTATTCCTCCCACCCTGCCCTTAGCTCCTGCCAGACTCCCAATCCCCCTTCTGGGGAAACAAAACAGAGAGGATTTAGCAGCAGAAACTAAGTAAGCCCACTCCTACAGGAAAGAGCGAGTCCAAACCAAAAATACAGCATTACTGGGATCACACTATCCAATGCAAGACAGACAACATTACGGGAATTCACAATGAACTGTAAAACAAGAAAGGCACATTCAAAGAGTAACAAGTTTATTTATTGCTAGAGCTTTTGTGGGTGAAAGCCCACTTTGTCAGACACTTGAAAATGGTTTCAAAATAGGATTTTGCTTGTGTGATAAATAAATGCGTTACTCTTTAAAAGTACCACAGGACTCTTTTCTATTTTTACTGGATTAGACTAACACAGCTACCCCTCCTGGAACTTTTCAGTAAAAGGATGGTTAACTTTGTGGCATGCTGCCTGGTATGTGTACTTATGTTGTGCATTCATAGGAGGGCAAAACTGAAGAGCAGAATAAATAGTGATATTAAGTAGCAACATTATTGGTAGGTCAAGCCTCACTCATGATCTCCCAACAGAACTCTCAAATCTCAGGAATTTTTTCCCCAGGCCCAGTCTGCTAATATTTGCTCAGTCTTCTGTAGCCACAATCGGTGGCTTTTGGGGTAGGTGAAGCAGGTGGCTGCCTAGGGCCCCAAACAATAAGGGGCCCCATCTTCATCTGGTAGACAGATGCAAACAGAAAATATAGAAATTTTTCCCATATAGCAGAGCTAGTAGGACTGGAAGCCTAAACACTTTGCACTCTTGGCTCATCAAGGCAAGCTATCATTAGGATCAGTGCTTCATCTGAAATGCAGATTCCACCAGTCTCTGCCCATCACCTTCACACGGACATGCTAAAAAAAGCAGGAGCAAGCAATAGACAGCACAATGACAGGAACTTTTACAGTGGCCTCAGCTTTTAATTCCTCAGTATGGCCATTAATTTTGCCATTTTTTAATTTTCTTTTTTACCTGTACTTTTGCATTTTCCTTTGACTTTGTGGCAATTTTTACTTTGACTTTTTTTAGCTCAGGTTACCAGGTAGGTCCATATAGGCTGCTACATC
>ML681991.1:42265974-42316452 GCA_007922195.1 Podocnemis expansa | reverse complement strand
TGTGTGATGTCTGTGCAGTATGTCTTTCTTTTGATAAGTAATTTTTTAGCTTCCTTGTACTTAACTATTTAATATTTTGAGGGGGCCAGAGTCTTATAAACTTGAGTACTTCAGAGAATTTCATTGAAATTTGGTGTTTTTCATTTATAGCTGCACACTAGAAACCACCTTTTCACTTATTTTTATTTATTATAATTATTTGTATTAATCTCTAGTGCACATAAACCCAAGCCCATATGAAAATTTTGTAAGATTTGACTGCCAAAATTTTTAATGTGGTATTTTAGTTAATTTTGTGCCATCATTAATGTTACCACTTATTTATTAATGAATGCTCACACTTTTTTTAAAAATTAAAATGTTCACTTCAACTTTGTAGTTCAGCATTAGCTGCTGTATGTTAAGTGAATGATGATCAACTTACAAGCTTCATGATGGGAAGATCTTTAAAAATACCATAGCCAAGAATAATTTATGAGTTCAGAGGGATAATCATATTAGTTTGGTTCAGCAAAACAAACAACAAATCCTGGGGGGTGATATGGGCCAGTTAAGGGTGCAGGGGGGACTGGAACCACAGGGAAGGTAGCAGTGGGGGCCAATAGTGGGCCCCACAATGGGTCTTGGACTAGGGTTCCCAATTGCCTAAGGCTGCCTCTGGCTACAATGTAGGGGTGGCTCCTCTAATCAGAGATGTCTGCATCATTCAGCTAGTTAGATGGTAATCGTGGTCAATCAATCAAGACAGGCTAGCAGTTGAGACTGGCCCATTCACACATTTAAATGAACATACACAGCATATGCCTAAACCAGGTTTCACCAAGTATGCAAAATGGAGTACAGTGTTTAAGCAGGAATTCCAAACTGGCAATATGAAGTCCTGTTAGACATTGGTTATAATGCCTATGTCTCAGGGTTACAGAATTATTTCACTTACAACACTAAAGGACATATATCCAACATTAACTAACATGTACTTTAAAGGTAAACAATTAATTATCTCTGACCCTCCATATTATCTGTCCCTGTCCCACACCTCCAGTCACTTTCTGCTTAATGTAGAACAATTTCAAGCACAGGATAAATACTAGGCACAGCATAGGGTGGTGGTCAGCAGAGTTCACCTTTACAAATAATAGCACTGTTGATGAGGTTACCCTCCCAGACCACCTGCTGCCCCAGCCTCACAACTGAGGCAACAAGGCAATGGGCAGGAGACCCCACAGTTGTGCCAGGCCAGCCCCACTGCCATGTGAGACCCTGTCATCAGACCAGGCAGCTCCACTACCTGGGTATGTGGTGAGGGCAGGGGACCCCAGGCCAGGCCAGCCCTGACACATGGGCATGGGCTGAGGGCAGGAGATTCTGGGTTGGCACCTGAGCCTTGCCCCCTGAGCTTTGCCCCCTGAGCTGTGGGGCACTGCCTGGCCAGCGCTGCACCACAGCAGCCTGGCCACCAACCTGATCCCCTGGGACCCACAGCTGAGGGATGGTCCCTGGCTCACCAGCCTTCTGCTGGCCTGACCCTGGCCTGGACAGAGGCTGAGGAACATCCCTTGGCCCACCTGGCACTCAGCTGAGGAGCTCCATTTCCAGGCCACCCCCCCGAGGCCCCTAGGCCATGGGGGGGTCCTCCCTGCAGGCACTGGGGAAATGCTCATGGACCCAGCTGGGCCCCAGAGGTTTATGGGCACCCCCCACTCCCACCCAGGGCCCAGAAGCCTAGAGGTAGCCCCCCGAGTCCCACCTAGGCCCCAGAGGCCTGAGGACACCCCCACCTGTCCCACATGAGCCCCAGAGATTTTGGGGAACCCCTGCCCATCCCACCCAGGGCCTGGATGTCTATTGGCACCCCCACAGCCCCACCCGGGGCCCAAAGGCCTGGGAGAATCCTCCGACCCCACCCCACCTGGGACCCAGAGGCCAGGGACTAATTCCCTGCTTCCACCCAGGGGCTGGAGCCCATGCAGGGAAGCCCCCCTTGGCCCCAGGCAGCCCCTCCTCTCCCCCCTGGTCTGACCAGGGCCTCCAGCCCACCCCCCAACTCCTACCTGCTCCATCCTGGGGAGAGAAGCCCCTGCCAGAGAAGCTGTTTGTTTGAAAGTGGCTCCCTTCCTCCCTCCCCTGGCTGGTCACACACCTGGCTGCAGCACCTGGGCAGGGGAGGGGAAGCTGCAGCTCACAGTCACAGAGCCCTGCCGGGGTCCCAGCTCCCAGCACCAGAACTGGGGGTCCAAAAAAGACTCAGGGCTCCATGGGGGAGATTCAGGGCACATGCCCAGGGGTGCCCAGTGTCAGCAATGCCCCTGCTCCCAAGTCCACTTCTGGGATCTTAGCCCTCCAGCCAAGTCCCTAAAGTCCACCCCTTCTGGGGTACCGTTCAGCCTGCCCAGTCCTGGCCACTAATTAAAACAGTCAATGGCCAGCAAGTCTATGCTGCTCCTGGCACACTGAGGGAGCAAGGAGGAACCGACTTCTCCAGGCCCCAGCCCAGGCACCCTCAGTGCCTCTAGTGAGGCCCCCTACCTCCCTCCAATCCCAGTATTACTGCACAGTCACTTCCCTGAGCTGCTTTCTCCCACAGGTGATTTGACTTCAGGCTTCCCATGGTTTGAACCTGAAAACTGCTCTGATTTGCTGTTACTGTATGACCTGATCCTATGTTTTATACCCCCTTGCATTTAGTTTCATTCCTTTCTGTAAGTTCTCCCATCTTCAAAGCATCTGAGGAAGTGGGATCTTCTCCTACGAAAGCTCATGCAAAAAATAAATCTGTTAGTCTTAAAGTGCCACACAACTCCTTGTTGTTTTTTTACTGGACTAGACTAACACAGCTATCCCTTCTGAAATGCCCACAGCCCAGTCACCTGCAGCTCCTCCTCATCAAATTCCAGCCACCATCCATTCCTAGGCTCCTCCACACTGGACCACTGCTCCAGTCTGCACCTCTTAGGATCCCCAGTGCTAGTCAGCTCCCTCTGATACCAGACACCCAGAGCCCTCCAGGAGTACCAACTATTCCCACCAGCCAGCTAGTGAGAGGACATGAGCCCGGCTGCTCTCTTTTTATGCTGGCTGCTTGCCCCGATTGGTTCAGCAGCTCTAGCAGTCGAATGGCTGCCACGCACAGGCCCTCCTTAACCCTGTGTGCACCAGAACAAGGCAACTGCCCCACTACAGGCAGCGTGGACTTGTCTCTTTTAAAACCCCTCATCAGTTTCCCCCTGCTACAAAATCACTGACAGATCTTACTCACACCTCTGTCACATGTGTTCCCTGTATGAATTTTGTCTGCTAGTCACAAAACAGAGCCTAATACTAATACTTCTGTTAGCCTGGTCTGCACATAAAACTGATACCACCCAAGCAGTGTCAGATGGCTGATTCTATATATTTTTTTTTTTTAATCAACAGAGCTAAGCCCCACTAGAGACATGCTTATACCAGCATAAAAGCTTATATCTCTTGGTCAACTGGGGTAAACAGCATAAGACAAACAAACAAAGCATAAGAGCTTGTGTCTCTTGGTCAACTGGGGTAAACTGTACCTGAGCAAGCACTTTTACACCAGTGCAAGCTGTCACTGCACAAGAATTGTTTACAGGTGTGAAGTCACAGGGTATTTGGCCTTTTAAATGAAGTAGGTTCAGCTCCCCTATGCCAGAGCATGCATACCCAGTTTGGTCAATTAAGTGGGTGAATATAAAGGATCCAGGGGACCCAGTGGGCAGGAGGTCTCAAAGCGGATGATTTGTCAATTTAGTAGGCCAGGGTTGGAGGGAGGAGAGGAGCAGTAGGAGTTCCCTTAGTCTTCCAGAGATGAGCACTAGAGAAGAGTGAATGCCAGGGAACAACAGAGGGGCTTTCTTGCTGACACTGGAGATCAGGAGCCAGAGAGGGTTGAGGGGCAGGGGAACAATGGCAGGGCCTGACTGCTGGGCTGTCCGAGGTGAGAGGTTAACTGAGATGAGGGGCAGTCATTCCACATGTAACTAAACCTCTATAGCTAAGCCAGCAACATTTTCTCAATGTTGACCTGGCCTTTGTCTGTTTCAATTGTCATTTCTTTGGGACAAGGACTGTGTCTCCTTGCATGTGCTCAGCATCCAGCAGAATGGGAACCTGATCCTACTGAGATCTCCAGGGACTACAGTCATACAAAAGAGAACAATATGCTGCATTGTCCTGGGAGCATGGGGTGGTCTGTCCACTAGGTACATTGCACTGTGACAGCATTTCATAACACATCACAGTGCAACTTTACCACATTTTACTCTTTGAGTGGGCCAGGGAACAGATGTCACAAGCAGTCACAGGAAACTGGGAAGTCCATCAGCCGGAGCACAAAACTGGTCTGCTCTCTGAAGGTGGAGTGACAGTTTCTTTGGAAGGTGCTGCAACAGATAATATTTCAAAGAGACGAGATTGTGTTTCCCCACCATTAAGCCGTGCATTGTTCTGCATGTAAGTTCTAACCAACATTTACTTAATTTGTTGAGAGTCATTTAACCAGTGACATGTACAGTAATGACATTGTTCTTGATGCATTTAATATGTATGGGGAATGCTGGCACCAAGTGGCAGAATGAGTCCAATTAGGGAACAGGAGACACTTTTTCTTGTAACTGGAACTGACACTGATTGATTACCTTGATTGACATTCATCTCCTTTCTGGCATGCTAATGAGATTAAATGAGCTCTTCAGACAGGCTGTGGACTAATGAGCCATACCGGACCCTGGGTATAGAGATGGGACGGGACATTAGATTATAGAATTCCTGTGATAGAAAAGATTTTAACCACTAAATGTCTGTTTTCTCTGCATTGAGATGCTTAAATATCAAGTACATTTGGCTTCTAGTTACCAAACGGATTTGAAGGGCCTCCTGGGTCACTGATGAAGCTGTGAGGTCTCACCCCAAAGGCTTTATGTCCTGGCTGCCCTCCTATGCACATTCTATGCCCTGGACCCACCTGGAAACATTGAATGTGTTTTTTTTAAAAAAGGGTATGCAGCTTCAAGGATCATGCAAGTAAGTGTGGAGGTGAGGAAAGGAGAGAAACCTATTAGAGACTAAGAGTCACTCACAAAGGGATGGTTGAGACTTCCTGAAATGTTTGAGTTCCATTTTCACGTGGCCTTGAACCTCCATCTCCCCTTCTGAATAAAGGTTCCTGTGGGCTCCTCATTGGATGATGTTTGTAAAATGGCCAAACAAAATAGAATACTATAAGGTTTTGCCATATTGAATAACACCAGAGGTTCATCTAGTTCAGTGACCTATTTCCAAAAGGAACCAGTATCAGAGCCAGAATATAAATCCTGAATCTACTGAATTCTAGTCCAGTCATAGAATCATAGAATCCTAGGGTTGGAAGGGACCTCATAGGTCATCTAGTCCAACCCCCTGCCAGAGGCAGGACTACTCCCACTAAACCATCCCAGTCATGGTTTTGTCCAGCCGGGCCTTAAACACCTCCAAAGATGGAGACTCCACCACCTCCCTTGGCAGCTCATTCCAATGCTTCACCACTCGCCTAGTAAAAAAGTTTTTTCTAATATCCAGCCTCGACCTCCCTAACTGCAACTTGAGACCATTGCTCCTTGTTCTGTCCTCTGTTACCACCGAGAACAGTCGAGCTTCATCTTCCCTGGAGCATCCCTTCAAGTAGTTGAAGGTTGCTATCAAATCCCCCCTCAATCTTCTCTTCTGCAGACTAAATAAGCCTAATGCTTTCAGTCTATCCTCATAGGGCTTGTGCTCCAGCCCTTTAATCATTTTGGTTGCCCTCCTCTGAACTCTCTCTAGCATGTCCCTGTCCTTTTTGTAGTGGGGAGCCCAAAACTGAACACAGTATTCTAGATGTGGCCTCACCAGTGCAGAATAGAGGGGAATGATCACATCCCTTGATCTGCTGGTAACACTTCTTTTGATGCAGCCCAGTATGCCATTGGCCTTTTTGGCCGCAAGAGCACACTGCTGACTCATATCCAGCTTCCCATCCACCATGACCCCCAGGTCCTTTTCTACACTGCTGCTACTTAGCTGAATATTCCCCAGCCTGTAGCAGTGCATGGGGTTTTTCCATCCCACATGCAGGATTTTACACTTGTCCTTATTGAACTTCATAAGATTTTTATTGGCCCATTGTTCCAATTTATCTAGGTCTCCCTGAATCCTGTCCTTGCCCTCCAATGTGTCTACTGTTCCCCCCAGCTTGGTGTTATCTGCAAACTTACTGAGAATGCAGTCTATTCCATCATCCAGATCATTGACGAAAATGTTGAACAGAACTGGCCCCAGGACCGACCCCTGGGGCACACCCCTCGTGACTGGTTGCCAGCTAGACATGGAACCATTGATTCCTACACGCTGAAACCATTGATCTAGCCAGTTTTCTATCCACCTTATAGTCCACCTATCCAACCCATACTTCCTTAATTTGCCAATGAGAATGCTGTGGGAAACCGTATCAAAAGCCTTACTAAAATCAACGTATATCACATCAACGGTTCTTCCTGCATCCAGAAAACCAGTCATCTGCTCATAGAAGGAAATGAGATTGGTCAGACATTATTTACCCTTGGTAAATCCATGCTGACTGTTCCTGATCACTTTATTTTCTTCTAAGTGTTTGAGGATGGATTCTTTAAGAATCTGCTCCATAATTTTGCCAGGGATTGAGGTGAGGCTGACTGGTCTGTAATTCCCCGGATCCTCCTTTTTCCCTTTCTTGAAAATAGGCACTACATTTGCTTTTTTCCAATCCTGTGGCACCTCCCCTGTTCTCCATGAGTTTTGAAAAATAACAGCCAGCGGTGCTGCTATCTCATCGGCCAATTCCCTCAGCACCCTTGGATGCAGTTCGTCCGGCCCCATGGACTTGTGCACATCCAGCTTCTTTAAGCAGTCCCTAACCTGACCTGCCGTCACCAAGGGCCTCTCTTCTTCTCTCCCATCTGCCATACCCATGGTAGTGGGCTGGGAGCTGACCCTGCCTGTGAAAACTGAAGCAAAAAAAGCATTGAGCACTTCAGCTTTTTCTTCATCCTCTGTCACGAGGATGCCTGCCCCATTCAGCAAGGGACCTACACCATCCCTGATCTTCTTCTTGTTATTAACATACTTGTAGAACCCCTTCTTGTTATCTTTTACATCCCTCGCTAGCCGCAGCTCCATTTGTCCTTTGGCCTTTCTGATTTTATCCCTGCAGTCCCTAGCAATATCTTTATATGCCTCCTTGGTCATCTGACCAAGCTTCCACTTCCTATAAGCTTCCTTTTTATGTTTAAGCTCAGAGTAGAGTTCTCTGCTAAGCCATTCTGGCTGCCTCACATGTTTATTCTTTCTCCTAATTGGAATGGCAACTTCCTGTGCCCTTAGCAGGGTTGCTTTAAAATATAACCAGCTTTCTTGGACTCCTTTCCCCTTCAGATTAGCTTCCCAAGGGATCCTGCAGATCAGTTCCCTGAGGGACCCAAAATCTGCTCTTTTGAAGTCCAGGGTTTTTGTTTTGCTTCTTTCCTTCCTTCCTTTAATCAGCATCCTGAACTCAACCATGTCATGGTCACCACTGCCTAGCTTGCCATTTACCTCTACATCCCTGATCAATTCTTCCCTGTTTGTGAGCAGCAGGTCAAGAGGTGCAAGGCCCCTAGTTGGTTCCTCCAGCATTTGTACTAGAAAGTTGTCCCCAACACACTCTAAAAACTTCCTGGATTGCCCATGCACTGCTGTATTGGCCTCCCAGCAGATGTCAGGGTAATTGAAGTCCCCCATGAGCACCAGGGCCTGTGATCTACAAGCTTCCGCTAATTGTCCATAGAACACCTCATCCACCTCCTGCTTCTGGTCTGGTGGTCTATAGCAGACCCCCACCACAACATCCCCCTTGTTGCATTCCCCTCTCAATGTAACCCACAGACTTTCGACAGGCACGCTTCCACTTCCATAATGGAGCTCTGAGCAGTCATAGAGCTCTTTTACATATAGTGCTACTCCTCCCCCTCTTCTTCCCTGCCTGTCTTTCCTGAACAGTTTATACCCATCCATGGCAAACTATCCCACCACGTCATGCAGACTATCCCACCACGTCTCCGTTATTCCTATGATATCATAGTTCCTTGCCTGCACTAGTACTTCCAATTCTTCCTGTTTATTTCCCAGGCTCCTCGCATTAGTGTATAGGCACCTAAGATACTCGGTCACTTGCCCTACTTTGTCAGTTTGGTTTTCAATTCTATTACATATACCTCCTTGCATTTTTTTCTTGGAGTCCTCCTCCCCCACTCTCCTCATGTGTTGGCACTTCAGTGGAACATTTAAGACAATTATTTGATTCCCCCCCATGTTCCAACTACCTTTTCTTTTATTCCTGGTGCTACAGTCCCAACACCCCCCAAGTTCCATCCCTTCCCCCAGATCTCCCACATTGCCACTTACCTGTGGGCTTTGGTCTCCTTCCCCCATTGAACCTAGTTTGAAGCCCTCCTCACTAGGTCAGCCAGTCTGTGCCCAAACACACTCTTCCCCTTCCTGGACAGGTGAAGGCCATCTCTGCCTATCAATCCTCTGTCCTGAAACAGAACTCCATGGTCAAGGAAGCCGAATCCCTCCTGACCACACCATCTTCTCAGCCAGGCATTCACCTCTAGGACGCATCTGTTTCTCCTCAGGCCTCTAGCCTTGACTGGAAGGATTGATGAGAACACCACCTGTGCTCCAAACTCCTTCACCCTTGCTCCCAGAGCCCTGAAGTCACCTTTGATCTGCTGAGGATCACCTCTCGCAGTATCATTGGTACCCACATGGATAAGAAGCATGGGGTAGTAGTCTGAGGGGCGGATGATTTTTGACAGTCCCTCCGTAACATCTCTGATACGGGCACCTGGTAGGCAGCATACCTCCCTAGAGGCCTTGTCAGGGTGACAGATGGGTGCCTCCGTTCCTCTCAGGAGTGAGTCCCCCAATCACCACAACCCTACGCTTCCTCTTTGGTGAGGTGGCTGTGATCTCCCCAGCCTCTGGGGTGGATGGCATCTCCTCTACCTCCTTCATCGTGTCCAGCACTGCACAACGGTTCCTCACCACAATGGATGGTGGGATGTGAGCAGGCGTGGAGCACTGTCTGCTGCCAGAGGTGACCAGCTGCCAGTGTCCTCCCTCTGCCATAGGCATCCCATCCGTTTCCAGAGCTGTGGCAGTAGCCCTTGGCACCGGGATAGGGACCTCCTCCTTGCAGGTCTCATCGTGGACACTGTCAAGGAACTTTTCCAGGGCATAACTTCTGAAAAATTAGATGAAAGTAATACTGATGTTTCATGTTTAATTCTATCAACTTTAGAAATATTCTAACTGGAATTCTGCAGAAGCCAAACAATCTTGCCAGTTTTAAGCCAAATTTTATCATAGACACAGTGGTCTCATATATAGTATTGTGCTTAGGAAGTGAGCTCTAGAGCCTGCAGATCTCTAACACTCTACAAGCTTGTGGGCAATGAAGGAACCAGACTCCTATTCTTGTGCACCTTAGAAGTTCAAGGATGGCAACTCTATGCACCTAAAACATAATGAGATCTTCATCTCATTTCAAGGTCACACTGCAGACAGCCAAAAAATGTGTGATGCAAGAGAAATGTGCAGCTTGCACCATTACAAAGTATTTACTTCCAACAACCACACCAAAAAGGTAAAAACAGATGATTAAATTAAAACTAATTATACCAGAATTGTTCACAAGTTTATCACATTCCTTTTTGCTTAGTCAAAAGCAGAAGTGAGACTATACATGAATTTATACAATTTATTAACTTACTAATATTTATGTAATTCAATACAGTGTTCAACAAAGAGTTACAGAAAGCAAAATCAGGTGATATGACAGTCTAAGTTAAATTTATGAATTTAACATAGTATATTAAAACTTGTATCAGGTAGGAGTAATTAAACTAGTTAATTTGTTTCACATGTAACCCTTCCACCAGGGCGAGATGGCAGAACAAGGGCCAGGTTCTATATCTAGGGGTTTCTCTATAATGTAACACCACCAACTGGCTCAAGCCTCCACCCAGATTTCTGTGGAATCCTGCACTGTTCCCTGGGCACCCCAAAGGGTTAAGGATTCCCAACTTGCAAGCACAGGATGAGTGTAGTATACAGAACTTTTAATAGTAGTAAAACAGAATGTAAAAGGTCAAATAACAGAAATCAGTGCTGATCTAGAAAATCAGGACAGAGCAATGTTCCCAACCACCCACACTGCATAACAGAACATACAAGACTTAATGGCAAAACCCGCACTGACCTGGGGAATCGGTGCTAATCAGGCTTCCAACATGATCCCACATACCATAACAGCAAAGGTAAACTCACTAGCAAAAATCAGCACCAATCTAGAGAATCAGTGCTAACTAGGCTCTGAACCAACCCTAGAGTACATAGGGAGTGTCTTTCACACCCGCTGTCTGCTGGCTCCACCCACTGGTTACTCACACCACCCAACTTGCCACTGGCTGCTCTCACCATCCACCAGCTCCACCCACTGATCACTCACACCACCCAACTCACCACTGGCGGCTCTCAACATCTGCTGGCTCAGCCCACTGGTCACTCCATCTACTGCTTCTCTTCAGTGATTTCAGCTCAGAGAGAAGGGGTTTCCTCTATCAAGTGATTTTAGCTCAGAGAGAGTTTGCTTCTCTCCATGATTTCAGCTCTTAATTCTTAGGTAGCTGCAAACAGTTATTTCTATTAAAATAACAAAGAAGAGACCTCTAAAAGAAGCCCAGTCAGGTCTATCATTTGATAGTGGGGCAAGACAAAATGCCTCAAGCATTGCTCCAGAAGAAGCTATGTAACCCCCACCCCTAGCTTAAACTTTTCCCACCTGAAATAGCCAGTGGCCTCTTTTACAAGTCTCTTTTTAGCTAAGGGCAGCTTTTACCCTTTAACTAACCCAAACAGATTTGGAACAATCAGAGAGTAGCATATCACAAAAGATAGTATTTCATATTTCTTATCAGTAGAATTACAAATTTGTGATCAGATTAACCCCAAATACCATTACCCGCTATGCCCTGCACTCACTATGCTAATACCTAATTGTGCTTTTTGTGCTCATGCTAATACAGGACTGATGCAGATTAGTTGCGCCCCTACCCCCACCCCCCAGAAGCTGTTAGGCACAGCTTCTAAGCCTGCCTTACGCATACATCAGAAAGTGGTAGCTTTAGCAAAACAATCTCAGTACAGAACAGAATTAACTACCAGTATAAATCTTTTAATACAGGTCATTGTTCAACAGTTAACTGACAGAAGTAGTTTCCCACAATTATTGCACTTTTAAAAGCTCAGTTAAGATTTAAGGAGTCTCCTAAAACTGCAGAAATACTAAACTCTTGAACTCTGTCAATAGCCTTATTTTGCCTCATCACCTTCATCCCAGATTTTAGAATTAGGAATCACAGCAAGAACTGATGTAATCAGGTAATGTAATCTGGATCCCTGTTAAGATTAAAATTCAAAACTCAGTGCTTTCAAACACCTCCTCTAAACACCAGTCCAACTGAACCAAGCAGGCAATCTTAACTTTGCCCTGTAAGTACATCTAGTAATGTACATATACACAAACCATCTACAATTTTCAACAGTTCACACTAAACCAACCCCTGAAAAACAGCCATAATAACAGAATACTGCATCTCTACACAAATACTAACAACATAACAGAAAAATACCTGCATAAGACATCCACATGTCATCCTCAAGCATCCTCATAATTCAATAAGCATTAAAAACTACTAAAACACCTCTCTTAACACTTATATCAATATACACAGCTACTAAAAAATACCCTATCTTCTGACACAATACGTGCAAAGTTAAAATTGGATGTATAGCAAATCTTGGTCTGTGTGACCACTTAAGTAGAGTAGGTGTTTGAAAGTTGTGAACTGAGAGGTGTAACTGCCAGTTTCCAGAATAACATGATTTTGTTCACTTGTTTTAGAAACTTCAGAGATAAAGAGCTTTAAAAAATATTACCAGCAAGTTAAGAGTAAATGTTAATCTTTTCAACCTTAACTTTATTTGAAGTTTTTTTTGGGGGGGGGGGGTGGAACTGAGTGTGAGTGGAGAACACAAATACATGTTTTCCCTTCAGTTATATCTTTGCACTTCAAGGAGGAAATTTTAATTTATTAAAAATACTGAGCTATGATCCTGTTGTGCTTGTGCGTGTAAGGTCTATGCATTATAGATTCACAATTATTCCTTGGTACCTACTAACAAATCTGTTAGTAAAAACAAAAAGTACATAAAAGCATTAGTCGAACATCTCTGTAAATGTCACACACTTAAGTCAAAGAAACACATTTTCGAAGATGTATATAACTGTTTTACATAAAATCAGGCAGTGACCTTGGTAAAAACATACATTTTAAATACTTGGTTACATATATACCTGAAATCAACATTTAATACAAAGAACCAGTTCGACTGACGATTTCTAGTTGGCAATAGGTAGAATCTTATTTTAATTCCATATGATATAATAGCCATGATACTGCTTTGGTATCAAAAAATGGGCTTTATTATTAGGTGGGAGAACAGTTAATAGTGCCTACTGGAAAAGTTCTTCTCGATTTTCATCTATCCATTTCAGATAGCTTTTTTTCTGCCATAGCCAGCACAGACTTTACGAAAGTAAAACTTAGTGCTTACTGAACAGATCATCAAATCATCAAGCAATGACACAAAAATAACTCATGGAAGAATGATAAAAATTAATTTTCATGAATTAAATAAAAAAGATATATCCTGTTTCTCTACTAGCATATGAAAGTATGGTGCACAAAACATGCTTTAAGGACTCATTAGTAAAAGTCAATCTGAGAGGACATACACGATTATATAATAAGACAATATATCAGTTCTCATGCAGCACAGGCAGTTCCTGAACTGAAAGGTCGAAGCAGGAAACTGTTTTCCAGGCTTCTGATGATAATGTGGTGCCACAAGTAACTGAGCTTCAGCATTTGTTCTGTGCTGCTTATTAATCAGCATTTGACAGGTGAAAGATGTTACCACTTTGTTCAATTTGTCCTTCCAATGAGTTTATGCACCATGGTGCTGAACATGGTATAAATCTGAAGAGAAAACAAAAATATTATTTTAAAGCCATGTTAATTACTTTACACAAAAAAAATTAATATTACTGAAGAAAATTATTAATAAACTACATTAGATGAATAAATTTATGATTGTTGTGTGAATTTATAGTATTAGTTACTTTTGAAGTAGCTAACATACTTATACCTTCCTCTCGACACTTGTTTTCTTTCTTCTTCGTCACAAGTCTTTAGCTTCTCTTCTCTTCTCATTTTCAGGTTGGGTTCTTCTGTTTTGTTCAGTTCTCCCTAAGAAGATGTAAAGAGTGCACAAGACAGTTATAGCAGACTTCAAATGTTATTTTAAATTCCACATAAAAATAACAGACATGTTAAAAGTTTGAAGACAAATACATTTGAAAAAGAACTACTAGACAAAAGGATAATGTACTGATTTTCTTAGTGAAAAACAAATTGATTTTACAAAGTTTCTGTCCATTTCAAGCTCTGGAATCCAAAAATAATGAAGACAGAAGTTCTGAACCACCTATGGAAAAAATATACTTCCAGATAACAATGCCTCCAATGTAAAATGCAAATAACTGAAAGTGACTAACAACATATTTAAAGAAAAGGAACTCCTGCTACTGCACTTAACTAGCACAAAAAAGGAAAGCAAAAAGGCACAGAAATGTTACCAAATTACCCCAACCTCAAAACTTCCCAGTGACAAGTATAACACAAAGCAGTGTGAAAATTGTTAGATGAAATCAGCAGAAATTAGATGATCAGAAGCAGCATAGAATTAACAGACATAGAGACCAAAATTATGAGAAAAAGGAAAACTATATATACTGACTTAGACCAAAACTGCCACAGGACCATCTCTTTGTGAGCTTACTAGGAACAGCAGCAGGATGTTGCCTCTCTAAGAGCACAGTACGCAAGGCAGAAAGACAAAGATTTGGCTGCAGAATTCCAAAAGTTGTAGGCACACTGTAAAGGGCCAGACTCTGGACACCAGGGGTGCCGCTGCACGAGGACCAGCAGGGCACAGGCCCTGCATCTCCTGGCCAGCAGCGCAGCAGAAGGGCTCTGATCCCACTCTGGGCCGCTTCTTGCAAGCAGCAGGTGGCTCAGAGAAAGTTCCTGCCGCTTGTGGCAAGCAGTAGGAACCCACTCCAGCTTGGAGCCAGTTGTAGGAGGCTCCAAGCCCAAGTGGGTTCCTGCCACTTCCCACAAGCGGCTGGAGGCTGAGAGAGAGCACCAGCCGCTTGTAGGAAGCACCAGTAACCCAGTCCAGTTTAGAGCCTCCTGCAAGCGGCTTGAATCTGGATCTGGCCCCTGCTGATGCAAGCAGCCCCAATCATGCCCTCCCCTGACCCAGGCCCTGATCCAGCCCAGGGCCCAATTCCCCCCAGCTGCCACAGACTCTTCACAAAATATTAGTTACGATGACTTAAATTGATAATATTGTAAAGGAGTATAGGAAAAAAGCTATCTGAATAAATATTTTATTTTCAAATCGAATACGTTTCTTCAAAGAAGTTTACCTATTTAGCCATTCACGCATCATCTATATTTTTTACTTTCGCTAATTTTTCATATTAGTGTTATGCTAATTCAAGATTTCATCTAAACCAGAAGTTCTCAAACTGTGGTCCAAGAACTCCATTCAGGTGGACCAGAGGAAGGTTATTAAAGTTTGGTTTGCTTTGCTTTGCTTTTTTTAAGAAAGTGGTTTTCATCCAAAGTACTTCACAATAGTTAGCTAACAGTACAAACAACATTTGGAAAGAGCGCTAAGTGGTCTGCTGAGACCCTCAGCAATTTTCAAGTAGTCTGTGAAAAAAATATTTGATTACAAAAGCAATCAAGGTGCCTCACTGTCCATGATATGTTCACATTTAGCTACTGCTGCTGTAAACTGCAAATTCCCAATAGGCAAGCTGAGAGCCTTGAACAGTAACAAGAATCTCTGGAATTCCATGTCAGGCACACTGGGCTTTGTGGCATTTAATGAGGGACGCTTCTGCTGCTGTGTAAAGGGAATCTGTTTGCCAATAATCAGAATAGACTCAATGGTCACAGGAAATGTTTGGTCCCCCATTCTACACCAAACCCTGTGTAAGGCACATTTTCCGGACTAACAGATTTATTTTTTGCATGAGCTTTCGTGGGCGAAGATCCCACTTCCTCAGATGCTTTGAAGATGGCTGAACTTACAGAAAGGAATGAAACTAAATGCAAGGGGGTGTAAAACATAACACGGCTATCCCTTTTGACATTTTCCGGACCCATTTTTGTAGCACTTTGCTCAACCTTCTCCAAGTTTTCTGCATTTTTGTTAAATAGTGGATACCAGATCAGGACACAGCACTCCTCCAGCAACTTTCTCCTCAACGTTGTACACAGATAAGTATTAACTGAGCTCTCTACCTTCCCTACTCCTGTCTGATATTCCCCTGCTTGTACTGCTCTTGCCACCAGGCCTCAGCAGTTAGCCAGTATTTGAGGTCTTTGGCCTGTGTTCATATAAAGGAGAAACTGATGATGTACCAGGTTCATTCTCTGAAGCAATACTGTGTATTTTCAAAGAACAGCCCACATAGTTCTCCTGTTCCCTGAACACAGCAGGCTTCTTGCTCCCATTTTCCAAGCCGGCCTTTACAGACAGTCCTGTCTTACAGGATCTCTGCATCTGCTTCCTCTTGGGACCATGCTCCTGACTGCTTCATTCTCAGGTTCTTTCTCCTCACTTTCTGGTTGTTTTCTGCCTCTGACGCATATAATTCCAACCATTCAGTGCCTCAGACCATGCATCTGCAGTAGGTCCCAAGGCAGTGCCATAGCAGAGCTTAATTGCTTCTTCCATTTAGTCTCAATGAAAGGTGGCTAGCACAGTCATCAGGTTTAATAAGGCCTGTGGTTACTCAGAGATCAGAGAAACACTGGCTGATAAACACCAACACCCTCTACCACAAAAAGATACACAGACAAACATAAGAATTGCCACAGGAGATCAGATGCAGGGTCCATCTAGTCCACTATCCTGTCTCTGAGAGGGTATGCCTACACTTAGAAGTTATTTTGAAATAACTATTTTGAATTAATTTTGTCAGTGTAGACACAGCCAGAGTGACCAGCACCAGCTACTTTAGAGGAAGGTGCAAGAAACTCAGCACTAGCAATTGTGGGATACTCAGGCCCCTCTTTCATCCTGATCTATTACTTTAAGATTGGCTTAAGCCCTGAACGTGAGGTTCAATATCCTTCCAAAACCTTTGTTACCGTTAAAACATGATCAGCACTGTGGATATCATTGTTCTTCATATAAATATCCAATCCCTTTCTGATTCTTGGTAAAATCTTGGCCTCAACAATGGCCTGTGGCTCCAAGGCCCACAGCTTAAATTCATATATGAAAAAAATTCCTTTTGTCAGTTTTGAATATGACTCCCTTTAATTTCAGTGGAGGGAATTTTAATACAAATACAAATGCCTATTGTGCATCTCCAGAAGAAGCTTGCTCGTTCAGCTTGTAAATTGAATTCTAGCTGTGGGTTTTATCATGAAATGGTTATTTTGTGCTTGTTTATTTAAACATAGTCACATAATTGCTGGCACATCAAATAATGACTTGAATTTCCCTGAAGATTAAACAGCAACATTCTGCAAAATAGAGGCATGAAAATTTAGCAGAGGTTTGCAATATTTTTAATTAACATTTTCAAAGGAGCGTTTGAGAAATAGATGGTGTCTGGAAGCATATCAGAGTTATGTGAAAAGGCAGCATCCACCTTTCCATTAACGCAGGTGAGGGAATCTTCCTCACAGCCTTGGTGAAGCCATGATAATTGCCCTCTCCGTCCATTCTTTGCTGGGAGCTAGACAACAGCATTGGGTGTAAAACCTGAATCTGGCCCATTCTGGTGCACTAGAAGAAGGCTGTTGAGTGGAATCTGCCACTCTAGTCTCCTTTTCTTTGTCCCTAGCTAGTGCCCCAAGGGTATATCCTGGACCTTTTGTTGTATTTATTAAGGATGTGGATAAGGGAGAACGGAGAAGTGACCATATTTGCAGATGACCCAAAATTGCTAAAGTTAATTGAAACTTGAAAAGACTTTGAGGAACTTTAGGAGGACAGACTGGCAGGCATATATAAAAGCTATGTTCCCTCTAAGCTGTGCGCATGTGCGTGCGCACACAGGTTGTGAAACCTGCACACACAACAAAATAAAGTGTGCACAAAAAAATTCAACAATGCTAATATTTTTATGCTACTTTAAGTAGGTAATTTCAAACAGCATGTTTCAAATAAGGTTTTGTGATTTATAAAATCATTTCCATCACCATATCAAAATAAAATTTAGATATTAGTTGCATCATACACATTCATTGCACTCACAAGTTTGACCAGAATCACTGGCGAGTGCACAGATTTGAACACTGGTTCCAAAAATTTGCACACAAGAAATTTTTTGTGCACACAGCCTACGAAAAGTTAGAGGGAACATTGTATAAGAGTGGAGTCTATGGCACAGTACAGTGGCAAGTGGTATCTGGCCACATTGACAAATGCAAGTGTAACCCCCAGGGAGCTTACATAGGGTGTCTGTTTGCTAGTAACTCAGGAACACCACTGACCCTGGGAAGAAAGTGGAGCCAAGGGCAGACTCAAAGTCTGCTGAGTAACCCAGAGGGAGAGAGGAGAGACGCTCTTTTGTGTGACTGAGGCCCCAATAGCAAAAGGAGGAAGTTAGGGCACCTGCCCAGAGATGGGGCTGCAACTGAGAGAAGTAGGTGTGAGAATAGAATCAAATGACTGACAAGGGAAAGGCCAGCCTGACCCAGTTGGGAGTGAGATGTTCACTCCTAGTAGGTCAAAAAGCGGAGAGAAGCCATTCTGGAGCAAACTACAAAAAGAGCAAGCCTGGGTGGGGGAAAGCCACGGGCGTGATATATCTTGAATTAGCAAGGCTTTTGAGTCGCTGTCCCACAGTATTCTTGCCAGCAATTTAAAGAAGTATGGGTTAGATGACCAGACTATAAGATGAGTAGAAAACTGACTGGATCATTGGACTCAAGGGGTAGCAGTCAGGAGCTCAATATCTAGCTGGCCACCACTGTCAAATGGAGTGCCCCAGCATCGATCCCAGGACTGGTTTTGTTCAACATCTTCATTCATAACCTGGATGATGGGGTGGATTGAACCATCAGCAAGTTTGCAGATGACAGTAAGGTACTGGGAGTGGTATATACACCAAAGGATAGGATGTGGAGTGACTTGGACAAATTGGAGGACTGGACCAAAAGAAATCTGATAATGTCCATCAGGGACAAGGGCAGAGCCCCCTACTTAGAATAGAAGAAATCCCTGTCCGTTCAGGAACTAAAGAGGGCTGAAATCTGTGATAGAGTCTCTGGCTAGCAGCTCATCTCAAATAACTAATCTTGAAGCAGAGGCACTGATGAAGAACTGCTATTGTTCAGCAAAGCCCATGAGATAGTGAATTTGCACAGTTGTGTCTCATCCCAACAGCTTCAGTGGGATTCAAATTTTTCCTTTCAACTCAGACAGTGTGGGTTAGAATAAGTTATTCCTCTCTTACATGAGCATTTCCCAGGTTTTCCTTTCCTTAAATGTATGAGAATCAAGCATATAAGTCTCCTCCTCTCACTCTATCTGGGTGATCATGTTGCATTTGAGAATTGGACATTCTGCCTTGAAGCAGGACACAACACAGAGCAATGACCGGTCCTGTAAATATTAGCAGAGACATTACATAGAACATCCCACAACTGTAAACGTGTTCTGCATTGGGTGCAAGTAGAGGACAGGGAATATGTATACAGGACAGATGGCAGATGTCAATGGAGACCCTTTGGGAGTATGACAGTTTGATGGGGGTTCAGTCCCTGGTACCGAGAGATGACTGCTTTCTGTTAAGCACTGATTGACTCTTGTTCTCTACAACAGCTATATGTTCTAATCTAATAATTGTTTTTCCACCAACCCCTGTAAAATATCACCCGTTGTCCAGAAGAGCAACAATGTTAAGGTTCTGCAGGTTTCTGTACTGAATACTTTTGGTGAGAAATTCTGTATTGACCTTGGTTGTGCAATGAGCAGACCATATAGGTTTATTTAACACAGAGGGAGTCCTTTTATTACTCCTACAGTTCACACTCGACAGAAAGATGTGCAAAAAGGACACTCCCTAACAAGGAGGCATGTGAAGTCAAGAGGCACTTGCAAACTGTAAATGTTCCATGGCATGGGCATGAAGGGGGCAGCTCTCCCTCACCACCAGTCGCCAAGGGGGGGCAAGACCTCCCAGCCCCCATGTCCTGCAGGGAGGCTTAAGTAGATGGGGGGAAATTTAGCAGCTTACAGCCTTTGTGGCCTAGCTGGGTAATCCCAAAGTCTTGGGCTCCAATGATAAGATGGGGCAATCAAATAGTTCGTGACCTGGGCCCTCAGTCAGGGCCAGGCAGGTGGTTTCTAGCCCTCTACCAGGCAAGTAAATGGTTTAAAAGCCCCAGCCCTTAGCAGGTTCTACAACCCTTGACAGGCCAAACAAACTGTTACAGCCTGGCCCTCAATCATCCCAATGTTGGGGTAGGAAGGTGAAGGGGGCAGTGGGGTGCAGACCCACCTGACTCCACTGCTTTCCAGCCCAGGGCTGTGGCAATGACAGGCTGTCTCATCACTGAGTCAGCAGGGCTCCAGCCAAAACATACTGCCTCAGTTACAGGCCACACCATAGCCAGACTGCTGTCTGGCTTCCCTGAGCTTCTTCCTTCCCACCTTTCCTTGGTATGCCTTGTCCTCTGAGTGCCTCCGTCCCCTCAGGGTACTTTGCCAGGAGGTCATTACAGGACCCCTTGGGCTCACCTACTGATACAGTGTTGCCCAGCAGAGGGCAGCTACCCCAGATCGTAGGACCCACGTACTTTGTTAGGTACCCCAGGCTCAGGAGATTCCAGCAGAACCTCAGGGCCCCAGGTAGTGGGTGGTTCTGCTCCGAGTAGTGCTCAGGCTCTGGTCCCAGCATCCAGGAAGACAAGAAAAATCCTTCTCCCTGGTCCACTCCCTTCCAAATAACTGAGCTGGAAGACCCACCCTTTATACCTGCCCTCCCTGTCCCGCCTCCCTACTTCCCGTCAGGGAGAGGTGGAGTTCTTGGTTCCATAGCCCAAAGAGGGTTCAGTCCTCCCTTGCATTCAATCTCCAAGGCTCAAAGCCCTCAATTCGAATTCAAATAAGTGCTTGGACATGACAGCTTTCCTCAATTCAAACTGAGGCACTCCTCAGTTCAAACTGAGGAAAGCTGAATTCGAATCCGTCAAACCTGCTTTCCTAGCGACGTCACAGTCAATTCGAAGTGACCAATTCGAATTGAAATAGTGTGGCCATGTCAATTTAAATTACTCACTTTGAATTGACCATTTTGCCACACTTGCCATGGTGCACCCCCTCCCCATTCGAATTAGCAAGCCCTGTTCATGGACATGCCAATTCGAATTGGATTTCCTAGTGTGACCATGTCAATTCAAATTGGTCAATTTGAATTGAGTAATTCAAATTGAAATAGCAAGTGTAGACATAGCCCAAGGGAGGCCACAACTCCTGGTCACTACACAAACCTACAGGCTAAAACAGCAGGACACAGACACAGCTCATGTCACTGGCAGTTCCCTCTTTTGAGACTTGGAAGGAAGGGATGGAGAGCAATGGAGCCTGACCGACACTCAAATCCAGGGCTCAGCCCAACATTCTGGCATTATTTATTTATCTTTGTATTAACTGAGGCAAATGGTGTGACTAACAAAGGATTTACTGTACCTAAACCGAGAAATGAGCATACAGTTTCAGTGCCAAAGGAAACAAGGACTTAACAGTCAAATAAGATGCATTGAGAATAACTGAGAAGCTATTATAGACTTCACATGTCTTATTCACTTAAATTAAGCCTATTATCCCAACTCCACCCACTAGGCAAGGGAACCATGAAGCCCCTTCCAAGGAGCCAAACTCTGAACTTCCTATTCTTCCATCACTCCAGCAAAGCTCCACTGAAATCCAAGGGGGATTTGAATGATTGGGGACTGAAGAATTTGAATGAAGAAGAGAGGCAATGCGCCTGCACTGGGGTCGGTCTTGAGTGAGGATTTACAGTGGTACCTTAAAGTGATACATTCACTCTGTTCCCACCTTAATCCCTGGGACTTCTGGGGACACCCAGCTCCATACTAAACTCACAATTATGTTCCTCCATGTTGTGGCAGTTCACAAACCAAAATGACTCCCCAGCAAGCTGTGTTGCCTGGCTATTCAAACTTCCTGTGGTGTGCAGGATGAGCAGTAAAATGTTCCCATGCTGCACCACATTCCCAAGGCTAGAGAGGTCACATTTTGGGGAGGTAAGGACTGTGAAAGGTGGTTGGTATGACTTGGTCCTATGCCCTATAGTGTGGATGTCAGAGCTAAAGTCATAACATAGGGTTCAAAATCAGCCTGAACACGCAAGCCCAAGGTTCAAGACACAGGTCAGCTGATGTGAGTCCCATTAACACTGGGCTAATGTTGTGTTGTAGAAGCCTGAGACATGGGCAGCCCTACAGAACACAGAGCCTTATGAGTCTCTGTGCACTTGTGTTGACCCATCACATTTCACTACCAAATCCTCAACAGCTGCAGATTTTATTAACTGAACCTAGGCAACCTCACTGTGTATCTTAAGCCACTTTTGGCACACAAGTTCCAAAGGGGCAGCCATGTTAGTCTAGTAAAGCAAAAAAAGCCAGGAATCTTGTGGCACTTAAAGACTAACATGTATTTATCACATGAGCTTTCATGGGAGAAAATCCCACTTCGTCAGATGCTTTGAAGAGGTGAAATTTACAGAATAGGATGAAAATAAATGCAGGAAAGTGTAAGACATGTGATCAGGTCATACTGCAACAAGCAAATCAGAGCGTTTGTAAAAAATTTTGAATTTGAATCTTTACAAATGCTGTGATTTGCTGTTGCTATATGACCTGACCCCATGTCTTACACCCCCCTGCATTTATTTTCATCCCACTCTCTGCTGTCAGTCAGATCCTGCCAGTTCAGTTAAGCAGTCAATAAAGATCCGCTCAGTCAATCCAGAATTCAACTCAGTAAATTCATTCCTTCAGGAAGAGTAGCATTGAGTTGAAGATCGGGTATTTCCCTTTGACTCAGAACTGTGAAGACATGAAGCTACGTGGGCATTAGAAAGTCGAAGGGAGATATGCAAGTTATTTTACTAGCTTGCGTATCTTCCTTTGACTACCGCTGAAAACAGCAGCAAGTATAGACCAGGACATAGATACTACACTGGGAACCTCTTTACCAGTGCTGATAGATAGATTAGATTAGATTTTGATGTTAGTTCATGCAACATGCAATTTGCCAAGGCAAGAATAATAAAATGTTTAAGAAATTTCTGTCATTTGAAAACTAGACACAACTGTCCACCACTGAAGATGACAGGAAGTCAAGAGACAATGTGTGCTGTATTCTCTGACAGCCCTTGTTGCATGAGAATTTTTTTCAGGGACCAGAGCAAAGATATTATATTTGCTGATAAGGAGTAATTTTTCTGTGATGTAAACCAAGAAACAGCAAAATATGCGATTTTTAGCTGGGAAATGCAGGGCCGGATTTTGGTGTTCATAGACCCTAGGCACTTTCACTTTGAAATGTGCAAAAAGAGGGGTAAACACCAATTGAATTGCGTCGATTGTCATGATGCACTTTAAACTATTCTAATGGTAAACTATGAGATTTTCCTTATTTTTCCTGCTTTTTAATTTTTTCCCTCCTTCGTAGGCCCTAAAAATTTTGTAGGCCCTAAGCACTGTGCCTACAGTGCCTAATGGGAAATCCAGCACTGGGGAAATGATGGCCTATTGATAAATTGGATTTCCAGGAGTATCTCACATGGAGAGGAGGTTTTGTCAAGCTGGAGGAGAACCATGTGAAGCTGTAGATAAATCAAGTGTAACTATTCATTGAAGCTAAACAGCAGATGGTCACCCCAGTGAAGATGGTGCAGAGAAATCAATGCTACCAGAGTTCTTTTGAGAGGTCAGACATTGGAAGTGGTGGTGTTTTACTTGCAAGAACAGCTGCTTGGCATGGGAAGTATTATGCAAGGATCATGGAGTACACCTTCTTGTCTGTGTCTGCAAACCAGATCTGCTCATGACGTTGCTGTTTAGTCTTCGTAACACAATGATGTTCTTCTTGAGCAAGGGCAAACACTCTTGGCACAACGAGGTTAGAATGATGAGCCAGGTGCTGGCAGCACTATCCCCTTTAGAGAGGTGTAGGGCATTCATCCACAGGCTGTGAGTTGTTGCTAGACTGAAGGAAAGTAGGAGAGAAATTTGTGGAATATATTTCCTGGGTTGCTTCTGCTCACTTGTAAAGTCCTGGAATGAGATCTGGATGGGAGACAGTGAGAGAAACTCATGGATTTTGAGTAAGGGGGGGGGGGGGGATAGTGGGAAGAAGGGGCTGGCTGGGTCCAGAAAAGATGCATGTAAGAACTACTGCCACATCAGCACTTTTATATTCAAGACAATCTCTCAAAGTAGCTACTAGCTACTGAGTGTGGAAGGGGTGAACCCTCCAGAAAGATGGTGAGACGCAGGGAAATGTGTACATGAAAGGTGTCAGCTTCTAAGGGCAGGGTGCAGAAGGTGGCCAGTCACCAATGGGCTGTGTTAAAAGGAATGATGGCAAGTTCCACAGGGGTAGCTGTGTTAGTCTAGTTCAGTAAAACAAACAAGGAGGCCTGTGGCACTTAAAGATTAACTATATATCAGCTACATAGTGTAGTGGCTAGCACCTCTGCTTAACATACAGAAGGTCCTGGGTTCAATTCCCAGGGGGTTGGACTTGATGATCTCATGAGGTCCCTTCCAGCCCTATTGATTGATTAATTTGTTTATTGCATGAGCTTTCATGGGAGAAAATCTCACTTCGTCAGATGCTTTGAAGATGGGGGAGCTTACGGAATGGGAGGAAATGAATGCAGGGAAGTGTAAGTCATGGGCTCAGGTCATACTGTAACAGCAAATCAAAGCAGTTGGTAATATTCAGGAACTGGGGAACAGCATATAGAGGAAGATGAGGTCAAATCACATTTTGTATGAGGAAAAAAAAAATCCAAAGTTCCTATTTATCCATGAAGCAACACAATCAAATTTGCAAATTTGCTAGAATTCGTTTGACTCTGTTTCTTCAAGGCTAAATAGGAACTTTGGATTTTTTTTCTCATTACAACAAGTGATTTGACCTCATCTTCCTCTATATGCTGTTCCCCAGTGTTTGAATATTAACAACGGCTTTGATTTGCTGTTGTAGTATGACCTGATCCGATGACCTACACTTCTCTGTATGTATTTCCTCCCATTTTCAAAGCATCTGACAAAGTGAGATTTTTTCCCACGTAAGCTCATGGGATAAATAAATCTATTAGTTGGTTTTTCCAGGGATGATGGAGCCAGTGGGTAGGAAGCATGGGCGTGGGGTAAAGGAAATTAAATTAGTTCTAAGAGTATTCACATACAGTGATTGATATGTGCCTGTCTCGGGGGTACTTCCCTCTCTGTGGCTTTAACAAAGAGAAGGAAATGCTTCCCTGCTTTTCACTTTCACAAATGCCACTAGCCTGTTATTTTGTCTCTTTAAAGACTAAAATGCTCTAGCCCACACTTAACACATTCTGTAAATAGTACAGATCCTGAGACATCACTGGTGCAAAGTCTGGCAAAGAGCATCCCCTAGTGGGCACAAAGGATCCTACTGAGTATTTCAGGCAGATTGTTCAAATCTCTCCAGTCAGGTGATTGAGCGATTTATTTTTTTTGTGGTTCACATGAATGACTCCTGTAAGCAATGTGTTTCATTGGTGTGTGTCACACAGGGGAGATGAGACTTTCATAAATTCCTCTCTATGGGCTGGTTCTTTCTCCCTGTTAGCAACTGTGCTAATACAACATGAAAAGATATAAAAACACAGGCTGGAAGGAGTGTGCAAAACATGTCCCCCTTCTTGCACTATCTAACTGGCAGCTCATCACAGTCATTGCCCCTGGATTCAGAAGAGCACAGGGAGTGTACCCTCACTACCTCTCAGGGGGCTCACATTGACCCCAAATGGGATGGAAGGACCAGGGCCACATTCTCAGCCATCTTCTACATTGGTCCATAGCATGAGCCCAATGCACTGGGTGTGGAGCTGGCTGACTATCCTGAAAGATGAACAATTTCTGGCCTGGAGCTCCCTGTGACATCCAGTCCCCTTCTGAAAGGCCCTCAAGAGCAGTGCAGCTTTACCCTAGCAGGCATATGTCACAATCTGACTGGCATCCTTTGCCCCATAATCAGTTACATTAGGGTTCAGTTCCCTCCCCACACTACATGTGCTGGTCTCTAGTTGGAATGAAGTCAAATTTCTGGCAGTTTAGTAGCAATGAGTATATTGTTTGGTTGGTTAACTCATTTGATTAACTCATTTGGTTGATTAACTCATTTGACAACCCTGAGTGCAACCAAGTCAACTGGAGAAGATCAAGGTGAAGTTTTCTGGTGATTGTCCCCATGGACCAGCATCTCCATCAGGGCCTGTCCTACAGGCCCCTGCCCCTATTAGAGATACTCTGTTGTTTAGGTGGTTGGACCAGCTTGGTTTGTTAGGCTGCAGTCGCTGGCCTGAAGCCTGTGTCGCACTGGCAGTGGCTTTTAGAACTGTCTGGGCACGTGGGGCTCCCTCACTCCCTTTGCAAGCTGAACAGTCTCAGGTGTCATAGACATTAATACTGAGACACGTGTGTCTCCTATTGTAAAACTCTCTAGACTATTTCCATGGGTCACACATTCCTCTTGAGCAACTACTTTTGATTGCAGCCCCAACTTGATATTACCACAAGCCCTCTAGAAGCAATTTTCAAATAAAAGTACCTGATTCCTCCATGACATGAACCCTACCTCCAGTCAGAAGGTGAGGACCACTTATTAGATTGTGAGCACCCACAGGATGCTTGTGAGCCTGCATACTACTGCTGTGTGCCCCTTTTCTGCACACATGACTGCACACTTTTATCTGGACCTTCATCTTTATTTTAGCACTTTGTTCACTGAGTCAAGTGCAGCTGAATCTTCAGACAGTTCAGGAGTTTCAGTTGCTGTAATTTCAGACCGTACCCAGCAGATGGCTGTCGAAGTCCATCCTGTTAAAGAGGTATCTTCTAGTTGCACTGAAAAGGGTTGGGTGAGCGCTGTGCAAGGCTGGGCTCATCCTGTCACGGGAACACTCACTTTGAATGGACAGGAACAGGACCAGTGATTAAAGTGAGGCTGAAATGGAAACCACTGGCCTCCAGGCAATAACTGGTGGTGTGGTGGTGCAGTCATTTAGGAAATTAAACTGGCCACACCATGATCTGCAAACTGCAGTGACTGCCACAGGAATCTCCTCTCTAAGTCAGAACCTGGACCTCTTGGCTTGGACCTTGCATGAGAAATCAGAGAGCACAGGCCATGCCCCTCTGTAATATTAGTTTAGCCATAGGTCCTGGAACTACAGAGGTTACAGTTTGGTTCTATGGCTCTCAGTACCCCCACTTATAAATTATTCTGGCACCCCCTGAATTTAGATGGACTAAATTGTCCAAAGAGTCAAGGGTGTTAACAAGTCCCTGGGGCTGTCAAACATTAAACACTATTAAACCAGGTTTGGGGTTGAGTGTATGGAAGCCTCAACCTCCCCCACACTTTGCCCATAGCAAACACACCATTTAACAAATGTCTAATCTTTTATTGAAGACACAGAAATGCAGAGAAAAACATTGACAACATTTGAAATGTAAAGTATTGACTTTCCTTTAACACCATCCCTTGTTTCCTTTCCTTTTAGCTGGAGAGAGCTTATAAGTAATCCAACCCTTGTGTGACAACCTCTTAGCTACATGTCGAAGACCGTAACAACTATACTTTGGGGGAAAGAAGGAGTTAGGTGATAGAGACTGGAACTGTTGTTAATGTCTATTTGTGCTCCCTTTTTGATAAAACATGATGAAAAGAGGGACAGAAAAGAACACTGATGGTAAAAAATTCAGCTTCTGTCTGGTGTTATCTCACTGCAACCTCATTGCTGGAAAAACACAGGCCCAGCACATGGTCTGACCAGTCACTCCAGGACCTGTCAAACTCGTACCAGCATCAAGTGATTAGAGTATTGTTTTTAGTTACCTCTTAGATCACAGACTTACAAATTTGCATGTCATCCTAGCAGGGCCATGCTAGTTTTCTCTGTATCGTTCCAATTTTAGTATATGTGCTTGCCACAGACTTACTGCTGTGTGGCAGAATATGTAGTCTCGGCCAGCTGAGTCAGACTCCTACTACACAGAAGGAAAAAAGGAGAGAGATGGGAAAGGACACACTACTAGTGTGTGTGGAAACAAAGTCATATGTCCCATGTGGTATTTGGGACTTAACCGGAGCCACTTGAGATGGTGAGTCATCTTGGTTTGTCTCCCTGGTCTAGTCTGGTCAGGACAACTCTTAGGATCAGGATGACAAAGACAAGGTATTGTGACAATGGTATTGTCACACTGGATCCTGGGAGATAATGGAGGCTGTGGCTGTGATGGGGAAGCTCAGTCAGCCACTGTCATGGTAGGCAGCTGTCTCCCTCAGAGTCCAGTTTTGGGCACCCCAAAAGGCAGTGGTGAGTGAAATAGCCCATCCCTTCATTATTTTGTTACCCAGTTAAGCCTATTTCCAACACACCAATTTTGGTCCATTGATTTCCAGTCCCACACACTTTTTGTTTACCAGGCGTGTTCTTAAATTATCTCAAAATCTTTTTTGTTTAGACTAATTCAGTCACACTGTCTTCCCCTTGCACCTTTTCCCACTACCATTTACTTTTATCGATAATGACTTAGATCACTGGTGCCCAACCGTTTGGCTCAAGAGCCACAAATATCACTATTATAACACTGAAAGGCCACCAGTCTATCAAATCATAAATAATGTACTGATGTGTTTGTTTACAGTACACCACTAAGGACTCTAGCTCTCTACATGCTTAAGGTAAACATTTATTTAGTACAAAGCAAATTTAAAATTTAAAAATAATTGGACTGTTAAAAACAGTTCATTTCTTGCAAATCTAATCAAATGTGACTTCGGTGGCTGACTTGTCGAAGTCTGGCTTCAGGTTAGCGTCACCAGTACCATTGGTTACCAGAGCTAGGAGCAGGTGGGCAGGAGACAGGTACCAGCTGGAGGCTGGGAGGGTTGGGAGTAGGAACCAGGCAGGAGGGCTGGGAGTAGGCAGCGGGTGGGAGGCTGGTGACAGGGAGAGTGGGCCATTTTAAAAAGCCCTGTGGGTCAAAAGTTGGAAACTGCTGATCTAGATCGGGGACGGCCAAACTTATGGACCTCAAGAGCCACACAAGTTGATTATTAAACCTTCAAGAGCTGCACTAGGGCATATAGCCATATATTTTTACCTACTAAATTGATTTACTGACATTCTTCTGTGAGCCACACTTTTTCATTCAAGACCCACATGTGGCTCCCAAGCCACAGTTTGGCCATGCCTGATCTAGATGATGATATAAAGTCTACGCAGGTAGCGTCTGCAGATGATACAAAGATTGGTGGGAGATGCTCTAGGGACCACTGTGAACGTTCATATCTCTGGGCATGACTTGACTTATGCAAGCAGTGAGAGAAGGAATGAGCTGAGTGGCCATGCCTCATCCAGGAAAGTAACACTGCCTTGCCCAGTCCCTGCACGTGCTATAATCACCACCAGTGATGCTTCCACTGGCACAAGTTTTATTTCTCCAAAGGTGGCCCTGCTACTACCACTGGATCAGCTCCTCAACTAGTAGCAACAGTGGCAGCTAGACAAGATCCAGGCAGCTGTGCGATGGAAATCTGCTCTCAGCTGAGTTAGGCCATTTGGAGTTTTAAAAGCCAGCAGCTGGACTGAACACTGTTTATACCAGCTCCCACCACTGCTGCCACGAGGGGACCAGCACTGATGGTTGCAGTGATGGGAAACTGGAGGGGACATAAACCCAGTGAGCACTAAGGCAATGGAAATTATTTCAGTAATTGGCATCAGACCAAGAGGAAGTGGTGTAGGACCAAGCCCACAGGGAGTACAGTGAAAGGGATGGTGTCTTTTATATAATTGCCACAAGCCAGGGATCCATATTTGTTGCTGTTGTTTCTCATAGCCTGCTCTTCACTGTTGGCTGTACATGTGACCTCGGTACATGCATTCATCTGCCAACAGGATCTTTGCAGATTCCCAGCACCATGTGATACAGATAATTGAACAAGAAAAGGGACTATGCAGCAATGTCTGTGAGAAGGATGCTGGCATATTCAGAAGAGATCCCCAGGGACCTGTCTTAAGATGCAGGGGAAAAGAGTCATCCTGCTCCAAAAATCCAGTCACTGTCTGGCTGTAGATTTTCCCAGAATTTTTGCACTTTTGCTGTTTCCCTGATCAGTGTTTGTTGAATCATCTCTCTGGCACTGGCTTATCTCTGATATACTTCTGTTTATAAAGTCCTGCAGAGGCCATGGATAAGTGACCTGAAAAAAGAAGACACTCTGTTTGCATTTTCACTTCTTTTTTATGGATAAAGAGGGCCTTAGAGCCAGGGTGGGTTTTGTTCTTATTTAAAGGGATTTTTCTGTTGTTTTTTACAAAAAGTTTAGGCCTTATTTATCCTTTTTTTTCTGGAGGACTCTATGGAGGCCTGAAGAACTGGTAGGATTAGACCATCAAAGGTGCCATGCAAGTGAAAGCTGATCAAGTGAGACACAACATGACCTTTATTCACACTGTTTAAAACTCATTGGGTTTGGTTTGGTTAACACCTATTCAGCTGAGATTACTGGGAAAAAAGCTCTCCGTTAATGATTCAGCACCATAGAAAATCTCACTGGTGACCACCAATGTAGTAGTCCCAATATTGATAAAAGGGATGAACCATAGGCTGGTTAGCCTGACACTGATCCCAGGTAAAATAATGGAACAGCTATTTTTGCTAAAATTAGAACCTAGAAATATAATGAATTCTAGTCAGCATCAGACAAACCTGTTGTCTTTTTCAGAAAAAGATTATATGGGTAAAGACTACTGTGTTGATATAGAATCTTTGGATTTCTCCAGTGCATTTGACAAAGTACCATAGTGCATTTTGACTAAAAACTTGCATTACATGGAACTAACAGCACATATGAGATGGAATAAAAACTGAATGACTGACTTCTCAAAATGCGGTTGTTAATGGGCAGAAATCAGTAAGCAGGAATGTTTCTAGCAAGGGGCCATCAGTACTTGGTCCAAAGCAATTTCATATTTTAACAATGATGATATAAAATCATTGCTGGTAAAGTCTGCAGGTGACACAAAAAATTGAGGAAGACAAGTTACTGTTACAATATGATATAAATTACCTGGATAAATGGTCATACTCCAACAATATGTCTTTTAAGACAGTTGAGTGCAAGGTAATATACCTGGAACCAAGACTGCTCTTATAGCTGCAAGGTGGGAGACTCTGTCAGAAAGCAGTAATTCAGAGAAGAAAATAGGGGTTCATCATAGCTAATTGCCTCAAAATGAGCTCCATGTACAATGCTGTGGCAAAAAGAGTAAATGTAATCCTTGGATGCATTAAAAAGAGAATATGATGTAGAAACAAAGAAGTAATCTTAATTCTATACAGACTAGTGTTAACTCAAATATTACTATTAAAATACTGTGTCCAATTCTGGTGTCTGCAGTTCAAGAAGGATTTAGGTAGGATGAAGTTCAAAGGAGAGCCACAAAAATGATCCAGGGGCTGAAAAACAATCTTTACGATGTGAGACTAAAGAATCTCAGTAGAGGATCTCAATTCATTCAGCTTATCAAAGAGAAATTTAAGAGGTGATTTGATCAAAAGAGTTGTGACAGTGGGAGTTTTTCAATGTTGCTGACAAAAGCATAACAAGATTCAGTGACTGAAAGTTAAAGTAAGACAAATTCAGCCTTGAAATAAGACACCCTAGCTTTAGTAAATACTGGAGCTAAAGCTGGGTAAAATTTCTCAGCCAAAACTTTTATTTGCCAAAAAACGCAGATCTGGGTCAACCCAAACATTCTGGAAGTTGGTGTCGGTTTCCAAAAATGGCTGCAGTCAAAAAAAAAAAAAAAAAAAAAAAAAAGGAGAGAAAGAAAGCAAATGAATGAATGGATTTTGGAAATGTTGAAACAAACTATATCAACATCTCCAAAACAAACTGTTTATTATTATTATTATTATTACTAACTAAAGTCACAAGGGATTTAGGTATGATTCACAAAATGTGGTGGTGGTACCTTACAAATTTTAGCCTAGCTGTTAGGGCAGCCATCTGGGATGTGGGAGATCTAAGTTCAAGGTCCCCCTCTCAGAGCAGGGACTTGAACTCAGTTTTTCCCCATACAGAGAAGTGGCTGAACTGCCAGGCCTTTGGGCATTCTGAGGGGTGGTTCTCTCAGTTTCCTGAAAGAAGTTCTCCTTCATACTTAGTCACAGGCGCAGAGACTGCAGCCTGGACTTTGCTGCTCTCTAATAATGGTTAAAGGAAGATCTTCTCTTCAGTTGAGTGAGTCTAGACCAGGCGTAGGCAACCTCCAGCATGTGTGCCGACAGTGGAATGAGAGCCCATTTGGAACAGCTCATGACACCTCTGCAATGCCACAGAAACTGTGGCTCCTGCCACTGAAAGCCACTCCAAGCAGCTTCTTTCAGGGGCAGTTGGGACATAGAGAGTCCCCACCAAGCTCATGTTCCAGGCATGGTGCAGAAAGAAGATGCCTAGAATGTCTTCTCCCCATGGTGTGCAGCAGTCAAGGAGCACCTTTGGATAACTTCTTTCCTCAGCATGCTTTGAGACCCCCGCAAGAGGAGCTGCTCCAGGCAGCTTCTCTCCATGGCATCCCTGGGGACCCCTGTCCACCAGCATGCTGCCAAGTAGAGCCACTGCAGGCAGCTTCTTTCTGTTCTTTCAGCAGCATGCCAGGGAAGCACCTCCCTTCCTGCCCCCAACCTCCAGCCATGGTTACCACCAAATTTGCAGGCAGCCACTGCTTTTATTTCTGTTGTGGGAGCCACTGGCACTGGCTGACACTCAAAGAGGAGAGGCCAGGCCTGGCACAGGGGTCAGCAAAAGTTGCTGACCCCTGCTCTAGACCTTCATTTTCCTGTTTTTTGTTAACAGTGCTGGGGAAAAAAATGTTTCTGAGTTGAACAAAATGTTTCATTTGACCTAGAGAGAATTATTCCCAAGTTTTTCAAGTCACCAAAAGTTTAGAAAATTATCACTTAGAACTTGATTTTTTGAAGTGCCAGGGAACTAAAAAAAATCAGTTATTCTCACTGTTCTAATTAGAGCAGTTGCCCACGGGAGTTGACCCCTCACTCCCCCATCACTATGACTTGGGATCTTTAAGAGATTATTAGATACTTTCCTAAAAGGTATGCTTTAATCCAGCTTCTGAGAGACTGTCTGGGGCTTGAGTGTGCAGGGGTTGGGCTGTGGTCACTAGAATCCATTAAGCCCCTTTTCATTCCCTTTCTTCAGGGGTCCTGGGGAGGTCAGAAAAGCCTGCAGTGCCATTAGTGTGTGTGTACATTTGCAGCTCTGCATTAAGATAATAAATATAATCAAGTCTCATGCTTCAGGGTTCAAGCCAGTCACCTGCAGATGCCAGGAAGGATTTGTTTCCCATATGATGCACATTTGGCCAGATGTCATCGAGATCTCTTTTCAGGCAAGACAATCTAATGAGCCCCTTTGGCCTTAAAGTCTGTGAAATCCTCTGAAACCCTATCCCAGTATGGTGTAGGAAATAGAAACATCCCAGAGCCATGGTTTTGACAACTTTGTTAAAATGAGAAAATGGGTCTTGAGTTTCTGGAAGGATTTAAAGTAACATGAATCAAACAGATCACATATGAAATGAAAACCTCCTGCTATGCAGCACAGCGATATTGAATGACACAACAAATTATTGCACAGCATTATCTCAGTAGCGGCTTGCAGGGGGCACCCTGGCTTGTTCATGGTGTGGCTAAAGCAACCCATATTGTACGCATAGGTCCTCTTGAAACCATATTCTGCCCATCTTTGCCTCTCACTGGACCACAGACATATAGGGTTCAAAAGGATGTGGAGAAGTCATTGAGTCCAGCACCACCCACCCACCCAGTTGAGGCAGGAAAAGTAAACCCATTCCATGCCTGACAGGTATCTGTCCAACCTGTTCTTAAAAACCTCCAGTGACAGTGATTCCAAAGCCTCCCTTGGAAGCTTTTCCAGAAATTACCTTTATAGTTAGAAAGTTTTTCCTAATATCAAACCTAAATCTGCCTTGCTTCAAATTAACCCCATTTTTTCTTGTCCTACCTTCACTGGACATGGAGAACAATAAATCACCATCCTCTTTACAATATTCCTTAATGGATTTGAAGACTGTGATCAAGTCTCCTTTCAGTCTTTTTTTCTCAAAACTAAACATGCCTGTTTTTTAAAACTTTTCCTGATAGGGCAGGGTTTTTAAACCTATTATACGTTTTTGCTCTTCTCTGGATTCCCTTCAGTTTGTCTACGTCATTCTTCAACTGGAACCCAGAATCAGACACGGTGCTGCAGCTGAGGTCTCACCAGTGTCTATTACAGAGAGACGGTTATCTCCCATGCCTTACATACAACATCTCAGAATGGCCTTTTTCACAACTGCATCACACTGTTGACTCATATTCAATTTGCAATCCATGATTGCCCCCAGATCCTTTTCAGTAGTATGACCAGCAGGGGTTAATGGATAATTTGGGGGGTCCTGGAACACTCCTGCGCTGGTGGGCCCCCAGAACCTCAGCTCCTGCCCCCCCCCCACGGCAGTGCCCCACCCACTGCCCCAATACTCTCCCCAGGGTGAGCCAGGCCAACCCCGTACTTACTGGTGGCAATGGGACAGTTGGGGAGGTGGGACGGTAGGCCCAAGGTCAGGGCAGCGGGATGGCTGCAGGCCCCAGGTTGGGTCAGGGCCTTGAAGGAAAGGGGCTTGGGCTGGGGCTTGAGCCCTGCCCAGGAACACCCTTGGCCCTGCTGCCGCCCCTGCCTGCTGGAACGCCAGGGAACACAGCTCCAGGGCCTGCTATTTTTAGGGGCCCAGCATTCAGAGGCCTGCTATTTTTCAAAGGTGGGCCCCCGAACGCAGCGTTCTGGCTCTATTTTCTATTTTAAGGGCCCCGGAACACTGGCCCCTAAAAATAGTGGGCTCCAGAACAGTAATCCCCCATGTTCCAGCTTATTTTAAGCCCTGATGACCGCCTAGCTAGTTATTCCCCATTTGTAGTTGTGCATTTGATTTTTTTCTTCCTACATGAAGTACTTTGCACTTATCTCTATTGGATTTAATCTGGTTGATTTCAGATCAATTCACCAATTTGTCAAAGTTGTTTTGAATTCTAATTCTGTCCCCCAAAAATGCTGGCAACCTCTGCCTGTAGTGTGTCAGCTGCACATTTGATAAGCACACTCTCCACTTCTTTATCTAAATCAAGCTTCTCAAACTCACAGCCCACAGGCCACATGCATCCCCTAAAGTTATTTCCTGCGGCCCGCAACAACACTATCATTATTGATATTTGCAATATCATTGTATGAAGAGGTTTCAGTGGTGCGGCCCCCAGGTTAATGTACTACTCTTCATGCGGCGCTCGTGGTGATTTGAGTTAATGGAAATGTTCAGTAATACCAGACCTAGGACAGACCTATGTGGGAACCTACTAGATACACCCACTCAGTGTGACAGTGAACCACTGATAACTAGTCTTCATGCACGGTTTTTTCAACCAGCTGTATACCCAACTCAATGTAATTTCATCTAGACCACATTTCCCTAGTTGGCATATGAGAATGTCATGTGGGACTGTCAAGGTAGAAAAAAAGGTTAGTTTGGCATGATCGTTTTTTGACAAATCCATGCTATTTTTTTATCACCCTATTATTGTTTAGGTGCTTACAAATTGATTATTTAATAATTTGTTCCAATGGCTTTCCAGGTATTGAAAGGAGGTCACATGGTTTATAATTCCCCAGGTCCTCTTTGGTCCCCCTTTTAAAGATAGTGTATGTTTGCTCTTCTCTAGTCCCTGTCTAGGATCTGATGTGCCCTCCATGAGTTCTCAACGATAACTGCTAACTCCATCCTTCCAGAGCTTTTAGTCAGCTGATTTGATCTCACAGGATCTGAACAGAGCTGAGTGTGAACTGACTCTTCTAGTCTCATGGAACTTTTCAAGATTTTAAAAATTTTCCCATTCATCCTGGAGGGTGAAACTGGGTCCTTTAAGCCTTTTTTTTTTTCACAGAACTAGGGGAGCAATACCTCTCTTTTCCTTGCTAATATCTTGGTGTTAAGGACATTCAACTAGACTGTGGGAGACCTGGTTCAAATCCTTAACCTATCAAATTCAGATCAGGGCATGTAACCTGCCTCTCCCTCACTCCAAATGAAAGTCCTGAACACATAGCTATTCTAGGTCCCAACCCCATAGAAATTCCACCTCAGACTTGGGAAACCTTTCCTAGAGAGAGTTTAGTTCAAATTCCCATGAAAAGCATTTATATTTTCCAGTGACAACTTGCTCTGTGAGACATTTCCAGACCAACTGTCCTTCTGAGCTAGGACAAAGGGATATGGAGGCTGCTGGCCCAGCTGCAGGTATGAAGGTCTGACAACATCCCACTGCTTCTTAAGAAGAGCAATCCACTGCATGCTCTTATCCATGGTTGTTTTAATATTAGAGAAACCGGTTTCAGCCAGCATCCCTATTGACATTACCCTTCCCCATTCCTCTCACGTCTCCCCTTCTCTGCAGTGCCAGTCCATGCTAAGGACAAGTGTGCACTCACACGTGTGGCCTGCATAGGGTGTAAGTGCAAGCCGCTGGTGAGTGTGTGTTAAGTCTGAAGACGTTTCTGCTTTCCCTGGTGCCAATGCCACTCCCTGTAGGGCAGTCTTCTCCTACATCCAGTGCAGACTGCTTCTTAACAGAAAAATTGTCAAATGGACACCTGAACTCCCATTGGCCTCCCTTTTCAAATCCTGGAACATTCCCATAGAATGACAGGACACAAGGGGGTTGTGTGTGGGTCACCATCGCCAGTGCACTGAGCATTGTGTCTTCTTGCTGCCTCCTTTGGCTCTTCCTTCTCCCCGTCCATTTGTTCTGCTCCCTCAGCTAGAAACAAAGAGCCAGAACTATGGGACCAGTCAGCTCTGCCCTAAAGCACTGAGCTGCAGCCACCAGGGTGGGCTGCTGCTGCAGGAGTTGTGCAGATTGGATGGAGATGGGGCAGTCAGGGAGGAGGGGGAAGGGCTGTGTGCCATAAATGCCCCCACCAACCACCCCATTGGAACCTCCCCTCCGATCTCTGTCCCCTCCAAGCCCAACGCTTCCTCCTGTCAGACTCTTCCAGAGACCAGCCACCCCCCATTAGCCAAAGGAGTCAGTGCAGCCTTTGACAACTTGTCAGGCCTCCTCCCACTCCTGTTCCCCAGAGGCAGGCTGTGTGGAAGCAGGACCATCCTTAGGGTAGGGTGAGAGGGGCAGCCACCCAGGGCCCTGCAGGGCTGGCGGCAGGAAGAATCAGGCTTGGCAAGGCAGGATTGGGTCCAGCACCACGCAGGATGTAGTGCTGCAGGATTGGGCCCGCACTGCAGCTGGAGGGGGGGAGAGGAACAGCAGCATCCCCCCCGCCACGCATGCTGCTTTCGGTTCTGTGGTGGAGCAGCAGGGAGGGGGCAAGAGGCAGCACGGGGCCCATATCGCTACCCCCTCAGCCACACTGCCTCCCACCCCTTCCCTGCTGCTTGGGCACAGAGCCAAAAGCAGCATGTGTAGCGGGGCGGGGGGGGGGGGAGCACAACCAGCAGCGCAGAATTGGGCTGCCACTTTTTGCCACCTCACCCGGTCCCCAGCAGTGGACAGCCAGTGCAGGGGCCATCCCCTCCTCTGGCTGGCTGGTCCTGCCACCCAGTGCTGGGGGGGGGGGTTAGTGGGGGGCCCCACAGAGGGTGATTTGCCCGGGGCCCCACACCCTACTAGGATGGCCCTGTGTGGAGGGACAGAGCAGGAAGACCCCTGTGGCCCTACGTGGCTGCAGTCAGTGTTTATAGATCTCACTAAGCTCCTTTCCAGCTATAAGTTGAGTGACATGTCTCTTGACTCCTTGTTTGTTTTGCTGAACTAGACTAACACAGCTGCCCTTTTGGAACTTGTCTCTCTCCAGGGCAGAGCCATAACACCGTGTTTCAGCACCCCTTACAGTTAGTGGTGCTTGGGGCCAGCGGCGCACAACGCACCCTTTAATAGAGCGGCTCTATTGAGCCGCTCCAGTATCCCTGAGGCAAAGCCCCATTCGCCCCACCGTAGTTACGGCCCTGCCCCAGGGTTCCTAAAACGTGGCCCTGTGTGCTGGCCTTTAGTGACCATCTGCATTTAGTGAACGGGCCTGCGCCCTGGTCCCTCCCTTTCATCCAGGTCTGGGCTTGGGTGGTTTCCTGAACAGGGGGGATGTTCACTCCGCTGTTGTGTTGCCAAGTGATCTGTAGCACAGCGGGCGCTGCTAGATGCTGATGAAGGGAGCAGCCTGCTGGTGTGGGATTCTGTGTTCAAATCATTTTCAAAAGACAACCACCTCCACCAAGTTGACATGCCCAGCTTCCACAGATACTCCCCCTAGTGCCCTAACATATGTCCTGCGTGAATCCACTCCTGCAACTTTCAATCATCATGCAGTGGACACCGTGCAGAAACAGCCATCTGAACTGGAATCCTATCCAGGGACATCGCTGGTGCTGGGCACATGGGGCACGTGCCCTGAATCCCAGTACCAGTGCCCTGGGTCTGGTGGGCCCGCCTCTCCCAGTCTCCAGCCTGATCGGGCCAGAGATCCAGGGCCCAGCCATCAGCGGCTGCGGCAGCCCCGTCCCCAGCTCTGGATCCAGGGCTCAGCCCCCCGCGGCCGTGGAGGCTGCTCCTGGCCTTGTCCCCTGCTGGGGATCCGGGGCTCAGCTGCCTGCAGCAGGGGCGGCCACTCCTGCCCCATCCCTGGCCAGGGATCCGGAGCCCAGCCACCCGCAGCCAATCCCAGCCCCAGCCCCAGCCTAGGATGCTGGGCCCAGATGCCCGCAGCCACTTCTGGCCCTGGCCCCAGCTGTGGATGTGGGGCCCGGCGGCACACAGGAGCTTCCGGCCCTGTCCCCGACCAGGGGCGTGGCCTGGGCCGTTGCCCTGGGTCTCTCCCCAGGGCAGCGACATCCCTGATCCTATCCTTGGAGTTATTTTTACAGCCATTCCAGGCCCCATTAGGATTGATGCACCCATTCCTGGCTGGCATTGTGAGTGAACAGTGCCGTATCATGCATTGCTTGTACACAAAGCGTTTTCCCTGACAGGCTCTTTCCAAAGCTATTGCAAAGCTATCTGGGGCAGTAGTTCTCAATCTTTTGCAGATCGTGACACACTAGGCAGCATATTGCAACCCTGCAGGACACAGCGGCCCACCCACTCTAGGCCAAATCCAGCCATCTCCCCAGCTCCCCATGATACGCTTACCACTGGGTGGCAACACAGTAACGTGTCCTGACACACTGGCTGAGAACCACTGATCTAACGAATCTGGACGTTTCCACCATTTTGAGCCAAGCTGACTCCACTAATGTAATAATCCAAAGACCATCCTACCATGCTAGTATATCTAAAATGTTACAAATGGCACCATAATTTACCTGCACTAAGCAACAAATTTTGGGGTGGGGGGAGTGACTCCAAAGGAGACAAAACCAAGGGAGCTAATCCTTCCGATTTTAGCAAGAGATTTGTGAGAGCTGGTGTTTTTATGAACACCCCAACTTCTGGAGCAGAGGCAATATTGGGGGTGGGGCACATTAGGTAATTTTCCCCCACCCTCAGATATCTACCTTCCATTTAACACCTAATTCTGCTCAGAGGCTTTCCAACTGCGGGGTCTGCTCCAGTTTGAAAACCGCTGTTCTAGATCCAGAGATGATGTGAGGGGCAGTACATGTCCCTCCAGTTGTGTTGCCCACTATCAACAATTATGCTTTGTCTCTCTCCTGGAGTCAGGCAATTACCTGAGAAACTCCGCTTGCATTGTAAATGATACATTTCTAGCCCAGCCCCCCACCCCCAGTTTCACAGAAAATCTTGCAAACAGGACCGTGTGTAACCTAAAGCATCAGAAACCAGATGACAAAGAAAAAGAACTCAAACCATAGCATTCTTTTAAAATTTTGTTATTTCTTAGCCAGTTTCAGGATTTTCAGGAGCCAGATTCATGATTTTTAAATGCTTGGGGCTGGCCATACTGCAAAATGTACATATCCATGAGTTTGTTTACCAGACCAGGCACTTAAAAGCACGGAAATAAGTAGTTAAGGGCATCATAAATCTCATATTGCCAGCATTAAAACAGAAATGCTGTGACATTGGCTGGATTAAGGGTCCATTTATGATATTGTTTAACATCAATATGTAAAAATTGCAATAATTCATATGATATAGGCCATATCAGGTGTCATTAGAAAGGTAATAATTTGTATCATATTTGTATTGGAAGTTATGGATAGTTTGACATATCTGTATTTCAACTTCTGATTTGTTTCCCGGAGACACCCCAGACAGGGTGGCCACAGCAATAGGACCAGGGGAAGAAGCCAAGGCTACATCTGATGAGTCAACAGGACTTAGTCATGTGACTCTGGGATCCATTTTATTTCTGTAAATTCCTGTGAATTTCCACAAGCACCATGGAAAAGGTCAAAGGCCATCTTCGGTCAGTCATCAGGCTTCAGTCATCATCACCTACCTCTGGATCTACTCATTTACAACTGAAGCTGTGGAACAGAGGACTGAGGCCCATCCAGGTACTGGATGTACATCAGAGGGACTACACAAACTCCACAATTCTACTGGAACACAGTGGGATTTTCTCTCAGCAAAGCTCATGCCATAAATAAATGTTAGTCTTTAAAAGTGCCACAGGACTCCTTGATTGTTTTGCTGAACTAGATTAACATGGCTATCCCTTTGGACCTGATATATATGGCCTTTCAGATCATTTGTCTATATCTAAGATCCAAAGAGGCAGCCGTGTTAGTCTATTTCAGTAAAACAAACAAACAAGGAGTTTTGTGGCACTCAAAGACTAACAAATATATTTATTGCATGAGCTTCTGTGGGAGAAAATCCCACTTCATCAGATGCTTAGCTTAGCATCTGATGAAGTGGGGTTTTCTCCCACAAAAGCTCATGCAATAAATATATTTGTTAGTCTTTGAGTGCCACAAGACTCCTTGTTTGTTTGTTTTGTCTGCATCTGATTGGTTTAGTCATTTAACAGTTCTCTTACAGTTTGTTTCTTTCCTTTCATAATAAACCTTTAGTTTTAGTTACTAAAAGATTGGTTAGCAATGTGGGGTTTTGAAAAAGATCCAGACTGACATTAATCTGGCAACATGGCTGATCCTTCGGGGTCAGGAGAACCTTTTTGTTAAAGAATATGGAGTTTTAAGTAACTTATCTCTTTACCGGACCTAGTGGCTGACTGGGAGTCAGAGGCTGAATTGCGGCAGAGAGGGCTGTTTATATGTTGTTCTGGCTTCTTGATAATCAGTGGGGGGAATCAGGAGCATTGTTTGTGACTGGTTGAGAAGTCTGACTTCCCTGTCAACCACCAGGGCTGAGAGAATTTGCACGCCATTTGCAGCCAGCCCCGACCCTGGCATTTTGAAGTGGCTACCCCAGGCATGGACGGGTCACAAATACATCCTTCTGTAGAAAAAAGATATACACTTTTCACCAGAACATAACCTTAACTCTGACCCATACTTATGCAGAAAGGCTTTGGTGAGCCATTTCCTGAGCCCACCACTCTTACGCACCATCATCACTGTCCTGCGAACCAGGTGGGCTGCGTACTCCAAAGAGCAGTGAGGTGGCTCTTGACTCATTTTACACAAAAAGCATGTGTGTGTGAGTGAGTGGGTGTATTCATGTGTGTGTGAATATAATTAGGTCTCCCCCTCCAGGGCCTTCCCCCCAGCTTCTTCCATTTAGCCTAGAAAGCCATCCATGCTGTCTCTCTGTTACATTTTCAGCTTTCTTTCTATCTTTCACCCACAGTGTGCTAGGTGTTTAATTTTAAAAGCTGATGATCATTTCAAGCATCCTATATGTTAGTCCAGATGTCACAAATATTTCACATCTTTCATGTCCCTTGGAGACACTGCTGTAAGGGGGAGCAAAATCTTGCTTAACGTAAAAGCGGCAGAAGAACCTGTCGTGGCTGCAAGAAAAATGTAAGTTAAACAAACAGAACTTACCTGCCTTCTTCCAGCTTGGATGCTATAAAAAAATTGAAAGAAATGGAGACAATTTCAACCAGATCCTTCTGCAATAGAGAAATTGTCATCTACAAGAAAATCACAAGATAATGAAATCTCTGGTCTAACGAAAGAGCACAAATAGGCCTATTGTATGTACATATTTGGTTCTTTGGCAGAAGTTCGAGGGTAGTGTTGAGGTCAGTTGGAGAAAGGAACTGAGTGCTCTCCAGGGAATGGTACAGTTAGTTCCTTCTAGCAAAAGCTATTAACTAATTCTGATCACATCCTGATGGTCACTATGAGAAATGCAGTCTGCAAACACAAAATTCAATATGGGTGGTGAATTTGGCTCTAGAGTCACACACTAGTGTTTGGTTTACATTGCAGCACAGCACAGCCTGGAAATCAGAACTTCTGGTTCTATTCTTGGCTTTACCACTGATACCAGTGTGACTCTGGGCAAGTCACTTAATCCCTCCATGGCTTAACTTTCCTATTTGTAAGATGGAGGCAATGCTTGTGCCCTCCAAAGGGGTGGGGTCATTCATTAATGAGGGACAAGCACTGGAAGATGCTTACACAAGAGATGCTAGCTGAGTACCCAATGTTTTTACATCCACTGTATCTGAAGGGTACACTTTTGTGAACAGGGACATTACAAAAAGTGCTGTAGCCATGTATCTTAGCTTTATTACTGCACTGACATATTAACTTTGCTCTTTCTTGCAGAAACTGAAAACTGGAAAACCACAGCTGCCAATCAGACCAAAAGGTAAAGAATACTAAAGCTGAATGAAAATAACCATGGGTGTAACTGAGAGAAGAGTAGCACCTCATGTCTCCCCTGCGTAGCATCACCTCTATCTGATCCACAGCAGCAGGCCACATGAGACACAAATCAGAACTTGCAGCCAAGAACTGCCTCTTGCCACAGGAAGCTGTGAGGCCTTTTCTATGTGCCACATGGCACCTCCACCTTCCTAAGCACACGTCTCAGGTCTGGAGTGCACCAGGCAGTGGTTTCTGGGCTTACCCCAGAATAGGGACACATGCTGCACTCCCTCACTGAGATTTAACTGCTTCGCTTTCTTCATGGAAGTTTTCTTCATCTAAAGTCAAAGTCATCTTCCTCTGAGAGTGCCTGGCCCCTATGGGTGACATGCTGATGAATGGCTAGCAGATGTCAAGGGGTGAGAGTCAGTGCTGCACGTTCAATTTGTGGTTGAAATGTTGTTCTGCTATGACCTTAAACACGGGGGGGTTGTGCTTTTGGCCCCTCATGGGGGAGTCTCAGTTGTTCAGGCCTCCATGGCCCTGTGCAAAGGCGAGCACCCTGCCTGTGGTGGGAGCTGGCTGCATGGGGACACAGCGCCCAGATCTCTGTCCTCTCTTCAAGACAACTATGCAACCCAGGGGCTGGGTGGGTAAAAGATAAGTGACTAGGCCATGAGGATTTGCTGGGAACAGCCATGTTTTGCCAGTCCAAAGGCCTTGTAGAAAGACCTGATCCACTAATAATTATTCTGCTTATCTTAAAGCAACATTAACCAACCCTACACTCACGCACCAACTCCCAGGAGGCTCAGTTCTGCACCATCAGGGTGTCATTGAGAACAGCTCTAGTACAAGCTCATGTTCTCCAGGGCTAGAATTGGCACTGGGTTCCACCTGGTGACCAGTTGGCACAACTCAGGCTACACAGCTCCCTCACCAGGGAAGTTCAGTTTCTGCACCAAGGCCCAGAAACAGCTGGGCATTTCTGGTTCATTCTCCCACCATTTTCTGCTCTAGAGGGATAGCACCAAGCTCTGAGTCTCTCCCAGGTGCAACGGGGTAAGAGCAGCAGGCTTTGAAACCAAGACAAAGGGGTGGAGAGGCACAAGAGTCACACCCAGACACCCCATTGAGTGTAGTACTGCCATGCAGAAATGTACTTTACTCCTCCCATGCACCAAAGGGCAGCAATAAGCATTGGCACTCATTGGCTGCAATTACTACTATTAAAATTATTTACTCTTGGTCATGCATGGACAGTCAGGGCTATCAATTGTATTCCTGTATTTGTCCTAGTTACTCCTTTCCTTCAGCCCTTCCAGCAGGCAAAAGAGGATTTTAGCTAGCATTTTAACTGCTTGTTTGTGATGAAGTGGGGTGACTCTTCGGGTTTCTCTGGATGTGATGTGATGTGCCTGTTTCCCTTGCTTTTCTGTTCATGTATTCTGGTGCTAGGACCCTGTTGTGTGATTATTACAGGGACCACTGGAGGGCAGATGGGCCTTGCCCAGTCACAGGTAGCCAGAGCTGGCTAGGACCCCACCCCCACCCCCAACCCAACCAGTTCACATCCATTGTGTCAGGTCAGAAGCAAAAGGCAGTGTTCACCTAGCCTAGGAAAGAAACAAGGATAGGGGAGAAGCTAAGAGAAATATCAGACTGTCTGGCAGTGGCTGCGGAGAGAAGAGCAGTTCCAAGGTGTAGGTAGGAAATGGGTGATCAGCACATGGCTCCATGCTCCTCTCGGTGGGTCACTGCTGCATCCTCTCGTAGTTAACCTGCTTGCCAAGTCTTTCTGTGTTGTGATAATAAGAGCTAATAAACATTCTGACTTCCACGCTGGCTGAGAGTCCCTTCTGACTGGAAAGTGGGGTGCTGGACCATTAAGGTGCACCCCAGGACCCTTCCAGGGGAGGGAGCTCCTCTATAGGGAGGTCCAGGCGGAGCAGGGGTCGGACCCTCTGAAGCTGGATTTGGGAGCTAGCTTTACCAGAGCATAAAGACTCGGGCTGGACTGGGGCACACTCTACAGTGGCAGAGTCCCAATCAGCAGCAACTGGTCTACTCCCTTCCTATAGTGAAACTCTGGGACGTGCAAGGAGCCATCTGGGTTTGTAACTGGGGTGACTCCTATTCACTGCCCTGCTCAGGAATTCTGTCAGCACGGTGGACCCTCAGGCTCTGGGAGCTTCCCATCCAGCCTGAGTGCTGTGTGCTGCTTTTGGCAGAACAGGCGCAGGGCTGGCTCGCTCTTGTTTCATCCCCACCCCCTTTTGTTCCTTCCCCATGGGGACTGAGTGCTGCATGTTTTTACAGAGGGAAGGATAGCTGTAGCCCGTCTGCCTCAGATCGTGATTTCTCAGATTGTGCCCAGAACGTGATTTCTTTCACTGGCTACAGAGGAGGATCTGAAGGTTTCGCAAAGGCAGGAGGTTACTCAAACTCCTTGGCCAGGGAATGCTCCTCCGTAGCTTCCTGTGGGAACCCCAACGTAGCTTGCAGTGCACTGGGAGAGGGCGGTGGACAAGGGGGACGGCCAAGCGGACATAAATGTTTGCTGCCAAAAGGCTTTTATTTCTATCTTGGCAAAGAGAAACGATCAAATAAAAACATGTTAAAATTAGAGCATCTTGGGCAGGGGATAAAGTTTCCCAAAGCCCTTTTCAGGACCGCACTGCAATCCCCATAACTGAACCATCTGCTCCCAGATGGGGCCTTGCCGCAAGCTCTCTGCTACAAAGAAGCAAGGCTGAAGGACACCCAAAGTCCTCAATTGTTACTCTGGCCACTGCATGCTGAACAGAGCCCACATCAGAGAAATCCTCTGGTCTGCATCCAAACCCTGCAGGAACTGTGATTATAAAGGCCAGCCTCACTACAGTTACCAATGAGCATGTTTGTTTTCATTGGACATGCTGCCATGTGCTGTGAACCCTTCAGTCTCCAAATGCTAAGCAAGGCAGAGTGGGGCTGGGTCAGTACTTGGAGGGGAGACTTCCAAGGAGCACTCCTTGGTCCTGGTACTGGCTGAGGGGGGGTGGGACTCAATAGGCATCAATCCCAAGCTACTGTGATGCTGGCAGAACCATCACTGGGAGTGGGAGGAGATACAAAGCACAGGTCTTGACCTCATGCCACTGTTAAAGCTCTTAAGGCCCGTATTGGAGGTGTAGGACTTTCAATCCCCATCTAATTCCATTCCACCTCACCAAATTCCCCCTCCAGCATCCCCCCTGGATGCAAGATGTTTTCTTCATTTCCCCTGTTGCTTGATGCTGTCAAAACATCACCATATTCCACCTCAGAGCTGGCCGCACTTCAGTGGTGACTTATTTGATCTTTCTTTATGCTTCGCCAAATGCTGGAGGATTCTGCCAGATACAAGGGGCTCTAGAAATGCAAGAGGTTAGTCACTAATTGAAGTGATGTACTGGATTTGGATCAGTCAGTCAGTCTTCTCAATGAACAATACATTGGAGGGGCCTCCCACAGTGATAGATTTTACCATTGTCAACCCTAAATATTTAGGGTATTTTTAATGTGTTTGGGTTTTTTTGGAAAGGGAGGAGGCTGAAAGGTCCATGGAAGCTCAAGAGACTACTAGTGATGTTTGTGAATCGCTACAACCAGCAACATCTTTCTTCCTGGTCTCAGTTGGGGAAGGAGCAACCCTCGCTCCTTTGTCATGGCTCAACCCAGCCCAAACTGGCACTTGCTCATCAGCTCAGGTATGTCACAGTCTAGCAGGACCCACCTTCACCTATGATGCTTCTGGTGCATATCAAGGCTCAGAGAAGGCCAGGATTTTGTCTCCATTCCACTGTCTTCTTAAGCCAGAGGGATCACGGGGCTGGGGGAGGCTTCCAAAGAGGAGAATATTTGTGTCTGGTCCAGCATAAACATTTACTTTAGTGTACGCTGAGTGGAGGGGGAGAGCAGAGACGCACAGCTGCCGGGGGACCAGGCGCTCTCACAGGAGAGGAATGCCAAAAGAATGCAAGCAAAACAACTTGCCATGTTTTCCCTGTCACTGGCCTTGGGCCCCGTGTTTCACTCCAGGGTCAGAGGGAGCAAGGGACTCCCTTCAGAATTCCCTGGCTCTCCCACCCAATTCCAGGGGGTATGGGGCCACAGACACCCCACTAGCCAGGGCTCCCTCATGGCACGGGCAACACAAAGCATGAGGGCGGCTGCTTTCTAGGACTAGGAATCCCATTCACAAAACCCCCTACACCTGCTGGCCAGTGCAGGGAGAGCAGAGAAAAAGCACTAAAGAGCAGTAGAGACAACTGAGAAAAAATAACCAACCGCTGAGCTGTAGGGCCTGTCCTGCCCAGCAGTGGCATCCGTAAGTTGTGAGCAAGGCCACATCTCCGCACATTAGTGCTGGGCCGCTGCAGGGGGTCAGAGTGTGACCCTGCTTGTGCCTTTCCACCCCTTTGACCCTGATGTCAAATTCCAAAGGAATAGCCGTGTTAGTTTAGTCCAGAAAAAAAACCAAGGAGTCGTGTGGCACTTAAAGACTAACAGGTTTATTTTTCACATGAGCTTTCGTGGGAGAAAATCCCACTTTGTCAGATGCTTTGAAGATGGGTGAACTTACAGAATGGAAAACTCATGTGAAAAATAAATCTTTTAGTCCTGATGTCAAAGCCTGCTGTTCTCTTCCGGTCGTACCTCAGAGAGACTCTGATCCAAGCCCAGTCCCTCCAATACAGCAAGCAGGAACATCCCTCACTGCCCCTGGGCCTTGGTGCAGTAAGGGATGCCCAGGGGGACCACAAAGTGAGCTGCATGCCTCTCACATCTACCAGTCGCCACATGGCCCCAACAAATTCCACACCTCAGCAAAGAGCCTTCCTTGGGAGCTGTGTCTACACAGGCTGGTGCAGCAGAATGGGTGCTTCCCAAACAGGCTGCACTGTGACTTGGCTGTGTAGATGTGGTCACCATGGTTAGCAGCAGAGCGACCAGACCCAAGATTGTCCAGCACCCAGTGAGCTCTCCTTCCTATGTCAGTCATGAGCTGGAGAGTCACCACTAGAGGAAGATCGCGGGAACCCACCCAGCTAGTCTGTTTAGCCCAGGCCCAGCTCCCACCAGTTTGGATGGGAAGATAGGGTACTGCTGGGTGGGGGCCAGCGGGTCTCCTGACTACTGCGTGGGCTCACACACTATGTAATGAGGCAACTCATTCCCCAACAAACCAAACATCCACATAGAGTCTGCCTTCCTCAGATTGCATGAGGCCCCGGACTTCTCCCTGCAGGACGCATGGGTCCTGGGTTTTTTGCCTGACTTTTCCCCTTCCCCTTTGCAGCCCCAAGGAGGTGTGCCTGCTGGACATGGAGGCCAGCAGCACAAGGAGCAGGGTGAACCCTACAGAAAACTAGGACAGCACCAGAGAACTTGAAATGGACAGAAAGGAGGAAAAGGAGCCTTTCAGGAAAGGGACTGAGGGGGGTTCAGTGCAGCCCTCAGCCACTACCCCAGCAGGACTGCCCAGGAATGCAGGAGTGCACTTGTACCCACCTCCCAAGGTGGAAGGAGGGAGAAAATCTCAGCCCTACACAGGAGGAGGGTAAAGGCGATCAGGATGTGCCCTAAGGAGCCCAGGAAGACTCTGGGATCCAGAAGGGCAGGTAGTGGGTTGTCCCGGAAGGTTTTTAAATGTTATTTGCATTGTTACAGGTTCCTTGGTATCATTGCAGCCACAGTGGTGCTGTGAGAGGAAACAGCCCTGGGGCAGCAGAACTCACTTTCCACAGTGGATGCCATGGCAGGAGCGCTCTGATTCTGCACCACACTAGACCTTGCCCTGCTCCACGGGGTCTGTCCCCAGGGTGAGCACAGTATGAGCAGGGGTGGCAACCTCTGGCCCTGTGCACAGATCTCCTAGATTAGTGACTGGCAAACACAGGGTTGGGACCCAGTACTGGGTCACAGACCCTCAGGTAGCAGGTCACGGTGACTTGCTGCTGCCAAAGACTGGAATGCATTGCTCGAGATGTAATTATTGGGTCACAGGCAAAAATTATTTTTTTCAACTGGGTCCCAAGGAAAAAAACTTTGAAAACCACTGTCCTAGATGTCAGAGCTACAGAAATCTGACTCACCCTCCCTCCAGCACCTGGTGCCCCATCCCAGCATGGAAGGCATCCCACTGTGCTCCCTTTAGCCCAGGGGTCTCAAACTCAAATCACCATGAGGGCCGCATGAGGACTTGTAGACGGCCGCATGAGGACTAGTATATTAGCCCAAGAGCCGCACCACTGAAACCTTTTCATACAATGATATTGCAAATATCAGTAATGACTGTGGAAATAGCTTTAGGGGCTGCATGCAGCCTGTGAGACCCCTGCCTTAGCCCTTTCCAGCAAGAACTGCACCACCTTCCCCTGTGTTCATCCAGCAGGGCCTGATCCTGCAGCCAGCATCTGGCCACCTCCATGGGATTCATCACAGCAATAAGCATCAGGGCCAGCTGTATGGCAGGACTGGGGCCCTGCAATACCCCTGGGGGAGGTGCCAGCATAGCACCAAAGCCAGGGGAGCTGGGGAGTACCAAGAGGGGGCTTTAGATGAGGAAAGGATGAGCCAGGGATTTCCCTAACACCCCCTGAATTTCCCACCACCACCCCCAGTTGTCAGCTAGTAACATTATACCAATTACATGAGTACCCCCCAACACCCCCACCTCCTCCTACATGCCCCCTAATTTCAAGTCCTGGGAACAATACTGGGTGACCCTCACTGTGATGGGGGGCTGGTGATGTGTCACAAGGGATTTCCTTACACCCACCTGAATTTCCCAACCCCCCCCCCATTTGTCAGCTAGTAACACTATTATACCAATTTAGTGAGCACCCCTAAGACCCCCCCCACTTCCCCCTGCATTCCCCCTAATTTCAAGTCCTGGGACAATACTGGGTGAACCTCACTGTGATGGGGGGCTGGTGATGTGTCACAAGAGATTTCCTTACACCCCCTGAATATCCCAACCCCCCCCATTTGTCAGCTAGTAACACTATTATACCAATCTAGTGAGCACCTCAATACCCCCCACAGTGCCCCTAATTTCAAGTCCCGGGGACAATACTGGGTGCACCTCACTGTGATGGGAGGCTGGTGAGGTGTCACCAGGAATTTCCCACCCCCCCACCAGCTGTCAGCTAGTAGCACTGTTAGACCAGTTTGGTGAGCACCCCCCAATGCGCCCCTCATTTCAAGTCCTGGGGAGAGCACCGGAGCCGGCCCCGGGAACGCCCCCCCCGCCTGGTGTCCCGGGGGCCCCGATCCTGCAGGCACTCGCAGCGGGGGTGTTTGCGGGGTGCAGGGATCTCAAAGCGCGGCACCAGCCCCAGGGCGAAGTGTCCCGGCGCCAGCGGAGGGAGCGGCCCGGAGGGAGCGGCCGCCCCCCACTCCCCTCCCCGGCGGCGGGGCCGGCTCGGGGAAGCCCCGGCGGCCGGAGGCGGGAGCGGGCCGGAGCTGCGCGCACAGGCAGGGCCGGGGCCAGGCGCCCCGCTCGGCTCGGGCCATGCCTTTCTACCGGCGCACCGTGCTGCCCCGCCGCCTCTGCCCCCGCCGCCCGCCGCTGCCCCTGGCCGAGCTGCGGGACGTCTGCAGCCTGGCCTCGCTCACGCTGCTCCGCCAGCTCGCCGACCTGTGCGGCCACTCGCTGGCGCTGCTGGGCGAGATCGAGGGGCACCTGCTGGCGCTGGGGCGCCGGGCCGCCCGCCTCCGGCACCGCATGAGCCGCCTGCGGGGGCTGCTGCACGGCCGCGCCCCCCAGCCCCCGGCCCCAGGTAAGAGACCCGAGCCCCTCGGCCGCTGCGCCGCCGCTGCCTCTTCCCGCCCGCCAGCTTCTCCTCGGCCGTGCCGGCTCGTCTCCCGGCGCCTGCCCTCTGCCATGCCCCGAGGTGCCCCCTCTGCCATGGGGCTCGCCCTGAGCGCGGGACTGCTGGGCGCCGGCACAAGGGTGCGAGCAGGGGCCAGGGATTAGGGCTTCGTGCACCAGTTCCCACAGGGACAGGGTTACCAGCACCCTCCCTCTGCCCCTTGAGTGG
>ML681991.1:42235676-42265964 GCA_007922195.1 Podocnemis expansa | reverse complement strand
CCCACAGGGACAGGGTTACCAGCACCCTCCCTCTGCCCCTTGAGTGGGGGACCCTGCCACCTCCCCTGCCAGGGAGCCATGCCCTCCAAGGTGCCCCCTCCAACATGGGGCTTGCCCTGAATGAAGGACTTGTGGGCATGGATGAGCCCTGGCGATGCTGAGCACCCAGGAGGGTGCTGGCAGAAGGGTACGATCGGGGGCCAGGGATTAGGGCATCATACACCAGTGCCCCCCAGGGATAGGGTTACCAGATACCAAAGCATGGAAAGGAGGACAAGGAAGTTCAGAAAGGACATTGGAGGACACAGGGAGAAAAAGTAGTATTAATGTAATATTCTTCTGTTTTTAGGGGGCCCTGGAATGTGTCTCCCCTAAAAATAGGGTATTCCAGCATACTTTAAACCCTGTGAATAAAAAGTCAGGCAAAATCATGTATTTTTAAAATGCCTGCTGGACGGAGGACATGAAGGTAAAAAGGAGATCAGTCCTTCTGCCTGACATCTGGTAACCCTACCCAGGGAGAGGCTAGTTCTCATCATTTCTCCCCTAGCTCTAGCACTCAGCACCTTGGCACCTTGTAAGGCTTCTTCAACCCTTACTGGGAACGGCTAGAGCCAACTTCACTCAGCCTCTGCTGAATCAAAGCTGCCACAAGTCTGACTGTTCTGCCGGCTTTGGGATTTTTTAACCTGGTTTCATTTGTAAAGGGAGTAATCGAAAAGTGAGCTCTGTCTCTGGTGCGGCTGCTCCAAATGCCACCCATCCGGGGCTGGCTTTCTTATTATTGCTGTGGTGGGACCAGATCCAGGCTGAGCTGATGTGGGCCACTGCCCTGAGGGGCCTGGACTTGGTGCATTCTGTCTGTCTGCCCATCTTTAGGTTTGCCCTATTGTGTCATGGCTAGTGCACCTGAGTACCTTCTGTGTTGTGTCAGGAGGAATAGCAAAGTCTTTTGTGGGTTTTCTTGTGTTGGTGACCCTTCCCCTTTCTGTGGCAAAAGCTTGCTGGGTTTGGCCTGTGTGGCTAATTTAGTTTACACAGGGTTATTGATTGGTGATCTGAGGGCAGGAGACAGCAGCGCTGTGCCCATGGCAAAATTGCTGTGCTTTAGGTTGGAGCAGGACTGGGCCGTCAACCACAGTCTCAGCCCGCAGGGAAGGAAATCGCCTGAGGGCTCAAGTTTTGCACTAGTAAAATCCGAGTAGAGGGCATTGGCCAAGGCAGCTGTGGGAATCCTGGCCTGTCAGCAAAGCAGCTGGTGGATGTGTGGATTTGGTCCAGCCTTTTTGTTAGGGTGTCAGTGGCCATGGGGATCTGCTGTGCGCTCTGTGATGCTGGCACACTCCCAGAACACCCCCACACCTCTACTGTGGGAGATTGGCAGAACACCAGCCACTCATCTCCAGGAGGAGCAGGACTTGAAAATACCCCATCTGTTCTCCAACCCCCTCACCCCAGCAAGGGCACCCCAGCTCCTGAGCTGTGTTGGATCTTTGCACTACACTTTGCACCAGCCTCTCACACTAGCACCTGGCCATGGCCATCCATGCTCTGGATTGCCAACCCCCATAGCTGGTCCAAGGTTTTTTGCCACCCTGGGCCAACAATGATTTTGGCGCCTGCTCCCCAGCAGTGGTGCCATTGCCAGGATCCAGCCGCAGGCAGGGAGTGGCACCACCACTGGGGTCCAGCCGCGGCCAGGGATCTGACCATGGGCTGAGAGCAGCACAGCCGCTGGGGCTGGCTGCAAGCAGTTGTCTGGTCCCAGCCAGAAAGCGTCACCATGGGTGGGGGTCCAGCTGCAGGCGGGGAGCTGGGCAGGATGGGATGGGCTTACTGGGCCCAGCTCAGCCCTTGGCACCCCTAATTGCTGGCATCCTAGGCAACCACCTAGGTCACCTCATGGAAGGACCAGCCCTGCCAACCCAGTCTCTGCTAGGGAATGATACACGTATGCTGAAAATGATTCTGAGTCACGGCTTGGCCCACACCAGCCAAATTCCAGTCCCCTAACCTGCCTTTGCATGACATAAAGTGTCTTGTGCCATGGAGGAAGAAGACATGCAGCTGTTCCAGCTTTATCCAGAGCCTGTCCTGTCTCAGTAATCTACCTAGAATCCCATGGCAGTAGCAGGGCCTAATGAGATGGGGTGGGCTGAGGACCGAGCAGCAGCCCAAATCCTGCCTTTCCCTGACATGTCAGAACTGGGCGTTTTCGAGGCTGGCCAAGTGAACGCTTTATGCTGGAGCCCCTCAGATCAAAGCACTGCAAAGGACTCCTCCACAAGGTGTGTCCTGTAGTTGTGAGCTTTAACACTCTGCAGTGTGGGGCCATCAAAGCGGTCCTGACTAAATTCCCAAAGGCCTGTCCTGCCATGCACCAGGTTCAGTGTAAAGGCTGGGATGGATATATGGGGCTGGTCACTTTCCTGGTTGTCTCAGTGCTCTAGTCTGGGGCACGGAGCTAAACTTCTCCTGTAGGCAAAGCCTGATCTAAAACACTGTCTGTAAAAACTCGCTGAGATGTGTCCATCTTCAGGTATGCAACCTTTAGCTAACAGTTCTTTTCGGCTAAGAATGGGCTTTTGCTGGAGTCTTGTGTGTCTGTGTAAAATGCCAAGTATAACCTATCTGTCTTGTCTGCCCCGCCTGATCTCCTCTGCCGGGAGCTGGACCAGTGTCAGGAGGGAGCAGGGCTTGTTTTGTAGAGTTTGTATTTCCCGTGTCAAATGTTAAGTTTTGGCACAGATGTCTGTGTGGGGGCAGAAATGAGCTGTGCAGTTAGGAGGCGTTTAAAGCTCATTCAAGATGTGCTTGTAATGGTTTTATTTGAAAATACTCCTTATAATTGTGTCAAGCACATTTCCTCTGCAGACTCTGCGCTTTTGTCAGGCCCTCTGGCAATGCTGTGTGTCTTGTGTTTTCTGCGTTCTTGTGCATGTGCTGTTTGTTGCTTGGTGGGAGTGCTCCACATGGACTTACGGGAAGGACTCCTACAGCTCGTTTCCTGTACATTGAAAGCAAACCAAAGTTTTCAGACTTTGCCTTTGAGATGTAGCCGTGTTGCAGATGCTAGTGCAATAATTAAAAAACCTAACAGGGCAAGCAGAGAGGCAAAAGGCAAAGATCCCACATCTCTAATACAAATTCTGAAGCAAAGGATTAATAGATTAAGAGATTTTAAGGCCAGAAAGGACCATTTTGATCATCTAGTCTGACCTCTGTATAACACAGGTCAGAGAATTTCGCTGAGTATTTCTTGCATCAAAGCTGTGATACATTGCATTTAATTTCAGTGAACCAAATGAGATTGACCCCAGCAGGAGAGGGTGAGGCAAGGAAGTCCTCTGGGCTTTGACGATTAACCCAGCATGGGCCCCAGGATAGTCACACTGGAGTGGTGAAGCTGTTCAGCATCAGCTTGAGACAGACACATGCAGTCCCAAAGGTTCCTTTGAAATTTTTTTCACATAAAGGGAGCAAAATGCAGGGGAAGTAGCCCGGGAAGGGCCATGTGGTCTCTGCCCTCATCACCTGCCCCCTCGAAGCTAGTTGTTTCCCTGTGTGAAGAGGGAGCTGTGAGTGCAGAGCTGGGAAGTGGAGCCGCTCTGTACGGTGAGGCTGAATCAGAGTTTGGGGCAGTACTGATCCCAGCCTACTTGTAAGCGGACTGTCTCCCACCTTCCATCTGCTACCTGCTGCCTCTGGCATGTGGCTGGCTTGGAGCTGTCTCCACAGCTGGGGGCAGAGATGCTGGGTGTGGAAGCACCATGCTGGAGAGCTGTATGGCAAAGGAGGGAGGGTAGCTGGGGAGCTGTGTGGTGTCTGCCTGCAGCAGGACTGGAAGGAAGATAGGGCAGCTGGGCTCTCATTCACTGGGGTAAGGAGTGGGGAAGGCAGCAGGGTTCTGGGAAATGGGAGAGAGAAGGAGCGAATCAATCTCTGTGTGATTCTGTCTTTTGCTAATTGAGGGGTGAATATTCTCCTGCCGCTGGGGTGGTTGGTGATGGAGTTGTGTCCAGGCTGCCTCTGGATTGGCTCTGATGAACACACTTAGCCACTGCATGTCAGTAATACACGGCCTGTCAGTCGCGAGGCCAGGCCGGTTGCGAACAGAAGAGCAGGGTCGCTTTCTACATGCATGCTGTTGGCTCCTTGCATTGTAGCCATGACCAGCTTGGCTTACACCCCCTGTGTCTGGCCAGGAGGTTACTGTACCGTTCTCATGGATGCGGCTTGCTCCCAATGAGCCAGGCCTTTGTCACCATGAGACTGGATTAGTGCAAGCTTCAGTGTGGAGACTGAGTGATTGGTTTTGATCCCTGAAGTCCTAGGTGGTCTGGGACCTGCCAGCTTGAGCTGCTGCCCTACCCGAACCACGTTGTCAGCCGCAGAGGCCCCTGAACTCAGGATTCTCTTGTTACCGCAGGCAGGGGCTGTGGACAGAGGTGAGTTCTCTGCCTCCCAGGGTCTGAAATAGCCTTAGTCTGTAGGTCTGTTGGGCACAATGCCAAGCCCATCTGTTCGAGCAGGCATTAGCAGGGAGGAAGGCAATGAAGGCAGGTTTGGGGCAAAGGCAGAGTGTGGGGATGTTGTATTGTATCATGGGTCACATAGCTGGGAGGGACCCAAAGTGGCAAGGAGAAAACTACTGTGGCTTTGGAGAGGTGGTGTGTAACTCCTGACTTATAGTTGTGGGTTTAGATGAGTGTTGGGGGGCCTAGTGCATCAGACGAGGTGAAGTTTCATTTGGAAAACTGTGTGCCACGTGTGTGATGTAATCAACAGATACAGCAGGACCGTTGCAGCTGCTGTTCTGTAGGGTGGGGTTAATATTGGGTGTCTGCAGATGTGCACTGTTTGCTGTTGAAGCTGACAAGTTGACAACCAAAATAAAGATTTAAATTAATCAAATCTCTTTCTCTTTTACTAATAATAGATCAGACTCTTCATACTGAAGGGCCCAAATGGCCATGCACCTTCTCCAGTCTCTATTAGCAGTTTCTAAACCCACCATCACTTTCACTAAAATGAGGCTGTTTGGCTTGGTTTTCCTACTTCGCTGGACCCAGGGAGTGAAACCCAACTGGTTGGTTTCTCTGTCTGTTCTTGTTAGTCTGGTGTGACTCATTCCTAAGCAAACTTCCTAACCCTAGCCATCTTCCTCTTTTGTCTTTGTTTCAGTGAAAAACCTAAATTGTGAGAACATTTCTTTTGGGGATTCTAGAGCCAAAACATTGGTGCGTATCTGCTGAATGCTTTCCTTAGAGTGGGAAGGTGAATTCCAGCACATACAGAAAAGTTGCACACAGAATGGTACAGTTTTGTCTGTGAGTTGCCTGAATTTGTAACAATCCCACAGGCCAAGGGGTTTAATTGCAATGCAAAATCTTCTGTCTTTAAAGAATGCCTTTTGCTTTTATACCCCAGAGCCCCATCTGGAGGAGGAAGCGATGGGAAGTGACGAGTTCTCTTTCCAAAACAGAATAGAAGGAAAATGTGTTGCATCCAAGAAACACAGGAAACAACTCCCTTGGCCACGTTCTGCTACACTTGGACAGCATCAGGGATTGCAGTAGGATGACACCAAGGCGTATAATGTGGGCACCTTATCTACTTGATAAGTCTTTTTCCTGGATCTCTCTTAGGAGGCTAAGGAAAATGCCCTTTGGCTTTTGCCGTTAATACTGGAACATCAGTTATGGCTCCATTGTGGTCAAGACAGATTCTGTGCCCCATTCCAACGTCAGTGATTTGGCTCTATAGCCCCAGCAGATGGGAGTTTGAGATGAGCTTCATTCTCTGCACCCTGAACACCAAGGGCTTCATGCACTGGAGAAAGAAACAGCTGGCTGTGTTTATCTTGCATGCAGTGCACCAGTGTGCATTACTGCCCTGTCTGTGCACTGTTCTCAACAGTGGGGAACATTTGAGAAATGAGCTCAGAACCTCACTGTATGTCCCTGACTTGCATGCACCAAGGGAGGGGCGGGGGGTTGCTGCTTGATAGCGGTGGTGAAAATAGTCCTCTACGCACAGCATAGGTGGAGTAAGGCTGACACCCTTACTCAGCTTCCTGGCCACATCCCCACCATGTGCGCACACCCGCTCACTTTTGCTTCTGGAAGGAACCACCTCTCTGAGCAAGACAGGGGAGTTCATATAGTTCCCCCTGCATAAACTGAGCCAGGCATTTCCTCCACATCTAGTTTCTGGGGCCTCTTCAGAGATCCCTATTGGTCAGTTTTAGTCACATCTGCTGGCTCTTAGCTGATCCCGTCTGGTGATAATTAGATATTTAGGTTGTGTTGCACAGTGGATGTTTTTATCTAGATGCAACAGAACTCTTATCTGTGAAACAGCACTGTGACAGAGAAGGATATTTATTAACCAGGCACAGATTTAATAATGGGACTCCCTCTTTTTCGCACTTGATCTGCATCATACTGACCTTCATCTTGTTCACTTCCACTAAGGATGCTTTCCTGTATGTTAGACTGGTTTCTGGGCTCTTTTCTCCTCAACTCTCTCACGATCCTTCTCATATTTCTGCTTCCCCCTAATTAGATCAGAGAGATCCCTGAGATCATTTCCAGAGGTCTGGGCAGTTTCACATTCTTAGCCAGGGATCCAACCATCTGGTTACCCTGGTCCAGAATAGAAATGCATGTGTGTGTTTCACTTAGGATTTCATCTGTGTGCCACATTTGTCACTTCATGACATCTGTCCCCGGCAGGCAGAGCAAGCAGGACGTTGAAGCAAAGATCTGCAGCCCACAGGCTAAGAGATGGCAATGGCAGAATAGATACACTGGTGCAGGATGAAACAATTGTCCCACTAAAGGTCAAGCATTTAATCAGAAGCACAGACACAGAAGAAGCAGGTGGCAATCCACTGTGGGGCTGAAGATGCTGTTTATTTGAGTTCACTGACTTTGATTTTACAGTAACTGTTGTCTAGTAATGAGACTTCATGCTACTTATCCAATGATCTCAAAGCACTTCACAAGCATTTCGCTTCGTAGCAGCCCAGTCAGTCTACCTGCTTTACAGGCAGGGAAGCTAAGGCCTGGGTAAGCTAACAGGCTTGTCCAGGGTCTTACTAGTTGGTGGGAGAGCTATAAAGAGAACTCAGGGGTCCTGATTCCTGGTGCTGTTCTCTTGGGTACTAGACAGTCACTGCTGGATGCGAGACTGGAATTCAAGACTCCTGACTACATCTCGCAGCAGCAAGCAGCAGCCTACAGGGCCCTAGTTTGTCTGATGGAGGGTGTTGCCATGTAATGACGGCTGTGCTCTTGAGTTGAAAACCTGCATGCTGACTGGCTGTGAGAGCAGCCATGCAGTCAGAACACTGCCCTTTCAGAAAAACCTGGGGTCTTTAAGCTTTAAGCCTGGGGGCTCCTGCCTGGTCAACGTTCTGTTTTGCAGGCTGAGATGCAAGGCCCTTTGCGTCAGGTGTGTAAAGTGAGTGCATCAGCAGAGCAAGGCATCTGCTATGTCTCTCTGCTCCCAGTGCCCAGACATATCAGAGTGATTAAAGACCCAGATGGTCACAAACGTAAGTTTTAAACCCAAAAGCCCCCAGCCCCTAGGCGTTCAGTGCGAGGGGAGGCATAGATCCCAGTCTGTGCTGCCAGACATTAGTTGTTTACTGTTTTTGCAGAAAATATGTGGTGTTGGCTGCCCTTTGACCTTCCAGCTTGGGCCTCAAAGTAGCACTTAAACAAGAATGAGAGGCCAGCTTCAATGCCCAAAAATGGCTGGAATATCCTACATCAGCCAAGCAAGACAGCCTCCCCCTGCCCAGAGGGCGTGCATCCTGAGGTCAGGGAGAGTCTTCATGTGGTACCATTAGCAGCCTGGATGGAACTCACATGACTGGTAAACGCACTGCCATAGACGTTCTTCCCCCAAAATGGGGTCAACTAGTTTTTCTTTTTAAAAAGGGGCAAATTTAGTGACTGAATTACATGGAATCATTAACAACCAAGCCAAAGAAACCACAGGCATGTGCCAGCATCCACACACAGTCATCTCACCAGCACAGCTGCCTGACTGCTCTTGTCCTGACCCTGCCCACCCAGCTCTGCCAATGTTCCTCAGTCCTGAATCAAAGCAGCCCTGTTATTGCAGTCCTGCCCCCACCCCACCCCACCCCAATTCTACCTGTGATCCTCTGTTGCCCAGTTGAGCCAGATCTCAGCTCTCCACCCCACAGCCCCCCTCTATTCCAATTTTGCTGGTACAGTCTTTGCAGCCTTCTCCCTATGCCTCTGACCTGGAGCTCAACTGGGGGTAGGCTGTCTGGCAAGCCATACAGGTGCAGTCGTGCTAGAATCTGTATGTGGGTTCTCTGGGTAAATGCTCGTTTTCTGATCGTTAGTAGACAAGAGGGACCCACAGTGTATTTAGTGAATATACTGGCCAACAGGATTTTGGCACTTGGGACTGGGAGCATCTGTAGGATCCCTGCCAAAGGACCATTAGGGCAGAGAGGAGAAAGCAGAGGGCTGTGATTGGACAAGGACATAAACCCCTGCCCTGTGTGGGCAAGTCCATGACATTACACTGCAAAACTACAGAGCCACACATGCACTTTCAGTCTACAGGAGGTTCTAGAAAGCAACATGAAAAGATGAATGGAGAGATTCCCAGAGAGACCACTATGCGTGAATCTTCTATGCAACAATCCACCAACAACTTGCAAAACAAAATGGCTGCTAACCACTGTGTGCGGGGAAACCTCTTAGAAACTGAATGAGCAGCACACAGAAAACAAAGGAGCTAACACTTCCAGAATTCGACATACCGCATTGGGGTGGCTTTTAAACACTAAAAGGACAGGTTAGAAGTGCAACCTAGAGAGAACAAGATGTGAAACCCAAAGGACTGGCCACTGAAAATCCAGCCTTGGGTTGGCAAATATGGAGTCATTTTCTCCTTAACTTACCTTTAAATCCTGATTAATGCACAGCCTGCAGGAAAATTTTTGTTGTACAGCTGATACTGTGGGGGTGCTTTGGAGCTCTGGGCCTAATCAGTGAGTGCAGTAATGGTGTTGGTCTTTTATATAACCACATATTTTAACTTCTCAGAGAAGCTTCAGGCCTCCACAGTGAGAGATGGAGGGGGGCATGTGCTGTTCAAACCACTGCATGGACATGATCAAAATGTTAATAGTTAAAGGCTTAAGGAAGTTTGTTCACTTGAAATTTGGAACAGCGGCCTGTGCACAAACAGCTAATGGTGATCATAAACTTGCAAGGAGCTGAATTAGAGCAGCGCTGGCTGGCGGGGTGCGACACTGGCTTCAGGTTGCCCCCCAAGCTGCTGACAGGGAAAACCCTGAACAAAAGAGATGATGATGGAAGTGGCTGCAAAACAAAGAGGAACCAAGTTCCTCATGGCTACGTTAGTGCAGTGCAAGCAAAGCAAACAACAAGGGGTGTTATGGAATCCCCATGATCCCTGCACCAGCAGTTGTCCTTGGAGGACTGGGGGGAAATCTCTCCATGGGGCTGTCAGTAATTGAAATGAATATCATCACATCAGTGATCCAAAGGAATAAGGCCAGGCAGTGTGCGAAGTGAGAGGGAGGATTATCTAGGGGTTAAGGCACTGGGTTGTGACTCAGGAGATCTGGATGCAAGGTGAGAGGCAAAGGTCTTAGACCTGGGTTCCAAACTGAGTGGGAACATCTACACTGTGATTTTTAGCACCACAAGTCTCAGTCAGTTGACCAGAGCTCTGGGACTCACTGCTGCAGGGTTTTTGTTACTCTTTTTAGAAATGCAGATGTACTCTGTGTCTCTCATGATCCTTCCTCTGTCCCTCCTTTTTCTGTTCAGACTGGAAGCACTTTGGGACAGAGCCTTTCACACTCTCACACACACCCCAGGCCTATGCAGTACCCAGCACATCAGGGTCTTGTATTACCGCAATACAAGTGGAGGACAATGGGTTGTATTAAGGTGTTGAATGCCACTTATATCACAAAAATTGCTTAAAGTGCATAGTTTAGAGCAACAAAAAATAGTCAGAGCTAAATCTGAATAACAGTGTCTCTTAGTGCAGTGCAAGGTCATGGTCGTAACTTTTGCTATTTTAGTTACATAGGTTGCCACCAGGTCTTAGACTCATGGACTCTAAGGTCAGAAGGGAACAATATGATCATCTAGTCTGACCTCCCGCACACTGCAGACCACAAAACCTCACCCATCCACTCCTACAATGAACCTCAAACCCATAACTGAGCAATTAAAGTCCTCAAATCATGATTTAAAGACTTTAATACAGAAAATCAACCAGCAAGTGAGCCATGCCCAGTCCTACAGAGGAAGGCAAAAAAAAACCCAGTGCCCAAGCCAATCTGACCTGAGGGAAAGAAAATTCCTTCCCAACCCCAGATATGGCAATCAGTTAAACCCTGAGCATGAGGGCAAGTCCACAAACAGCCAGTCAAGAAGAACTTCTCTGTAATAACTCAGAACCCACTCCATCTAGTGCCTCTTCCCAGGTCACTATCATACCTATCACCAGTAGTAAAAGACAGACAATGGTCAAGCTACACTGTCCATCATATCATTCCCTGCATAAACTTATCAAACTCTGTTTTGAAGGCACCTAAGGTTTTTGCCCCTACCACTTCCCTTGGTAGACTATTTTTGGGGGATACAGCAATGAAAACCAAGCTAAATAAGCTCAACTGTTGTCTATTTTATTATTAAGGAAAAGAATTCAAATAGACGATAGAGGAAACAGACCACATGCAGCAAACAATGGGCACATCAGAAAAGATCTCTTTGGTGTGTCTATCTCTGAGAGCTTTCAGCAGAGATTCAGCCTTGGAGTGTGGATCTGCTCTGACATGAGTACCCTTTTCTATTCTCTCTACTCCTTCACATAACACCAGAACAAGGGACCACCCAATTAAATTAAGAAGCAGCAGGTTTAAAACAAAAGGAAGTATTTCTTCACACAGCACCTAGTCAACCTGTGAGGCTAATTGCTAGATGTTGTGAAGGCCAAAACCATGACAGGGTTAAAAAAAACTAGATAAGCTCCTGGAAGATAGGTTCATCAACGGGTATTAGCACAGATGGGCTCAAACACAACTCCATGCTCTGAGTGTCCCTCAGCTCCGTTTATCAGAACCTGGTAATGGGTGACACAGGAGTGATCACTTGATAATTACCCTGTTCATTCTCTCTGAAGCACCTGGCATTGGCCACTGTCAGAAGATAGGACACTGGGCTAGATGGACCATTGATTTGACCCAGTGCAGCTGTTCTTATGTTTCTAATTAAAGATCAAAGTACATTATTCCCCAAATCAAGAGTGAGACCTGTTTCAGTGGGTCATAGATCGTTAAAACAATGTGTTGATGATGGGCAAAGGAATGCCATTTAAGAGCCCCTGAGCTTGGTTTGGTGTATCATGGGTCTGTAAATAGTTCATAAATGAGCAAAAGTAAATTATCTTAATGAAGTCCTTTGAAATCAAAGAAAATATTTACTTAAAAGAAGCCATTCAAGGGGTGGTTGTGAGATTTGTGAATCAATGAATACCAATAATTTTATGTTCATATGAACTTCACCTATTTCTCTCTATTCTTCAAGGCTAGCTGACATCTCTCCAGGAGTGCTCCAGCTGGTGTTTAATAGGAGGTGCTGTTAATACCTTAGGTTACAAAAGTACTTCAATATCTCATTAAAATATTACAAGAACAATTTAAAGCTAACCCCAAGGGAGTGCTGCTGGCAAGTCTGTCTCACTAGTGTTGCTGACATTTCAGTGTTTGCAGAACAGGGCTGGGTTGGAAGGTTGCTTTTTTTCTCTCGATGTTCTGTTGTGGCTTCTTTCTTCTTCTTAGCCTCTTGTTGCAGCTGTATGCTTGCTGATAGAGATGATGTAAACAAGCTGAGCTGAGATCAGCATTTTAAGTGCAAGGGCATGTGAAAGAGAGGTTATAAGAGTGCATAAGGGTAAGATCACAGCTACACTACAAAATTAACAAGAAGTCTTATGGCACTTTTAAAGACTAACAGATTTATTTGTCACATAAGTTTTCATGAGAGAAAATCTCACTTTGTCAGATGCTTAAAGAAGCATCTGACAAAGTGGGATTTTCTTCCACAAAAGCTCATGCAATAAATAAATTTGTTAGTCTTCAAAGATTGTCACAGGACTCCTTGTTTGTTTTGCTGAACTAGACTAACATGTCTACCCCTTTGGAACTACAAAATTAAGTTGACCTAACTTACGTTGGTGTACCATAATAATTACATCACTTGTGTGTATCTACACAGTGATCCTTGTGTCAGCAGTGCACGTCTTCACCAGGAGCATGTGTTTGACTTGTGTTGTCCATGTGGGACATTGTAGTACAGCTTGTGAAAGCCAGGAGCGATCAATATAAGCAACGCAGTGCCTATACTCACTGTGTTGACATAACTACATCAACATTGACTCTGCACCTCTGAGGGATGAGGAGGTATTAAGTCAGCATAATTTTAGTGTAGACTGATATAAATTGCCTTACATAGACCTAACTCTGTACTGTGGACCAGGCCTATGATGAGGATAAGAAAGAGACTGCAGTAGGAGTAAGTGGCAAGGAATGTTTGAGTTCAGAGGAACATTTTCTCTTCTCTGCCTGTGGGCTCAGTGAAGATGGATGACACACCTCTCTCAAGGCCTTGTCCAGAGTCAGATGTCAGCTGCTGTCACCTTTCATTGACTCATCACTTCCATGAATTGAGGAGATGGTTTTGGTGGTATCTCCATGAACATGCAGTCCACTATGTGTATGAAGTATGGCATTAATTCTTCTCCAGCTTCACAGCTCCTGCTTTTGCCTGTGACAATAAACTCTTAAAACATCTTTAAAGATTGAGTTTTAACCCTTTTATTCTGGTCATTTTCTGAGCTCCCCCTGCACGTCCATCAGGGTTTAATAGGATTAGAAGTCTGAACATTCCTGTTTCCTTTCAGCTCCTCAGGTGTGTCTAGGCAGCACCAAGCACAGATGAGGCCCTTTTTTAAAAACTTAAATTATTCTTAAAGATTGAAATTGAAATGGTCCTCTAAGAAAGATACTGTCATTTCATGTTCAAAGCATCTGATGAAGCGGGATTTTCTTCCACAAAAGCTCATGCAAAAAATAAGTTTGTTAGTCTTTAAGTGCCGCAGGACTCCTTGTTTGTCATTTCTTGTTAGCTGTCTTTGGACAGGTGGTTCTTTTTTTTCCAAATCTGGCAAGAAGTTGGTAAATATTCCAACAGCTTCTTCCATTAGTAACCATATAGCACCAGATGACCCTGCTGTATTTGTACATAGACAGAGAGAACATCTTACTATTCACATACCAAAGGTATCAGGTAGTTGTTATATGAAGGCTTGTGTTTCAATACCAAATATTTGCAAATATATATCTCCAGAGATGCTTTTATTACCTTATGAGTCTGAGGGATGACAAGGGGTTTTGGCCTTAAGTTGAAGTAACCAACGTCTTTTGTAAAGCATTTCCCAATCATAAAAGTTTTGGCTAACATTTCACAAATGCACATGTCTGCATGCACACACCCGCACAAGTGCACAGTCTCCCATTTGTAATCAGTAGCACTGCAGCATATTCTAGGAATTAGCGATGGGTGATGCTCACCGTGTCCTGCCTGGGCTCCCTCCCTGCACTGGAAGTGTAGTGTTAAAGTTTAAAGCTGGGTGGTAACTGCAATGCCAGTGATCCCTGCTGGCAGAGGCGTCGCTGGTGCTGGGCACCTGCGGCACATGCCCCGAATCCCAGCGCCGGTGCCCCAGATCTGGTGGGGCCACCCCTCTCCCGGTCTCTGGCCCAATTGGGCCGGAGATCCGGGGCCCAGCCACCGGCGGCCGCGACAGCCCCATCGCCAGCCGGGGATCTGGGGCCCAGCTGCCCGCAGCCATGGTGGGGAATCTGGGGCCTGGCTGCCTGCAGCGGCAGCAGCCCCATCCCCAGCTGGGGATGTGGGACCCAGCCTCCTGCGGCCACTTCCGGCCCCATCCCTGGCTGGGGATGCAGGGCCTAGCTACCCGCGGCAGCGCAGCAGCTTCTGGCCCTGTAAACGGCCGTGGGCAGGGCCTGCGGGCCATGCCCCAGGTCCCTCCCCGGGCCAGCAACGCCTCTGCCTGCTGGGCTGGCTTCCTCGCCTCCCATTGCTCTTTAGCTCTGCCCACCGCCCCCAAGCTGCTCTCTGCTGCCACTCTCACAACTGTTCTCTAACCCTGACCATTGTGCATGGGGCTGGACGTGGCCCAAAGCCAAGGGGTTGTGGAGTGAGGAGGATCATGATGGGGAGCATCCTCTGGAGGGAAGGGATTGAGGGTTGGGGTGATGGGTGCTTGGGGAGGTGTTGGGCTTGTCTCAGTATGGGAATGGAGTTTTGGTTCCACTATCCCACTGAAAGTTCAGTGTAAATGGGGCACACTGGGTAAAGAAGGGATGCAAGTTATGTTCTTGGTAAACCTCGAAGGAGGAGTGCTGCAAAAACTGAAGCCTTCTGGAAGCAGTCACCAGTTTTATGTGAAGCCAGTTGTTTTTGACAAAAAGCCAGTCCTGATGGAAAGTGTTTCCCGCCCCTCTGTGGGAGGAATGTTCCCTGAACCCTCATGGGGTTAATTTTCCCTGCCTCTCCAGTATGGGAAGGCCAAAGCCCTCCTCCTTTTGTGCTGGAAGGGAGAGGCCAGCAAGTGGGGGCTGGCCCTGAACCCAGCTGTCCACCCCAGTCCCATGTGCAGATGAGTCAGTCAGTGCTCTGGGAGTTCAGTGTGTTTGGAGAAGTGTGAAGGAACGCCAGCTGCTTTGCTGGGGTGGCCCCAGCCACGTCTGCTCTGCACTGATAGTTCCAGGGCCAGGATTGGGCCAGTTTGGGCTTCCCCTCCCTTCCTGTCATTGCTGGGGAAGTGATGGGCTGTCTAGGGGACTCTTCTGCACACAAGTTCAAGGACATGTTCTGCTTAATGCCCGGTACATGATGTCGAGCAATACAGCATCTCTCCTGGTGCTGTTTGCTCAACTCTGTTCAACTGGCAACACAGGGCATCCCCCTAAATCTTTCAGGAAAGAGCGTCACAGACGCTATCCCTTCAGCAGCTCTGGCATGCAGCATCGCTAGGCAGCAGGGCGCAGGGGGTTGGTGGGGGTGGGCACAAAGCAGCCCTGTGGTGTCGAATGTCCATGGAGAATGGGCAGATTATCAGTCAAGCGGCACTCTAGGGTGACTACCTAGAGAACAGTGTGACCTGCTGCAGGATGAAGAGGTCTGAGATGACTGCTGGGTTGTCCTGGGTGGCATCACCATCCCAGCTGGTGCTCAGGTCACTAACCCAGCCTCAGGGTGATGTCTTTTTGGAGGCTTTGCTAATAATTCCTCTATGTTGCTAACCCTAGGGATGCCAGTCTCCAGGGCTCTGGGTAGAAGCAACAAAGCCACTGATTTCCACACAGCGAAGGGGATCAGTTCACTGGGTCCCCAGGAGTGACAGGTCTGGGAAGGCACCTTCACCAGAGGACCAGGAGAGCAGAGTTCCCATCTGCACTAAGTCTGTCCCATGCTCCAACAGGGGAGCAGCAGAGGCCACTGTGAATAATATCATTTCTCTTCCCTAGGCCTGGCCAGCACCCCACATCTCAGTGCAGCCTGCTGTGGTCCAGGGATTGGCATGGGCGCTGCGCAGGGCAGGACTGGGCTTCAAATCTTTTCTGATAAAATTAAGACAAAGGGGCAAAGAGGCACCTTTTTTCTTCTCAGAATCCAGCCTGCAAGCAACTGTTATTTCAAGCCATTTAGCCTTTCTCTAGCACGGTGGTTTTCAAACTTTTTTCCTAGGGACCCAGTTGAAAAAAATCATTTATGCCCGTGACCCAGCAATTACATCTTTGAGCAATGCACTCCAGTCTTGTGGCAGTGGCAGCAAGGGGTGCCGACACCCAGTGCTTGTGGGTCTGCGACCCAGTACTGGGTCCCATCCCTAAGTTTGACAACCACTGCTCTAGCATATATGCCATGCGGTTTACTGAGTGGGGTGGGCCACTTCAGACAAGAACTTACCCTGAGTCCTTCCTGTTTTCCGGTGGTGTTAAAATCCTCTGGGAACCCCAATAAGAAAAGGGATTTACTCGTTGTCCTGAGCCAAATGTGACCCTTCCTCTCTATGCTGCTGAGCATTTTACTGTGTGCCACCTCAGAGAAGGCAGCCTCTTAGTGGTGAAAACTTTGAAGTGCTCCTTTATGCTGATAAGTCTGCCTGTTATTGTCCTGCAGCAGTGCCTAGAAGCATCAGTCACATACCAGAGCCCTCTTGTGCCTAGTGATGTGTAAAACTGTAATTCCTGCACGAATCAATACATGGCTTCGATTTCAAACATCAAAGAGCATATTGGACAGAAAACTTCTCTGAGGGCTTGTCTACACATGGAAACTTAAGTTAAATTAACAAAAGGTATGAATTTAAAATGGAGTAGTTAAATTGCATTGAACCCCAGTATGGTACCTCTCATTCAGAATTAAAGCCAGCTTAGTTTGGTGAAATGAAATAAACTAAACCAAATTAAGGCTACTTTAAATTCTCAGTGAGAGTGTCCACAGGGACTTAATGCAGTTTGACTAATCAACTTTTAGTTCACATCTTTAGTTAATTTGAATTAATTTTCATCTACATGGCTCTATGTAGATGAGTCATGAGTGGAGGGGACAGCTTGTGATAGCTAGGGCATGTATGGAAACATAGGATAATTGTGTCAGTCTACTGTGTATCTACACTGCAGCTGCAAGTGTGCTCCCTGAAATGGGTCAGTGGATGCATGCTCACTCTTTTAAAATCAGCAGTCAGCCGGACAGGTTTATACTCAGGCAACTAGCCAGAGCTGCAGTGCTGCCTCTGTTGCTTCTGGCTACTCTGTGAGCCTTTTAGCATGCTTGCTGGACCAGAGAAAGCATGGGTCTGGCTCCCCATGCTGGATACATGCTCCCACCTGCAGTGTAGATACACTGTAGAGGCTCACAGTCAACGTAAAATTCAGCTGATGATATCAAACTAGTTCCTACATAGTGTGTTGCAAATAACACTGCCTAGAGAATTATCCCTGACTGGCAGTTAAATAGCTACTCGACTTGTATTTAAGTATATTTACACTGGCTTTTAAATTATTCAAAGCTGTAATCCCATCAAACATACAAAGAAGGGAAATTAAAAAAGAGTGCCGTGACAGATGTGAGCCCTGGCAAGTATGAGCTGTTCAAACCACTAGGCTGAAATGTTACCAGGGCAGGCATGGAGTTTGAGAAGTGTGGAGTGGGTTTCCCAGGGAATCCCTGGGGAGTGGTTAATGCAAATTATACAACCCCAATTATGGAAAAACACAGCCTTTGAAGCTATGCTGTGTCTGGTGATTCCCTGCTGTAAAAGATTAGAGATCAAAGGGCCAAGCTGGGTAAAGAAACAGCTGAATTAACCTGGCCACATTGTTCCTGATCTACAAACAGACATGAATTTGTAACCAACAGGGAAAACCCAGCTGTGAGATTTGAAAGAGGGCACATACCAGAGTCCTGTGGTGGAGTTGGGGGTGAAACCTATAGTAAGCTTTTAGCATGCATGTATGTTCTATTGTTCTTTTTAAATGTTGTCTCTGTAATGCTTTTGTAGTAGGAATGAATGCTGTTTGCTCTAGGAAGGTTGGTTGGCCTGGAGAGATAGTTAACCACAGGTAACAGACCCTGCTCCAACCTGCTGCAAGTCTAAAGAGAACAAGACATAGGAAGCCTGAAGCAGGTGCCCTCAAGGAAGATCAGGTGGAGGGTGTCAAAGGTCCAGCGAACCCTGAAATTGTGGCGAGCACCTCATCACTACAGATCCTAATCCATCTGTTTTATCTGGTGCTTAAGTTGGTCCCGTCAACTCCCAGCATTTCCTCTGCTGGTCCTAACACATCCTGTGCATCAATGTGGGGATGTTATGAGAAGCGGAAACCGAGGCCCAAAGAAACAAAGGTCCAGATCCCCAGTTCAGTACCCATATATACCTTTTTGGATCTCATCCAAAAGGCCCTGTCCCAGATCACACAGGAGGTCTCTGAGCCAGAGCTGGGAGGTGAAACCCACTCCAAAGAGGTGCCCCACTACTAATGGCACAGAGGGACATGTGCACTTCAGGCCTCATGCCTGTATAAGGCTGGGAATGTGCAGGGTGGGGGAAATGAGGCATTGACCTTTCACCTCTAATGCTGCTTTCTGCTGGTTTGAGTGTGAAGGGAGGAAATGGCTCAGTCAGCATACTTGGTGTTCAGGGCAGTTTCACTTCAGGATTAAAGCTCAGCCCTCAGGTCTGTTTATTAAAAGTTTCCACTGCAGTTACACCCCTCTCCCCCAGTAGAAGAGGGGTTAGTTTTTAGGTTCCTCGAAAGCTTGTTCTGCTCAACTTCTGGGCCAGCTTTGACCTGAAGTCACCCTTTCACCAACCTTCCCACTAGTCCTGATCAGCATGTGCACATGTCCTTTGCTTCCCTCTGGGGCACTGTCCCCCCTCTCACCTCTGTACTGGGATTCCAGGGGTTGAGGTGAGAGGTTATCCCTACACCAAGAGAGAGCCTGCGACAGGGAGAAGTGATGGACACACAGAGCAAGTTCCTGTGAATGCCCGGTGGCGCAGCTGGGGAGTTTTCTGCAAGAGCAGGCATTGGAGAGGAGAAGGCTCTTGTACTCTCTGCCATGGGATGGGGCAAGGGGGCAGAGTGGAGACCAGTCCCAGGCACACCAAGGGTAACAAGGCCTGGATGCAGGGGGCAGCTTTGAACTGGACCCGGAATACAGGGAGGCAGGTGGGGCTGGAGGTGATAGGTACGGGTTGCTGCCTATGTTGGGGGCAACTTTATCTTGGTGCTGCACAAGACTCTGCACCTGCTGCCCCATGGTCTGTGCTAGGATAGCCTCACTGAGCATCGGAGGCAAGAAGGACTGATCAGGGCAGGGCTATTTGTCCAGGTCACATCCAGGTCAGCCCAGCCCTACAGACAGGTTTCCCAACCCACCCCTGGGATGTTGCTACACAAGCAGCAGATCTCACTGGTAGAAGCTCACTCTGGTTTGCAGACTGCACTTCACCTGCCAGCCTCACCTGCTTCTGCCTAGTCTTGCCCCCTTGTACCACCTCCCCCCCGCCACAGTTGTTGTTCATCTGACACTGTGGGGGTTGGAGGGTCTAAGCCCCCAGTTCCAGAAGCTGAGCAATTTCCGTCCCCTCGCCTGTCTGGCTGCAGCCTTTGGTCGTGCTCTGCTCCAAGAGGCCCACAGCTGCTCCCATACCCCATTTCATAGCTCCAGTCCTGGGATCAGAACCCCTTGGCTCCCTCCCAAAGCCAGTGGGTCACTGCAGCCAGGTGGCCTCTCCTCTCTTGCCCTGCTCTAGGGACCTGAGCAGTCAGTTAGAACTAGGCACCTGCTGTCTCCTGTGGATGGGAGCCATGCTAGCCCTGCCCTTCACAATTCGCCCTCATGCCCCGCACTGTGACCTCCAGGACTCCACCTCTCCCATCCCGCCACTCTTGTCAGCAGCCTGCCTCAGCCCCATGTGTAGCCAAAACGGCCCAGTCCTGCTGGACTGGGCACTTTTTGGGTCTATAGCAGGAGTCTCAAACTCAAATCACCATAAGGGCTGCATGAGGACTAGTACGTATAGGGCTGCATGAGAGCTAGTAAGTTATTAGCCCAAGGGCTGCACCACTGAAACCTTTCCATACAACAGTATTGCAAATATCAGTAACAATAGTGTTGTTGCGGGCACAGGAAATAGCTTTAGAGGCCGCATGTGGCCTACGGGCCGCATGGCTGAGACCCCTGATCTATAGGGTGTGCAACAGGGAGGCTGCGGCAAAGGCTGAGCTCAGTAGGATTCATGGTCAGGGACAAGGTGGTAACCACTGAGCCAAGACTGTGATACAGCCACTGCCCCCTCCTGAGGCTCTGCAGCAGCTCTGCTGGGTCAGGGCAGGCAGTGTGGGCATGGACCAGAGACCCAGGCAGCATCTGCAGCAGACACATCTGCAATGGAAAGAGCTGGGGGCTTTGGCCTGGGTATGGGCACACATGGCACAGTCATGTAAGTCAGGACAGCACTGAGGTACAAGCAGAAATGTGCAGTCAGGGCAATGCTGGTGGTGGGCATGTAGGAAGCCATAAAAGCTCCTTCACTGGCAGTTTTTGAGTAGGCTGGGTAATATCTGTCCGTCATGCTTTAGACACAACAAATCCTGTGTCTTGGTAGGGAATTGGACTAGATTAGTAGTTGTCAAACCACAGATTGGGTTGCATGCCCAGTGCTAGTGGGTCATGGTGCCATGCTTCCTGATACTGCTACAGTAGCCACTGTGGAAAGACATCCTTTTAATCTCACTCCTACCACTCCCAATGAAGGAAGGAAGCAGTGGCGGGAGACTTACAAGAGCACCAGCCACTGGATAGCAGTGGTGGAACCCAGCGTCCTTTCAGATTTCCACCGCTGCTACCTCCCCTCCCCAAGCAGTTGCAGTGGTGGGAACTTTAAAAGGATGCCAGTTGCTCTAGTGACCCAGCACACCAGGGCAGCCAGCATCCTTTTAAATTTCTTGCTCCTAGAACTGGGAAGAAGAGGTACCAGTGATGGGAAATTTAAAAGGACACCAGCTGCCCTAGCATACCAGGTAGCAGCTGCTGACATCCTTTCATATTTCCCCAGTTCCCAGGTACACCCCAGAGAGGGGCCACTTTCCGTGGCATTCCTGGGGACCCCCATCCCAGCCCAAAGAAGCCCCTCAGAATGGCTCCTTTCCATGGCAGCTGGGGGTCCTCACGGATTCCTTGGAAAGAAACACGCTGGTCTTCTGGTCTCATGCTTAGGGATCACCCTTTCTGCCCTGTCCCCCACCAGCTGTGGTCGCCACTGAATTTTCAGGAGGGCTGTCACATGGGTGAGGGGTTGGGAGCTGGGTCCTGAAAAATTTTTGAAAACCACTGTACTAGACCGTTGTTTTCCAACCAGCGTGCCATGACACACAGGTGTGCCATCAGGTATGAGCAAGTGTGCCACAGAATTTTTTGAAAAACTACCCAAAGAGCTCTGGATTGGCTCAGTGGCTCATGGATATTCATGAGTTCATTTGGAAACTATATGGTGGTGTGCCTCAAATTAATTAAAGGTAGCAGGGTGTGCCACAGCAGAAAAAATGTTGGGAACCACTGGACTAGATGACCCTTGCAAGCCCTTCTAACTCTGTGGTTGTCTAATTTTATGTACAGCCTGTTGGCACTGAAAGGATGGGCAGGGACCCATGGTCTGGGCATTGCTGGGTGGGGTAGGCAGCATATGCGGTTTGGGCAGTGTCAGAGGGACGAGTAGGGACACATGGTCTGGGCGGTGCTGGGTGTTATGGACAGAGACATTCATTCAGGGCAGTGCTGGGGAGGTGGGCAGGGACATGTGGGATGGGCAGCACTGTGGGGGTGGGCAGGGACACTCAGTCTTGCCAGCGATAAGCACACACAACCTCAATAGGCTGGGTGGCATCAGGGACACAGCAGAAACCCTGTGTGTCAATGCCAAAAAATAACCAGAGTAGGGGGTATTTCATCACCGAGCTGGGTGCCCTGTCACACCCCTGTTCCCACTAGTCAGGCTCCTTAGCCCTACAAAGGGGGTAGGGCATCCCTGGGCAGAGTCCTGCCCCTGCAAGCCATGTACTGCCCCCTTCCACTGCCAGGGGGCTGGTTGCTCAGAGCAGCTGTCTTGGGAAGAGCTGGCATCACGTTGCCATGGCACCTGGCCTGTGAGCCCCACATGCTAAGGCTGGACAGGTAAACATGGGGCAGTGGCTGGAAGGGGCTGGAGCTCTGGATCTTGGTTTCTTGCTGCCACCCTCAGCAAAGGGCACTGCAATGGGGCAGGCAGGAGGCAGAGAGGTGCCACCTGCAGCAGGTGCTCACAGGGTGCCTGGCAACAGAGGCTGGTGGGATTGACGCTGGTCCAGAGCAGACATAGCAACCTGAGCCAGGGATGGGGCGATGAGGTCTGGATCAGAGGAACTGGAGGCTGTTAACTAGAGCCCAGCAGGCCCAGCAAAAGCCGCCGTCTCCCTTCCAACTCTGCTGGTGCCCCTCAGTCCCTACACCCAGCCCCCTTCACACTGTTCCCGCCCTGCTCTGCTTCAGAGCAGACTAGATAAATGACTGCTAAAAATTAGTGAGCTCATCCCACTTGCGTCACTGGTGACGCCCACCCCTGGGTAGGCCCCGGTCCACAGAGCAGGACGGCTTGTGCCACTTCCCTGACCAAACCTTCTCACCTGATCCTGGCCCTCTGCTGCCACTCAGGGCTGGGGGACGCACAAGCAGCACAGGTGACTCTAGCCCTTATTCCCTGGCTAACCAAATCTCTGCCTCCAGCATGGAAATAGCGCCTCACCCAATCCCCAACCTCTTATTCATGCCACCAGCCCTGTGCAGGGGCAAGGGTCCCTGGGGTGACCCTGTCTCCCTGTGGTGCTGTAGAGTAAGCAAAGATGTCTCTGTCCCTGGGCAGCATGTTCCTTCTCCTGCCATTATTTCCTGCTTCTCGTGGGCGTCTGCAGTTCCCGCTGTGCAGCGCAGTGTCTGTTTGCCAGGGGCTCTGGCAGCAGAGCTGCTGCAACCACCCCCTACGCCGCCCCCGGCTCTCCCATCTCACCACCCCCTCGTCTCCTCTCCACGTGCGGAGCCAGGCTTGCTCGTCTGTGGTGAGAGCAGCAGGTGAATGGAGACACAGCGCTGAGCCAAGCTGCTATTTCCTCTCCCTTGCGAACACCCGAGCAGCGGCGTGGAACTGGGAACTGAACCCATGCACCCGATCAAAGGTAATGCCATGGGCACAGGGCTGTAGCCGGGTTGTGCTGAGAGGACAAGTGCCCCCTCAGAGCATGGCTGCCTTGGCATGCCCTACTCTAGCCCCAGTGATTTGGTGAGCACTGGGTTCCTTAGGTCAGCAAAAGTTTGCTGTCTAGTCCCTTTCCTCCACAGATTCCTCTCTGGGCTCTCTCCCTGCTGTGATCTGCAGGTCACTGGGTGGTGCTCACCTGTCAGGGGCAGAAGGGCACATGGTGCTGTCAGGCCTCCAATGTGGTGCTAGTGGAGCCAGGAGCTCTGCATCATTCCTGTCTTCATCAGCAACACCCAGTGGTGTCAAACCTGGACACTCAGTGCCTGGTGTGTAGCTGCAGCCTGGCAGGGAGCACAGGCACTGATTGTCCGGCAGGTCTTTTTACAGTGAGACCTCTGGTCTGTTCTTTATGGGGAGCAGGCCACGGTAGAGGCGTATCTCTGGACTGGTTATCCTAGGGGTGTCCTGCTCTCTGAAGCTAGCTTGGGGCTTCATGGTGCCCTGACTCTCTCTGGCGTGAGGCCTGGTGGCTGCTTTCCACAGCTGGGTCTGGAACTCCGTGACCAGCCAGAGGGCTGGAGAGCTTAGAAGTGGCAGCTTTATAAAGTCTCTGCAGGACAATTGCTGGGGATCCCTGACAAGGTCTTTTGACCCCAGTTTAGTTTTGCGGGCAGTCCCGCCTCTCTGAGAGGGCGTGTGGCTGGGCTTTGCCATTTAGACGCATTAAGATCCTGTCTGGACTCTGAGAAAACACCCCATGTAAGTGAGGCACATAAACAAGGTGCGTTAGAGTAACTCCCTGTAGAGAGTCGGCACTCGGATCAGCTGGGCAGCCATGCTAACAGGTGCTTTGGGCGGGTGTAACAAAGTGGTAGCTAAGTCCATGAGAATGTCCAAAGCAGTGCATGTGTCAGCTTTCATCCCTTGAGAGTGGGGAAATTTGCACTGACCAGCTAGCAAAGGAGATATTCTTGGGGTGGGGCTGGGGGGTGCTGACTTCTTACATCCTTTGGGTGCAACAGGAATAACGCTGCCACGCTGGGAAGATGAAAATCAACCCCTCTCTGAGCATGTGGCAGACAGCAGACAGCAGGGTCTGGTTCACACCCTAGAAGCCAAAGGAGTTCTTGCCACGGACTCCAAGGGTGAAATTCAAGTTTCATCTAAGAAACTCTCTGTCTCTGGGCAGTGAATGGCTGTGGGCTTGTGGGGTTATTTTGCTTTGTAGCACATCGATTTCATGGGTCTGTACCGTGGTGCAGGGGTCTGCAACCTGCAGCTCCAGAGCCACACGTGACTCTTTGGCTGCCCCCTTTAGGCTCCAGGCCCTTCCTGCCTCCTAGGGACCCTGTGGGTGGCCCACTCCTGGCTCTGCCACTCCTCCCCCAGCCACCAGGGGACCCTGCTGGTGGCCTGCACCAGACTCCCTTGCCACCAGGGGACCCTTGGTGGGGCCTACCCCTGGTTTCACCCCCACTTCTACCCTCCACCAAGGGAACTTGTAGCAGGCACCCTGGCCAAGCTCCCCCCACCAGGAGGCTACAGTCATTGCAGCTCTCAAAACACTTGGCTATTGAAGGAATTTTTTTAAATGGCTCTTCTTATTTTTTGGATTGCTGACCCCTGCCTAGGACCCCAGGGCCTGAGTGTGACAGCCTTGTGCCAGTGTGTGAAATCATGCAGCAAACCAGCCTACAAAGAGAAATGAAAATATCACCCACCTCTCCCTGCCCCTCTGAGAAGGGCAGACAGAGAGCAGATGTGGGGAGGGTGCAAGTGATCTGGGCTGGGAGTAGGGGTGGTGTGATTAGTCAGGTGGGAACGAGATGGTCCATATCAGCAGCATGATTGTGCAGCAGCCTGGCTGCCTGTGGGGTGTGAGGGCTGCTTCTTTTCTGTGTAGGGTTACCAGATGTCAGGCAAAAGAACATGTCCTCCTTTTTACCTACACGTCCTCAGTCTGGCAGACATTTTAAAATACATGATTTTATCTGGCTTTTTACTTACAGGGGTTAAAGCAGGGGTCTCAAACATGCAGCCTGCAGGTCATGTGCAGACCCTAAAGCTAGTTGTTGTGGCCCACGATGACATGATCATTACTGATAGTTGAAATATTGTTGTATGAAAAGATTTCAGTGGTGTGGCCCTTGGGCTAAAGTACAAGTCCTTATGCGGCCTTCTACCAGTCCTCATGCAGCCCTCATGGTGATTTAAGTTTGAGTCCTTTGGGTTAAGGTATGTTGGAATGCCACAGAATACCTTAGTTTTAGAGGAAAGCATTCCAGGGCCCTGTAAAAACAGAAGAATATTACATTAATACTACATTTTCTCCATGTGTCCTCCAATATCCTCCTTTTTGTACTTCCCTTTCCTCCTTTCCAGGCTTTGGTATCTGGTAGCTCTATATCAGTGCCTCTTTCAAAAGGTAGCTGGCTGGCCAGGACTCAGGCTGGAGCCAAGCTGGTCTCTGTTGTTGTTGTTTGTGTTAATAGTGCATGGTGTGGACTGGGGCCAGAACCCTCCAGGACCTTCCTGCTCCTTTGCCATGGGTGCTTGGGAGCTCCCACCTGGGTTGGGCTTTGCCAAGATGTGGTGGAGCCCTGGCAGTCAAGCAGCAGCGCCGTATCCTTGGAAGCACATTGCTTCCTTCTGATGCCCCATGCTGGCCTTGGCATCAGCCCAGTCGCGAAGCAGGAGCTGCACACATCCTGCTGTGCCTTTATGAGATCTTGCCAAAGTTACACCACCTTGTCTAGAACAGGGGTCAGCAACCTTTGCTGACCCCTGTGCCAGCCGGCTGGCCCCTCCTCCTCAACAATCAGCCTGTGCCAGTGGCTCCCTCCACAGAAATAAAAGTGGTGGCTGCCTGAAAATTTGGTGGTAGCCATGGCTGGAGGTTGGGGGGCAGAGAGGGGAGCACTTCCCTGTCATGGTGCTGGAAGGAGCCACTCTTAGAAAGAAGCTGCCTGCAGTGGCTCCTCTCGGCAGCATGCTGGTGGACAGGGGTCCCCAGGGATGCCATGGAAAGAAGCTGCCTGGAGCAGCTCCTCTTGGGAGGTCCCCACACATGCTGAGGAAGGAAGCTACCCAGAGTAGCTCCTTGGTGGCTGCACACCATGGGGAGAAACCATTCCAACCATCTTCTTTCTGCACCATGCCTGGAACGTGGGCATGGCGGGGACCCTCCGTGTCCCAGCTGCCCCAAAAGAAGCTGCCTGGAGTGGCTTTCAGTGGGAGGAGCCACAATTTCTATTTCTGTGGCATTGCAGAGGGTGCCACGTGCTGCTCCGAATGGGTTCTCGTGCCACTGGCGGCACACACGCCAGGGGTTGACTACCTCTGGTCTAAAAGGAGTGAGTGTCTGAAGGTCCTGGTAGGAGATGGCTCAAGGTAACATATGGGCAGTGATCACAGCACCAACATAGTCCCAAAGGCGGTGGAGGCAGCACAGCAAAGGGCACGTGGAGAGGGACAGGACACCACTTTGCAGAGTGTATGAAGCCATAGTGGGAGAAGTGGGGTGTCCAGGGGATGGGCTGCTAGATAGGGAAGGCTGGCATTGCTGAGGTCTGGCTGGGGCAGGCCCACAGGAGTGGGCAAACAGATGGGGATTGATGCAGGGGCCCAGGGGAAACAAAAAATGGACGTGCCATGGCCAGTGTGGGCAAATGGCAGGGTGGACTCTGCAGCAGCATATCCCCTTCCCATCACCCCACGGGCCTGAGCTGGGCTGATGTGAGACCCTGCCAAGCCAGCACCCTCCATCTCCACTACAGGCGTGTCACTCCCCTGCTCTGCACAAGTGTGAATGGCGACACAGGCAAGGGAGGATCAATCCCTTCATTGCTTCTTCTTACCCCGCCTGGTCATCTTGCAGAAGATAAATAATGCAGCAAGAATTATCTCTTATCCACTCCCAGATACTCCTCCTCCCAGCCTTGCCAGGTCTGCACAATCCTGGGGATGGCAGGACAACTATAAATGTGATGGTTCTTGCACAAACTGAACTATACTATGGTTCCCAGCATGCCCTGGCGCCCCACCACTGCCCCAACTGAGTGTTCACTGAGAGGCCCCCATCCTGCTTGATGCTGGAACTAGTCCCCTCAGTTGCTGGAGGTGCTAGATCTCTCTGGGAATTCAGCAGTGACTACAGAGGCAGGGCAGGGTCCGAGAACCCTGACTCAGTAAAGGGTGTGTTGGGGGTGGCTTCTGTTTGCCAGACCCCCAGGAGGTCCCAGGATGTGGGCTGCAGTTGCAGAGCACAGAGTGTTGCACCTGCTTGAGGAAAATGAAGGAGCTCACAACTAAAGTCTGTAATTGCAGCCAGGAGAGCAGACCTTAGCCATCTGTACAGATGTTTGAATCAGGGCTGATTGGCGTCTTCTTTCTCTGCATCACAAGCCTTAAGCAGGCAGAGCTGATCTGGGGGGTACTCTCCACGGGAAGCTCTGGCAGCCTCTCCTTGAGGGAGTAAGCACTCAGCAAGTCTGCAAAGCGAAGGCTTCCTCAGCAAGTGGGGTTGGGGGGCACTTGTGTGTAGCCCAGGGCTCTGGGCTGGGGGGGGGGGGCCCTGAAGGAACCCCCCCCCCAAAAAAAACCAGTTATAGGGACCTTCCGGGCAAGTCTTGTGTGCTCAACCTGGAATCACTGGTGTATGGTGTATAACTGAGCCTCTTCTTACCTCTGCCTGCTGGGTCAGGGACAAAATGGTGCAAGGTGGTCACTGGTTGGGATCATGAGGGATGCCATAGTCAAGGAATGGCTCAGCCCCCCTGTGCACATGTCTGACAAGTGGCTTTACCTGCCAACCCTTCTCCTCAGCCCGCTGCATGAGGACCTTTCTCAGCCCCCTGGGTCAGCATCCCTGAGGAGAGAGTGACTCAGGGCTTCTCTTCACTCAGAAGGGAGCTCAGACTAGGGGTATATACTGATGGTAGCAAATTCACTGCCATCAGTGCGCTCTTCTGAGTTTGACTGAGTGATCAGTCAGAAGTTCCTCAGTCGATCTCTGGCTCGATGCTATAACTCCAGCCCCGTAACTGGAATAGTGCTAAGTTGACTGGATGGCATTTCCAGTTGCCTTAGTGCAGCATGTACAGGGGCTAAGTGGGAGTTAGTAAGGTGACCGGAAACACACAAGTTATTTTACATACCTTGCATATCTCCCGTCGACTGCCGCCAAAAAGTGTGGCAAGTGTAGGCTAGGGCTATGGCAGGATGTGAGTGTAAATATTCCATATGCATGCATGCGTGCGTGTGTGTGTGTAGATATTCCATATGCATGGCTGTGTGCAGTTATTCTCTGTGTCTGTGTAGCTATTCCAGGTGCGGAGGCGTGTGTGTGTGTATAGCTATTCCATGTGGATGCATAGCTATTCCAGATATAGGGGGAGGGGGGTTGTAGCTATTCCAGATGTAGGGGTGTGGGTATAACTATTCTGGGGGTGTGGGGGTGCTATTGCAAATGTAGGCGTGTCCATTCGGGAGTATGCATGTGTGTATGTGTGTGGCTATTTCTGGTGTGTGTGCGTGAGACATACACAAGTGCACGCACCATGGATCAGGCACTGCAGGCAGGCAAAGGCCCTGCCAGAAGCTGCTCACAATCCTGTCTGCTGGAGACAGCTCTGGCTGGGTGGTCTGTGTCTCCTCCCGCTTGTTTCTCTACCCCCCTGCCTGGCTCCTGGAGCTGAGGGAGACGTGGGGGACTTGCCTGGCTGGATGTCAGGGCAGTGGAGTCTCTGCTGCCAGGGAGGCACAGACAGGCTTCCCAACATACCCTGCTGGAGGGGAGCTGCGGCTGGGGGACTGGAGCCTTGTGGGAGGAGAGGCCTCTTTGTCTGGCTGCCCTGTAAAAAGGAGAGTGGGTCTGTGATGTCCCTGTTTGTGGTTTTCTGCCTTCATCTCCCAGACAAACCCTGAGGGCGCCTTGCGATGGCAACACTTGGCACAAGGGGCTGGCCTGACCACAGACCTGTCACCAGGCAGCCTGCCCCCCAGTGCTGGAATGGGTGCAGCAAGTGACTACACTCGCCTCCCCATTGCCAGGCAGGTCACAGACTGGAAGCAAGGCACCAGCAATTAACAGGAGGGCAATGAGCAATCGGACCAGAGTGCACAGGGGTGAGGAATCAGTCCAGCGTGGCTGGTTTTCTACCAGCTCTGCTCTAGGGACTGTGGGGGATCAGGCTGTGCAGAGTTCAAACTAAAGGATCCCAGTGGCCCTTCCTGGCCTTGGCATCTCTGATGGGAGCCAGCTATTGAGTGAGATGCTCTCCAGTCCAGCCAACCCAGATCCCGTAGGGGTGCTGCAGCCTGGCTACGTTTTTTTCAGCGTTCCCAAGCATCTGGGGAAAGGCTGTCAATCTCACTGACTCACCCTCTGTGACCCGCACAGTCCCCTCCGCTCCCCTGCCCAGAGGACACTCATTTCCTTGACAACAGGAACCGCTGGGGCAGGCTTCTCTGGCATGCACCAGGCCTGGCACCCAGCACAGCAATGCCTGGGGAAATGAGGAGCAACACTTTTGAGTCCAGAGGGGGCTGGACTCAAATCCTCTGTAGATGAGTGGAAGTCCTACCTGTCACCGCAGTGCGAAGTGGGGCAAGGCACCCCGGAGAAATGCACCAAGAACATAAGAGCAACTCTCAGAAGAGGTCGTTTCCAGTGGTGTGATGGAGCTTCCCAGTGTCAGGACGCTGGCCCCAGCAGCCCCTGCTCTCAGGGAGCAGAGTCAATAATGACTCAATTCAGCCCTTCGTTACTCTCTGACCTGACTCTATTAACCAGAGTCCTGAAGCACAGGCGCCTCTCCACAGAGTACCAAGCACAGTGTGCCCATTGGCCCCCAGCCAGGCAGCAGGCCTGGCTTGGGCCTCCATACAGAGGGCATTGGCTGGCAGCACAAAGTGGGGATTAAGCAGGAGTTGGCTGGCAGGTTTCTGCAGTAGCAACACACTGAATGGGGGTGAGTGTGTGCTCTGGAAGAATTGGCTCTTTTTCTTACATGTGCGTTTGTGCGTAGGGGTTGGGTCCCCTCCTCCCACACAGCTCCAGGGAGACTGAATGGGAGGCTGTCAGATGAAGCAGTGTGGCCATTGGGGACCGGATGGAGCCAACAAATGGCACATGGGGTGATGGAGAGCATCCCGTTCTGCACTGATCTGCCAACAGACTGTCGGGATGCAAGTGTCAGGGGAACAAGCTGGCCAGGTGTGCTCAGCTGAATCCTGGACTAAAGGTACTTGTGCTGGAGTGTAGATTGTGGATGTGGGGCGGTTCATGTGTGGGTCTGTGTGTGCACACAGGTGGCTCTGTGTGTGTGTGTGTGTGTGTGTGTGTGTGTGTGTGTGTGTGTGTGT
>ML681991.1:42155925-42235666 GCA_007922195.1 Podocnemis expansa | reverse complement strand
TGTGTGTGTGTGTGTGTGTGTGTGTGTGTGTGTGTGTGTGTGTGTGTTTTCGCGCGTGCACACACGCACAGATCTGTGTGTGAATTGCTGAGAGGCTTTCTCCCAAGTGTTTGTTGCTGAGTACAAACCCTGCATATTGCTTTGTGGTGCCAGGTAAGAGTCATATGTGCTTTGGAGAGTGTGAGCAAGGTGCCCCCTCTGCCTGATAATGCACAGAGACTGGAACAATAAGGAGATTTCATGAACAGGGTCCCCGCTGGCAGCCTGGTGGTATGGCAGAGGGGGGAATCTAACAAAAGTGGAACACAGCCATGGGTGGGAATGACCGCAGTCCATCATTAACACAGCAAAGTAGCTGAAAGGCTCACATCACAGTGAGGCACTGAGTTATTGAGTGGCTGTATGTGGCACAAGCAGGAGCCAGGGAGAGCACACCTGCTGTGGTGCCAGCTGCCCTAGGACCAGGAGAGCAAGCTTGCAGGACGCACTCTAGGGGAATATTGAAACAGTGGCATACAGTGGGGGCCAACCCTACATTAGTGTGTCCCACTGCTTGACATGCAGGGCAGAAGGTGTCCTGGCACTGCCCCCCCCAGCTGCCCCAAGGAGGGGTCTGTGTCTGTGGAGTGGGGGCAACAGAGGCTTGTGGGTGCAAATGTAGGCTTGGCTCTACTGCCTTCCCAGCTGTTACTCGGTGTAAAGTGCTCACACTGAGTGCTCATTGCTCAGGCAGGTTTGTTCTGCATTTTTAACGGGGAGGTGGTATAAATATAGATAGTTCCTTCTAGTGAAGGATTGCTTGCCCTGCTTTTATTTGTTTGTTCTTTTAAGATGCAAAATCACATTTGAGGAGTCAGGAAATGATTTTCACCTCTCTTCTCTGCCTCCTGTGCCCAGCAAATGATGGTCATTGCCATTGCATGCCACAAGTAGTAGCAGGGCAGCTAGAGATGGGAGAGGAGAAGGATGCTCCTAGCCTCCAGCCCTGTCACACCTCCCCAGCTTCTTCAGAGCTGGAGGCAGCTTTTTCAGCCTCCACTCTTGCAGCAGTTGACTTGTAGGGGAACCCCACCCAAACAGGTTCCATCTAGCCCTTAGTCCCAACGCATGCTCCCAGCCTCAGGAATCCCCCTGGCTCCCACCCTCCCTTACTTACCACATTGCAATACTAAGGGAATCCCCCCTTCCAGTCAGGTAGGTCAGGGAATTTGGAAGCCCTGGCTGTGATGGCTGGACTGGGGACCCGTATGTGCAGCTGTAGGGGCCAGAGGGGTGGATTCACAGCTCCCAGCTTCACCCTTTCCAATTCCTTCAGGGCTGGAGGCAGTTTTCAGTGGGAAGCCTGGAGGGCAGCCCCCTCCTACTGCAAGGCAGTGGGTTACAGTGAATCTAGGTCAGCCCTTAACCCCTGCAGATACTCACTTACACTCAGCTGAGCTGTGATTGTCAGGCAGCAGCAACAGCCTGAGAGCAGCCCATTTGGCACCCCCTCCCAAGCCGATGCTTTGGGGCATGCCTCATCTATTCCCCATTTGGGATGCCACCATACTGAAATCAAGTGAACACTGAAGTAGGCATGGGGGGGATGTAGCTTGCTGGAACATGGCCCGAGAAGCCATGGCAGGAGACCAAAGGCCAAGTTTCCATAATTCATAAATGGTAACATGGTAGCATATGACCCAGGAACATATTACTTGCTCAGCCCGATTCCTGGAAGAGGAAAATATTTGTGTGATGACAGCCGTTAATGGGCAGTTATTTTCCTTGCTCTACCCATGGGGTTGCAATTTACATCTGTGCAAATAGATATCAGACATGAGTGCCAGTTGGAGTGCAGATTAAGTCTGCCTTTCCCTGTAACCTCCACAGGTGGAAAAGATGCCCAAGGGGTAGCTGTGTTAGTCTAGTTAAGCAAAACAAACAAAGAAGTCCTGTGGCACTTTTAAAGACTAACAAATATATTTGTTGCATGAGCTTTTGTGGGAGATACTTTGAAGATGGGGGACTTACAGAATGGGAGGAAAATATATGCAGGGAAGTGTAAGTCATAGGATCAGGTCAGACTGTAATAGCAAATCAAAGCAGTTATTGAGATTCAAACACTAGTGAACAGCATATAGAGGAAGGTGAGGTCAAATCACCTTTTGGAATGAGAAAAAATCTCTAGTCCTTATTTAACCCTCAAACAACACTTGCTATGTTAGTACAGCAGGTCAAGTGAGACTTTCCAGACATTGAAGTGTGGGAAGGGGGAGCCTTGGCTTTGCAGCTGCGACCCTTGTGAGCAGACATACTCAGAATCACTCTAGATAGGGTCACTATGGCCTGGCTCAGTGCAGGGCACTTCTTGCAGTGCCTGCTAGCTCTGTGGTTGTGTGTGTGTGTAATGGCAGTTGGGGTAGGGGGGCAGGTGTGTGCACTGAGTGTTTGTAGGGGGTTGCATGTTCTGTGGGTATGAGGAGTTCTGTGCTGTGTATGTGAGGAGCTGTGTATACCATGGGGCTGTGTGCATACAAGCTTTTTGTGCCTTTTGCCTCACTGGCTGCCTTGCATGCTGCAGTCTGGGCACATAGGCACACTGGGGAGGGGCCAGGTGCACAGCCTGGGGCGGGGCAAGTACTGCCTGTGTCTCAGGGATACCACCTCATGTGCAGTCTCTCTTAGGCTCTCCAAACAGCCTTGGCTCCCTTCCCCAGTCCAGAAAAGGCCAAAATGTCTGTGCCAGGGACCCCTCCCTGCACTGGAGGGAAGTGATGCTCACCTCCACCCAAAGCCAGAGTAGTCATTGGCTGTGTTCACACAGCACTCTTATTTCGAAACAACAGAGGTTGTTTCGAAATAAGAAATACCCTGTTCACACGATGCACGGTTGTTTCGAAACAACGGTGTTGTTTTGAAACAAGTTAAACCCCATGCGGGGACGAAACAACGTTGTTTCGAGACGATTGTTTCGAAACAATGCTGTGCAAACATGTTGTTTCAAAACAACAATGACTTGTTTCGAAATAACTGTTGCCTGAACCTGCTATTTCGCTTTGAGCTTTTTTCCTTAATTCGAAGTAACAAACTGTTAATTCGAATTAAGTTATTTCGAAATAAGGTGTTATTTCGATACAAGTTGTTTCAAAACAACTGTATCAAAATAACCCCCTGTGTGTGAACACAGCCATTGGGTTTGCCCCCAAGTACTCTGCTGTGAATGAGATCTGCACCAGTGCAGGCACCACTCAGCAATGGCTGTGCTTCCTTGAAGGTAGATGGAAGGAAAGAAGTGCCTGCTCATGATCAGTAAAGATCCAAGGGTATTGGGACAAGAGCTGGGGCTGTAAACCCCACCATCCTTGGTAAACATCAGCACTGGTCATCATGTTCTGTGCCCCTGAGGTCTGCCATAGCATCAGCTGGGCACAATTTTGTTCACTTCTTATCTTAAAACAATGTGGTGTTAATGTATGCTGCTGAAAAGCTGCCATGTTGTGCCCCAGTGGTGGCTGCATTTTAGTGGTGGCTACCATGATCCCGGTGCAGCCAATGGTGCTTAGTGACCTGGGGGGGGAGGGTGAAAGGTGCTGGCAAAAGAGCAGGTGACATTGTTCCTGGAAATATGCTGCCCTGGGGCTAGAGAAAGGGCAGGCCCTGCAAGCAGATGCCTTGGCCCAAGGCTGGTGCTGCAGGAACAAGGAACTATGCATGACAGGTAGAAGCCTGCTTTGTAGCTCCATACTGGGCTCCCCACAAAGTGTGCATGTGTGTTTCCCTTTTGGGCTGGACCACTGCCCCACCCCATGCACGAAATCAGTATCTCCTTCCCCAGGCTGCACTGAGCTGGGAGTGAGTCAGCTTCTCCTTGTGAGTGGGAGGGGAGCCAGCCTTGGGGAGGATTGCCAGTGCAGGCTCGCCCCCAGCTCCGCCATCCCAGGGGCTCTCCGAGGGCAGTGCCAGGGCAGTACACGAAGTGGGAGAGGGGCCAAGCTGGAGACATGGGACCGAGAGCCTGATGCGAGACCCAAAGGCAAGCGCCTAAGCAGCTGGGCTGTTTTCAAGTGTTCGAAAGGGACTTCAGGGCTGGCTCCTGATGCACTGGTGTAACACCGTGTATCAGCTCTGCTGGATGCCCATCCAACCACTTGCTGCACTGCTGTGCCACGCACAGCTCTGAGAGAGCCCTGGAGGTATGAGCTCTGTTTCCAAAGGCTGGGCTGTTCAGTTTGGGGGTGTGGTTAATGCCCATCACCCTACCATGCTGAGTTAGGAAATCATCGGTTGCCCCGGCATTCTGTCTGTTGTGCAGTATCTCATCCTACAAAAGAAGTGGTATTGCTGAGACTTGGAAGGCCCTGGGAAAGGCTTGGAGTTATTTTGGGAAACAGGAGACAGGAAAAATCTGAGGCTGTTTGTCTGATGCAGGGCAGCTCGAGGAGAGTTCAGTGTTTACAAGTGGTGGAACAAGTGCTGGTCAGTGTCTCCTCTCTGTCACCTCTGCCCATGAGAACAGAAGGCTGTGGGATGAAACGAATGGTGGGGGCACTCAGAACAGATCAAAGGAAGTGCTGCTTTTTGCTTAAGTAATAGTCTAGCTGTGGAACTCACTGCTGCAGGGGGACCAAGTCAAAGGACTCTGCTGGAGCCAGTCCATTTCCTCTTGGTTGGCTTTGAATTATGTAATTAGTCACGGCATGTGTAGCTAAACAACGCTCATGCTTCAGAGCATCAGGGCGATTGCTGCAGAATCTTCACCTAAATTAGCCCTTCTCTCCAAAGGAACCAGTGTTCAGGTCTCAATGAGCCTCTGTTCTGATGCAGTGTGCTGCACTCATCCCATTGCTTTCTTCACTGCGGGAGGTCAGAGTAAGGGCCCATGTTCCTCAGTCCCATGGCTGGCAGCTGAACCCAACAGTGGTCACAGATCACCAGCCCATACAGATACACCAGGATAGTTCATTCCCTGTCCAGGGGCCAACCTCCCTGCTGATGTAATCAGACCAGCTCTATGAGCGTGTGGCCCACTTACACCAGTACCTTTGCAAACTGGGTGGAGGCACAGTTGTGTTGTGTGTTAGGGCTAGTCTGTTGTGCATAGGCATGTGTGACTGTGTGACAGTTGGATCTGTGTGGCCAACTCAGTCCCATTGCAGCCTAAGGGACATGGCAGGCATCATTGGTGCCAACCTTCTTCCAGTCAGAGTTGGCAGCAACAAGGGACAGGGTCAGTATATAGAGGGTCCTTTGAACAATACAACACCAACTGGGTCAATCTCCCACCAGTCACCTAGGACAGTCATACCTCACCCCTTGGAAACCTTGGGGCAATATTTCCTCTCTCGCAATCACAGCAACTGAGTGTAGGGAAGAGACTTTAAACAAAAAGGGGGAAGTAACCTAGCATTGACTTGGGAAACTGCCGCAAGCATTATTGACCTGCATAAAGCCATAAACAAAACACCCTCTGCAGGATACCTGATGTGGTTTCCTTTAGCTTCGGGTTCTTAAGCCCAGCAACAAGAAGTTCCTAAATGTGTCCCTCCCTTCACAGCCCCATACTCATAGATGTTGTCCTTAAACAGGGCCAGCACCGAGTCTAGAGATACAACTGTGGAGTTCACCTCCACCCTGGTTCAGAGGAAGGAGAAAGGAGGCACCTTGTTTTAGCCACTGCCAGGCGCTCTGCCAGCCATCCTGCTGGCCACTCATTGATCCGCAGGTTTCTATGCCAGCCACTCCACAAGTCCATCTGCTGGTCCTACATCACTCCACTGAGCACCAGAGCTGGGTGGGTGTGCTGATGCAAATACAAGCATGGCGGGGAGAGCCCATTCAGACCTGCTTATGTCTGTTGGCAATGCAGGCCTGCATGGCACCATACAGTCCAGCAGTCTGAGGGCTCTGTTTGGCTGCGGCATGGGATGTGTAGGAATGGGGATTCAGATATGCTGCTTGTATATATTGTAACCTTCCTGGGTCATGTGCAACAGAGTGTCTAGTTCCCCACCAGAGGGGGTGGCTCTCAGCTGTGCGGTGCTGGGACCAAGGCTGCTGCAGGGATACAGGCAGCTCATGATGCCTGAGATTGAGCCCTGGACAAAGGCAGGGAGGGAGGGAGCCAACAGTTCCCTGTGTGTGATCTTTGCCTGCCTGCTGACTTGTCCTTGAGCTAGGGTGTGGAGCTTGGTGTGGTGAGTACTGTGTTTGAACAGACAGCTGCCCGTGGTAGTGATTGTTACAGAAATGGTGCTTTGGTCAGCAAATGCCGTACTAGCAAACATCTCCTGTGCATTCGGATCAGACCGATGACACAGGGAGAGTTTGCTGGATTCCTGGGCAAGGCTGAACTCTCAGAGCTGAGGCAGGACAACGGACAATGTTCAATGTTCAGATCAGCCCCTGCCTGGGATTTGTCACCGCTGGTCCTGCTGCCACTGCCCTCCTCCTTCCCCTTGTGCTGGGCTAGTGCCTTGCCCACTTTGCAGGAGATGTGGGAGTGGGAAGGCCTGTGCCTCAGAGTCAAGGTGTCTTGCAGCTCCATAGTAACCTGTGTGGTGTGCTTCCAAAAAGAAGCTGGTCTCTCACTGAGCAGGCTTTAAACAGAGACTCTCTGTGAGCCCTGGGTAGGGACTGGCTGAGAAGGGGTGAATCTGAGCCATCTCCCGAGTGCCCTTCTGCAGCGGGCCCTTGGTGCCAGGATGGCACAGCACAGATCCCAGCTGGGCAGCAGCTCTCACACTGAGGTGTGGTTGGCAGCACGAGCTCCCTGGGCACTGGCAAAGGGTGAGAGAGAGGCGCCGCAGAAGGCTGTGGGGTGGTTTCCATCCTGTGTCCATACTTCTCCAGGTGTGACCCACTGACCCGATACCACCTCTGTCCAGCTCATGCACAGATTTCCAGTTGTTTTGTGATGAGATGTCAGTTATGAGCCCTGCTTCTTTGGAGGGATTCCCCCTTGTGACTCTAATCTGGAAGCAGAGATTCTGTCTCCCCTCTCTTCTGCTGGCTCCCATCCTGGGCTTGCACCTCTCAGTCAGCACCTCTGGCTGGTGGCATGGGTAGGAGTCTGCCATAGCTTTGTGTCACTGAAGTAAGGCCATCTGCCAGTGGGACAGTTCAGAGTAGCCACTGCCTCCCTTCTGCCCTGGCACTGTCCTCAGTGCCAGCCCTGGGGCAAGCCAGGCACTAGCAGAGTCCAGGAGGACCTATGTGGAGTCCCTGGGGTCAAAGGAATGCCCTCCATAATTGCCCCCATGTCAGTTCCATCCCTATGTGGCTGTGCCCCTTGCAATGGAGGGACACTCAACCTCTGGCAATAGCCATGTGATGATGACATGTATGGTGTGCCCGCATCATGCTGACCAACTAGTGTGCTACCACCACAAGAAGCTGTGCCAGGGCAAGCTTCTTTGTCAGGCCTAGGGGGAGCCATCTGCAGCCCTGAGAGTCGTGCTGCTTGAGTGCCTTGCTGCTCTCGGTGTCAGGCTGTGTGTGCTGTGTGCTCAGTGATGCCTGTGGGAATGTAGTGGCTTTTGGCTGGAAGCACGAGGGGTGGTCCCTGCAGCAGGAGGGAAATGGGAGCCTCTTGCCCAAGGGAAGGAGAAGCACTCACTGTGAGCTTTGCTCTGTACTTTGGCAGGAAGCCTTGCTCTGTTTGATTGAGGCTACTGTCGGAAGACACCGCACCTTGGCAAAAGCAAGCCCTGAGCCCCAGTCTGACCCCTTTGGACACCCACCCGGCTGTGCAAGGCCAGACCCCAGGACTGCAGCTAGCCCAGGCCAGTGTAGCTGGTTCAGACCCAGCCTCCAGTGAGACACCTATGCAGGGAGTGTGGTCAGCTGCTGCCACCTACGGGGGAGAATGTGAAGTGCATAGCTTGGCATCAGCTGCTCTCTTGCCAGATAGTGCCATTTGCTGCCTGGCTCGCATCTTGCCTGGAGGGGGTGACGGGAAGGGTGCTGGCAGGAGCAGACTGGGATGTTAGATGCATAGACATACCTTGGCAGTGTTTGGTCTGTGGGGAGGCCATGTCAGACATATTTGGCTAGCACAGAAGGCAGCGCACGTTCCCATTAACACAGGATCCCTGCATGCCATGCATCAGGGGAATGTTGCTGCCCATTTGGGCGGGCCGGGGGGAGGACTCCCTACCTCCATGGGTGCACTCCAGGCACAGGTAGCTCCCTGATCTCCTGTAGGAGCATCCATCCCCTGGGAAGAAAGGCCCGGTCTAGAAAACCAATGAGCAAGGGTGAAACAAAAATACTGTTCCCTCCAGCCAATCACTTGCTGGAGTTCTTGTCTAAGAACATGGGAATGGCTGTACTGGGTCAGGCCGTTGGTCCATCTATCCCATTATCCTATCTTCCAACAATGGCTGGTGCTCAGGGTGACCCATTTAGCAAGAGTGAAGAATTGACATGGGGGTGATAGGTGCCTATATAAGACAAAGTCCAGATGTTGAGACTGTCCCTATAAAATCAGGATGTCTGGTTACCCTACTTGTGCCTGGTGCTTCACAGAAAATGAAGAGAACAGGGCAATTATCCAGTGATCCATCCCCTGTCTTCCGGTTTCAGCATCTAAGAGTTAGAGATTTAGGGACTCCCAGAACATGGCGTTGCATTGCTGACCCTCTTGGATAATTGCCATTGATGGACTTCTCCTCCATGAACTCATTTAAATCTTTTTTTAACCTGGTTATAATTCTGGCCTTTACAACATCCTGTGACAACGAGTTCTACAGGTTGATTGTATGTTGTGTGAAGAAGTCTTTCCTTATGGCTTTTTTTCTATTTTTTAAACCTGCTGCTTTTTAATTTTATGGACTGATCCCTGTTTTTTGTATTATGTGAAGGTGTAAACAGCACAACTTTATTCACTTTCTCCAGGCCATTCCATGATTTTATAGATCTCTACAATGTCCCCCTTACTCATATCTTTGCTAAGATGAACATTCCCAGTCTTTTTATTCTCTTCTCATACAGAAGCTGTTCCATACCCCAGTCATTTTTGTTGTCCTTCTCTGTATCTTTTCCAATTTTTACATAACTTTTTTTGAGGGGGGAGACCTGAACTGGATGCAGATTTCAAAGTGTGGGAGTACCATGGATTTATATAGAGGCATTATGATATTTTCTGTTTTATTATCTATCCCTTTCCTAATGGTTCCTAACATTGTTAGTTCTTTTGTCTGTGTGCTCAGTGTTTGCCCTGCGACACCCAGGCCTTCCTGCCAGCCTGAGCCACTCTCAGTGACACTGGGGTAAATCAGGGATCACTGCTCTGGAGTCCCCCTTGGGGAATCTTTGCAATAATAGAATCAGATCTGGTTCTATAATGGTCCAGCCCCTCTTGCTCTTTCTCTTATACACCCCCAGGCCAGCAAGAGTCACAGCCCAGGCCCAGCAGGGGGTGAATGACCCTGCACTAACTTGCAGCCTCCGCTGTGTGTGAGCACCCAGCAGCTCCACACAATGCCCCAAAGAGCACTGCTGTGTGATTGCTTGTGCTAGCTGGCAGCTATGCCTGACACTGCTGTGGAAGAAGGAGGCCGCTAGAGGGCACAGTATTGACACTTATCAGTGTAGAAAAGCTTCCTGATTCACAGATTCCAAGGCCAGAAGGGACCAGTGTAGTCCGATACACTCCTCTGTCTCACACGCAGCGCACAGACCAGAGAGCTGCCCCAAAAGAACTCGTAGAGAAGATCTTTTAGAAAAATCTCCAGTCTTGATTTATAAACAGTCAGTGACAGAGAATCCATCATGACCCTCAGTAAATTTTTTCAGTGGTTATTCACTCACTGTTAAAAGTTTATGCCTTATTTCCAGCCTGAATTTGTGTAGTTTCAACTTTCAGGCACTGGATTGTGTCAGACCTTCCTCTGCTAGGTTAAAGAGCCCATTATTAAATATTTATTCCCCATGCAGATACTTAGACTACATCTACAGCTGTTATTTTAGTTTGGACTTGCTAGTCCTAACTAAAAAAGTCCGAGGCTAGTTTGGACTAACCGCGGCATTTTAGTTCAACATAGCTGCACATCGTAGTTCCAACCAGTTTTAGTTCGAACTAGTAAGCACGGCTAGTTTGAACTAATGGCTTAGTTTGAACTTCTTTAGTTCAAATTAAGCTTTAGTCTGTGTCTATATCACGCATAGCTTGAACTTAAAGTTCAAACTAAGCACTTAGTCCAGACTAACCAGGCAAATTTAGTAGTTTGGACTAAGCTTTGCTTAGTCCAAACTAAGAAATTTCTTAGTTTGAACTAGGCAAAGCCTAGTGTAGACATGGACTAATTGGCTAGTGTAGGCATAGCCTTAGAGCAGTGGTTGTCAAACGTTTTTAGTTCAGGACCCAACTGAAGAAAATTATTTATGACTGTGACCCAACAATTAAATATGATGGGCCCCAGAACCCTCCTAATCTCCAGGCCCCCTTCCTGTATTATCCAGGCCCTTTTCATGCATGTGTGGGCCCCTGCCCAGGTAGGTATTTTTGAGCCCCACCAGCTCAGATCCACAACATCACCCCAACCTTGTCCACTAGTCACAGAGAATAATCTTTTCCCTCTAATCCTTTAAATTGATAGCAATTTTAGGTGTTGTTTGCAACATCAGAGAAACACTTTTTCCATGCAAACAAAATATGATAGTGTACACTGTTAAAGATGAGCAAGAGATACATGAAACTCAACCCCTCAACCCCCTCCTGAATATTTCACTTTACAAGCTTCATGAAGAGCTGTAACATGCTGTTCCAGAGCCTGGGGTGCGTTTCAATTAACACAGGAACCCTATCTGATTGGAAAGCACCCCTTGCCATCAGCGGCGCTTGGGGCGGGTGCTGCGACACACCCCTTTAATAGAGCGGCTCTATTGAGCTGCTCCGGTGAGCCTGGGGCAGAGCCCCATTGGCCCTGCTGCAGTTACAGCCCTGGCTTCATGTACTTTTATATAGTCCATAAGCATGTTCTAAACCTCCATGTTTCAAAGGATAATAATTTGAGTTCCCTGTAGTTGTGTTTACAATGGAACTTCCTATGAATGGAAACATCCTAAAGGAGTATCTCTGTTAGTCACTTCAGCAAAACAAACAAAGATTCCTGTGACACTTTTAAAGACTAATAATTTTACTGCATGAGCTTTTGTAGGTAAAATCCCACTTTGTCAGACACTTGAAGATGGGGAACTTACAGAATGAGAGGAAAATAAATACAGGGAAGCATAAGTTTGCTTTGCTCTGCTGAACTAGACTAATGCAGCTACCCCTTTGGATCTTTTCAAGTTTTGCACTGTTTGTAAGGGGTGCAGTAACTGCCTTTCTGTACTGTAGTTCCAGTGAAGTACTCAGAGCTCTGTATGAACATACAGAACGAGGAATCTAGCCATCAAAACAACACGTCCTGGATGGTTTGTTGTCGCGGCTGTCTGGGTTGTGCCAACACTTATTGACAGGTATTCCAAAACAATCCATCCAAACCACTGGATTGGTGGGATCACGGACAGGGTGTTTGTCTGACAGACAAAACATGCAGCAGTTTAAAACCCCCTGGGCAGAATTGGTCATTTCAGTGCAGAGCTCCCCGGGGAATAGGGCTGGCCATGGAGGCCCAGCGGAGGACCCAGGCAGCCAACACGGGTGTCACACCACAGGCAGGTCCCTCTGCTGGCAGCCACAACCCAGGCTGCCTGTCCACGGGCCCAACAGGGTGAGCATTCCTGCCAGCTCATCTAGGGCAGCGACACACTGACCCTGATATGGGGAGCCTGGGCCCGAGGGGGAGGGGAAGCCGGAGCTGCTTACGCCCCTCTGGGGCTCTATCATACTTGCCCTCCTACATGGCACCATCCAGCAGCCACAGTGAAGAGGATGGGCTGCCAAGTGGGCTCCTGGGCCCCGTGGGGCCAGGCACTCACTGAGAGGACGCTCATGCAGAGTGGTGTCTCCAGCACATATGCCATCTTGTGAGCGCATTAGGCAGAAACAGCACCTTAACCCTATGCGATGTGACATGAGTGCTACCACTGCCCTGCCAGGCGGGGAGGGGCTCTCTAACAAATCAGCCAATGCTAAATTCAAGCTCTGCTTTGCAGGCCAAACATGTGCATGCACCTCTGAGACCTTTGGCACCCTTAAACTAGGTAGGAAACCCCCCCAGTGCAATTAGACAAAGGGTGGGAGGTGACACCAAGGGCTCTGACAGGCATCACCGCCTGCGAATGGGAGGCTGGGAAAGGGTGGGGACTAACCAGTGGAAGCCACTGCTGACTGGAGCTGTGAGTTTTAAGCTGGCTGGGTGGAACAAATAACCCCACCCAGAGGCAGTGCTGGGACCCAATAGGAACGGGTCTGCGCAGTGCTGGGCCAAGACCGGTGGTTTGACAACCACTGCCTTAGACACTGTGATCGAGTCATCCTTTTGTCTTCTCTTTGATAAACTAAATAGATGGAGTTCTTTGGTCTACGACTCTAAAGCTTTTCTAATTCTTTAGTTGTTCTTGTGGCTGTTCTCTGACTCTTCTCCAGCTTATCAATACCCTTTTTAAACTGCAGGTACCAGAACTGGACAGACTATTTAGCAGCAGTTGCACCAGTACAAACATAGAGGAAAAATAACCTCACTCTTGATGAAGATTCCCCTATTTATGCATCCCAGGCTTCCATTAACTCTTTTAGCCACAGCATTGCACTGGGAGCTCTTGTTCAGCCATCATTTTCCCCCAAATCCTTTTCAGTTCCTACTTCTACAATCCTGTGAATGTGGCTATACTTTTTGTTCCCAGATGTGCACGTTTACATTTAGCCTTGTTACAGGTTGTTGCTTCAACCCACTTCTCCATTGTCCATCGCTCTGCAGCAGCAGCCTGTCCTCTTCACTGGTTACCACTGCCCAGGTTTTGTGTCACCTGCAAACTTCATCTTGAATGATTTTATGTTTTCTGCATTTTATAGATAAATGCATGAGGAACCAGACATCCTGTGCATTCCCCAGTTTGATTTGGGGTCTATAGCAGACACCAATACCCCATCTGGTGCTTTCTCTTTTAAGACATTGATCCATAAGCATTCCAGATCCTTTTCTTCTGAATTGTCAGTGACTTGGAAACAGGTAACATCATTTTTCACCTAAACTGCCTCTCCCCATCCCATTTTCCCCTCTCAAGCCTCCCAAAATAGGATGTAATGATTCATCCCATCCCCAGCCTGAGGTCTCTGGAGACACCTCACACAAGAGCCCACACTTTCCCTATTCTGTAGGGCTTCCAATTCTCTCTCACAGCCCCCCTTGTCTTGTGGAGCCCCTCAAAGCAAGGCTTCACAGACCCCTGACCCCCAATTGGGGGAAGCCCTTTGCTGAGACCAGGCAGGAACAGGATGTGCAGCTATACCTGTGACCTGGTCACACAAAGACCTAGATGGGCTCCTTTAAGGAGGTTGGGGATCCCATGAGGTGCCTTTTCCTGGCAATGAATGGCAGACTCAGTACTGGCACAGGCAGACTGCCTCAACTCAGGGATTTGAACTTGTTTGTTCCCAGGCTGCGTGGCTCTGAGAGGCCGGGCTCTGTGCATCTTTGCTGAGTACGGGCTGCACCTATCTGCAGCTCAGAGTGGCCTGGAGACTGTCCAGAGCAGACAACCCAAACATGTGGAGAGAAAATGAGTCAGCTCCTAATCAGCTCAGGCAGCACTCACCAGCCAGCTCTGGAGTCATGCAGCCTGCCCGCTGCAACTGAGTATAAGGGTGAAGTCACACAAACACTGAATTCCTGGCTGGGTGCTCAGGCCAGAAGCCTAGTATATTAGCACTCCTCGACAATACATTTACTAAGCGCAGGAGATATGGGCATTTCATCAGCATGGCCAGTCAGGACATTCCAGGGGTCTCCAGCTGTGCCAGCGCTTTGATGTTCTAATTCCCTTTGGGCTGAGTCTGAGATCTATGAGCAAGGGGGATCTCCAGTCTGGGTTGCACAGGCTGCTCCTTCCTGCGGTCACACTCCACATGTTCATTTCCTCCCAAAAGTGACTCCCAGCAAGCCCTTCCATCGCAAGGGCTGGATCACAGCAACCACCACCAAAATGCTCCCACCTCTGGGGTGGAACACAGCTGCATGTGATCCAAAGGCATCTTGGTGCCAAATGGGAGAGGGCACTTGGATGCACATGGACACAGCTGTACCCTTGCGTTCACCCAAAGAACCATGTGAGGTCTGTGCTGAAAGCCTGTGTCATCCCAGCCATCATAGCCATTGTGAGATGTCTGTGCAGCTATGCAGGGAGTGCTGCATGGCAAGTGGTGAGGGTCCCATGATGGGTGAACTGTTCCCCCAAGAGGGGAAAATCCGTGTGTTCTGTGGGTGTCTGGTGGACAGAGGCTGGCACTCCAGGGGATGCTTAAGGGTTGGTGTTTGTGACACTACCTGTACGGAAAGTGAGGCCAGCAGGCAGTGCTTGTGTTGCTGGAAGCTGGTGGTGTCAGGGAGCTGGCACCCAGCTGGCACAGACAAGGTTGGGTGCTAACAAGGTGCCCCTCAGTCCTGGGTGCCATAGGAAGTGTCACCCACACACAGCTCTTTGGCAGGGCACAGCAATAGCAAGCGGCTGCCCAGACTGCGAGTGCAGGGGTCTGTCAGGGCTTTACTCTGGATCTGGCCAAATGTTGGAGGTAACAGCTGCATTCCTGAGGATAGTCCTGTGGTCCAGGCACAGCTGTAGCATGACACCCAGGCAAGGTCCAAGAGTGTTGGGGTGAAGCATGTGGCAGCAGAATTGCAGGCGGTTGCCACAGATGCAGAGGAATGGGCTTAGCCAGCAACACTCTGTCCTGTGCACTCCCTGGCTCCCACTGGTGCTCTGTCCACTCCATGTGCAGGCTACAGGGTGGCAGACGGGAGAGTGTTGAGACTAGGGCTACCAGATACCAAAGAATGGAAAGGAGGACAGGGAAGTATGAAAAGGAGGACATTGGAGGATGCATGGAGAAACTGTAGTATTAATATAATATTCTTCTGTTTTTAGAGGGCCCTGGAATGCTTTCCCCTAAAAATAGGGTGTTCCAGGGCATTCCAGCATACTTTAACCCCTGTAAGTAAAAAGCCAGACAAAATCATGTAGTTTTAAAATGCCTGTCGGATGGAGGACGTGAAGGTAACAAGGAGGACATGTCCCCCTTTTGTCTGACATCTGGTAACCCTAGTTGAGACCCAGGCAGGCTCCAGCTGGCTGCCCTGGTTTGGGTTGTGAGGAGTGAGTGAACAACCAGCACCATCCACTCTGGTCTTGGAAGGCCTTGGCAGCTGGGTATGAACTACCATGCTCTCACCGTCAGCCACTGAGTTCTGGGGCTGGACTTCCATAGCAGCTGTGCTCACGCATGCTCTCTGCTGCCAGCGCTGAGCTGGGACCACGCCATACTGCATCCCCTGCATGGAAAGGGGCTGGAGGAAGCCTGGCTTGTGCTCCATCATGTTAGACAGGCATTGGTGCAAGGTGAGAGGGGGTCACTGAGGTGTGTGGGGAGCTGAGGTCTAGTGGGAAGGGCTGTGGTGGGAATCGCCAAGCAGGGGCTGTGTCTGGGGTTGTTCTCAGGAAAGGATTGAAGGCAGCTTTGACCAAAGGCCTCTGTAGGGAGAAGGCTGGGCAAGGCAATGGCAGGATATGCCCGAAGTTGCTGCACTTTGCCCTGGAGGGTTAACCACTCCTGCTTGTGAGGCCTCTGACAGCTAGGAACAGAAAGTGCTAAGGAGAGGCTAGAAAAGGCTGACACCAAGCATGGGCCTGTCTTGACTCCACCTCCCAGGATGCCACAGCTCCCTGGCTGTGGCTTTCTTGGCCGTTTCCCTTTTCTCCTCCTGTAGGCTGTTTCCCCTGCTTTTCTGCTGTCCTGCCCTCCTACTCGCCCCCAACTCCCATCCTCCTGTGGTGTCAAAGCCACCACTCTGGTGTCCTGTGGTATTCAAAGAGACCAGTGCATCTGTATCAAGCCTGCTTTCCTCCCAAGCTGGTTCCTATGTGGACTCAGACACCAAAGAGTTGAAGGGTCGTGAAGCTGGGAACTAAACTGCTGTCAGGAGAGGATGCCCTCTTTCCACCCGCCGGCCTTTAACCTGGTTCTGTCTGTGCAGTGATCACTCATCCCTGTGGGGCGGACAGAGGAGCTTCCCAGCCTCTCTGGGTGGTCCCAAGCTGTGCATGGGCTGATGTGGCCACCTGTGTGGGTCTGTTTGTGTGGGCCCAACTAGTTTGCTTCCTGCATGTACAGGAAAGCCAGCTGAAGCAGCCATGACGGCTGGAGCAGTGTTCTGGGAATGGTCTGTCCCACAGCTGAGCGAGGGGTTAGGGATGCAATGGGCTGTAGAGGAGAGGCTACAGCCCCTGTTGATTCTGCAAGGCTAGGTAGGAGAGAAGCAGGTCTGGGCAAAGATGCTTTCCAGAGTGGACAGACCCTGACCCTATGTGACAGACCTTGCCAGTCAGCCATGGGGGCTGAGCTAAATTTTCCCTGCCTTCTGGGAAGGAGACACACAAGCCCGACTGCTTCCAGAGGTGGTGGAGGGGCAAACAGAGGGAGTAAACAAGACACCCAGGAGTGACAGCCCAATGTTGGAGGGGCATCACGCTCCTGTCCCAGCCCAGGGAAGGCCAAAGCCCTTCCAGAAGCAGCCACTGACCGTGGGTGCCTGGTGTAGGGCAGTGTGGCATGGCTGGCAAAGGACTGAGCCTGACTGCGCAAGGAGTGCTCAGTGTCTCTGACCTCTAGGCCCATGACGGTGGCTCGTGCTGAGCACCCAAAACCTGACCCACTCAGAACCTTGTTGGAAGACACCATGCGAGGTCCCCGGGAGACCAGGGCTAGAGCTGCACTGGAACCAGAGATGCCCTGGCTCCCAACTCTGTACTAAGCAACCCCAGTCAGGAGCCATTCAGTGGGGCAGCAAACATGTTTTTTGTACAAAGGCGCTGTTTATAAAGGGGCAGCGAATACTGCGCCACCATTATTGGCACATGGCAGCCACAAGCAGAGCATGAACAGTTGGTGTACCTGTGCATAGGATGCAAACATCCTTGGCCCACTGCTCTGCAGTCTGGCATGGCTGAGCTAGAGGAGCAAAGGGAGAGAGGTGCGTAGACAAGACTTTCCAGGACACAGGAGTGTGAGTCTCTCACTGCCCCCCCACCCCACCCCTACCCGCAGTCTGACAGATCCACGGTGCTGAGGAGGGGAATTTTCGGAGATGGAGAGCATCAGGCTGTTGCAGAGGGAAATCATCCCATAGTTGGGACCCTCTTTCCAGATGATGTCGTGGTCTCCATTTGAGCTGAAGGTACCTCTTGTAGAGAGGAGATACCTGGTCTTAGGAGAAGAGTCACGTAAGAGCAGTGAGGGATTCAGTCAGAAATATAGACAGCTGGGTTTGTGATGACCAGGAAAACTGCATGATGAATTGCCTGCTAGGTGCGAAGGTTGCAGATCTCACAAGGCATCCATTATATGTAGTGGTGGGGAGGAGCCAATGGTCCTGATGTGTTCAGGTACCCATTACAGAGGGAAGAGTGGGAGAGAGGTCCTGGAAGCCATATTTAGGCTATGAGGCAAGAGATGCAAGTGCACGACCTGCATATTAGCATTCTCTGAAATGTTTCCAGCTCCATGCACAAGAGCCAGCTAGACACACAGAACTGTGCAGGGCTTCAGTACAGGGATGAGATGACGGCACTGGGAGGAGAGCTACCAGTGGTGTCTTGGAGCTGGAGTGCAGATCCAGTACTATCCAGTTCAGTGTACAAATGGCTGCTCAGGCATCAAGGAGTTTGTCCATACAATGGGATGCAGTTTTGCACTTCCTTTTATTTTGCTTTCAGAATGGGGCGTTGTATTTCTAAAAATGTTTTTAAACTTCACTGCCAGGGTCTAAGTAACAGAGCTAGGTTGGGCCATTTGCCTTTATCATCCCATGTTCTTTCCATAAGTTCATCTGACTCATTCACAATTTTGCTCCCATCTCACTGATCACGTATCAATTGTCTCTAGCCTCCAGTGGAATTGTTCGATGTAGTCTGCCCTGGAGAGCCACCACAATCCGGATAAAGGATGAAAATGCTGTAATTCATAATACAAATAGCTCAGTGCTCCCAGTTTAAAGGAAGGACCATATCAGGCAGCAACTTAACTAGAAGTGCTGTGGGGTGAGGGTTACATAAATAAAACAGAGGCAAAGGCAGGATGGATCTGTTGGCTTCTGACGAAGAAGCCAGTATACTGTAATCACCAAGGTGATACAGACATAGTTTGATTCATGTAAATCTGGGATTTTGGTTAATCCTGTTTGAGACTTTTCACCATCTCTCAGAGAATTGAGAGCTGCTGGTGGAGATGGGTCCTACAAGCCTAGCCACCCACATCGAGGGCTTCTGAGTCACTCATATGGGGGGGCCTAAAAAATTACCCCCCTTCCCAGCTGGAACATGCTCAAGGGAGTCTATTGAAACTAGCAGTGGCAGCTTCTCCAGATCAGCTGTCAGGGGAGTTGGTGTTTGCATTCAAAGCAACTTAAATAGCAAAGCATGTATTTAAAATCTTCCCATCTGTTCCCCCCCACCCTCTCAATGTAAAGGCTGATTTAGTCTCTAAGCCAAATGTATATGTTTGGGAAATGATCTGCAGGCTGGGGTGTTGGTGACCTTTCCTGACAATTTCCAGCTGGTGCTGTTGACAGAATAGAGACGGGAGGTTGGTCCTCGCACAGCGAGCAGCATTATAAGCAAGAACACGGACACTCAAAAAGTCTCTGCCTTCACTTGAAAATGCCGTGCCACTTGGCAAGAGCAGATGCTAAATAAATGGCTGCTTATTATTTATTATTCATATTACCATAGTGCCTAGGAACCCTAGTCATGGGCCAGGATCCTGCTGTGCCAGGTGGAGTACAAACACAGAACTAAGAGATGGGTTCTGGCCCAGAGAGTTTACAGTCTAAGTATAAAACAAGAGACAACAGATGGATACAGACAGACGGATGGGGGAGTGCAAGGAAACAATGAAAATTTTGGCAGTGGGCTGCCAGGCTGTGGTCTCTGCATCGCGGGTGTCGCGGCAAAGGAGACTTCCCAGGAGGAATTGGAAGGAAAGGAATCAGGTGTCTTTGCAGATGCTTGCAATGAACTCCTCCCAAGCATGAGAAGCTGCAGGAGAGAAAACGCAAAGGGCTTGCTGGACAACTGAGCAAGTGGCCAATGGAAGCTGGAGTCATGGGAGGCGGGTGCCAGCATCTCAATAGGAAAAGAGAGATGATAGGATGGGTGGGGCCAGGTTGCAAGGCCTGGAAGAATGAAGACAAGTTGATGATAAAGCATGGCAGGAGGAGCTTTCTGAGTTGGGGGGTGAGCAAGAAAAGGCTGCCTTTGTTGGGGCCATAATGTCGATATGAGATTCTGGGATGAGAAGATAGCTAAGAAAGAGACATTCTGCAGAAAGACTCAGCAAAGAGTTCCTCATGGCCTGGAGGGGAGAGCTTGGAGAGGGACTGAGCTGAAGACCACAGGCCTGACTGGTGGTGTTCACGGTGACTGAAGCTGGAGCAGAGGTTCGATGGGCATCCCCGACGTATGTATCTGGCCCTGCCCACTGTGTGACTCACTACAGCCCAACTCACAGGGTTCTGTCATCAGCCTCCCTCGTGGGCTTGAACATTCACCCTGGCGTGGCCAGCTGTAAGGGAGTGGTGTCTGCCTTCCCCAAAGGGACAGTGTCCCAGGCAAGGCCAGCCCAGGCTAATCACACGAGGCCCCATATGATCCAAACAACCTGTGGTGCTGCCCCCATAGTCAATGCTTAGGTGCAGCCCTTGGGCACTGCAGAACCCATCCTGTGATGCTACATGTGGAGGGGTGCCACAGCCTGGCAGTCTGCACGGGGGGCTGGGGACATGCCAGAATACAACAGCAGCTCCAGTTGTGTGTTTCGTAAGAGAGTGACACAATGCAGCCCATAGCAATTCCTTAGCCTCACATTGCCCCCGGCACTGCAAGCAAGGTGTATGGATGTGCCGCATGCGTCTGCAACGCTTCCAGGCCAGTCTCGGCTGGGACACCCGCTGCAAGGGATTTGCATTCATTCCATCCAGGTCATTACAGCTGCAAGGGGCAGGACGGTAAACAAGAGGCCTTCTAAGGAAATTGCTTGTTTCCTGTTTACATGAGGTCTTTGGAGGATGGAGTGGGCCTCGCAGCTGTTGCCAGCTGAAAGGAGCTGATGTACTTGTGAAAAGTGCTAGACAGTGGAGGGCTCTGGTCATTCCCACCACAGCAGAGGGCATGTAGCAGCACGCTAGCCCTGTAAAGGAGGGGCAAGCCCTGTTGTGGCAGAAGTAGGGTTGCTAACCTTTTTGCAGGCTAGGCTAGCGTGTGACCAGGTATGATGCATGGGAGATAACAGCTTGGAGCCTCTGCTGCCCCAGCTTAGAGTCACTCTGGTGTCCTCAGCCCTGATTCTCTTGCCCAGGCTTACCACATGTGTTGTCACTTCCACCTGTGCAGAGTGGATGTGAACTGCCACCTACAGGGAGAGTGGAGAATTCTCCTGCAATATACTATTTGCTCCTCACTGCTTCCAGATATACATGCCAACAGGTGGGGGAACCCTGCATGCAGCATTGCATGCAACTCATGGGGTGTGAAGGCTGAGTAGATCCAGACGCAGCCAGTCTGTCAGGTCGCACTAGAACGTAAGGCCCCTTCTGCTCCAGGTCAGGGCCAGCCCAAGGGATTTTGGTGCCCTAGGCAAACTATGACCTCGGCTTTCCTCCCCACCCCACATTCAACATAGAAAAAATGAGAAGATCAAGAATAAACATATTAATATATTTTTAAATAGAAAAAAAATAACTTTCATCTAATTTAGTGTCCTTTAAAGCCTGAAGCTCTAGGTGACTGCCTACTTTGAATATATGTTTGGATTATCCCTGCTGTAGATTGTATCTTGGTTCCTGATACCATGTTCACGATTCTGAAGCTCTTCAGGAGCCCTGGGTCTGCCAGTATAGATAGACTGTCACTTTTGGGGAAACGACTTTTGGTGCCAATATAAATTAAGCATCCTTTCTCCACAAGCTGCTACAATGGGATGCCCTGGAGCAGATTTCAAGACCTGATCTCAAATGCCATTTCGGGACATAGGATGCTGGGGGGAGGAGGGGATCGAAAAGGGCCCCAAGGTGTTTTTAAATGTTGTAAGCTACCTTCTGCCTGTTACCGTTGTCAGGCATCACCACTGTAATGAACCCACGTTCTGAGACCATAGACATAAACACGTGCACACAGACACCCATACACCTGTTGGGAACTGGGTCTAGAATGCAGATCCTTTGGCTGCCAAAGCACAGGCCTCACACTCACTTTAAAGATTAGCACCACCCTTGGACCAGGCAACATCGCTCACCTGCATCTACAGCTTCTCCAAGCCTCAGGCTGGTGTTTTTCCTCCAGCAGGTGTAAACTGCGCCTGGATCACTAGGAATTAAAAATTGATCTTTAGTTAAAGATTATGTTGTGGTGATACCTCCAGGAGTACGTTTAACCAAAATTGGCAGCCCTATGTTCTGCAGAGATCAGTTCTTGGCCCAATGCTATTGAACAATTTTATTAATGATCTGAAAGAAAACAAAATCATCCTGGATAAAGTTTGAGGGAGACACAAAAACTGGACCAGTGGTAAATAACTTTGAACACGGGTCACTGATACAAAGAGTCTGGATCTCTTTGTATTCTGCACTCAGCAACTGTGTGGTTTTAATACAGCTAAATGTAAACGTACTTATTTGGGAACAAAGAAAGTTGACGGTATAGATCTCCATCGTGATAAGCAGTGACTGAAAAAAGATGGGGTGAGGGGCCTGGATAATTAGCTGAAAATTAGGTCTCAGTGTGATACTGTGGCCTAAACTGGGAATCTCTGATTGGAGCAGAGGGGGGTTATTTTACCACTGTGTTTACACCATTTGCTGGAATCCAGTTCTGGTTCCCAGGAAGAATGTCGATAAATCGCAGAGGGGCCAGGGAAGAGCCATGAGAATGGGCCTGGACTAGCATTGACAGGCTGATAAAGAAAGCCCCAGGCACTTGAGAGCTGTTTGTCCCAGTCAGCAGTGACATTCTGCTCTCCCTGCTTGGTTTTGGACCCTCTAGGTCTTGAGCACACTTGATATAAAATCCATAGAAAAGTTCCCAGTGCCGCCTGGGGAACAGCTTTGGTTGCATGGCCAAAAGCCATGTCCCCAGTTGAGCTTGCCCAAGAAAATTCAGTGAAAGGTGTTGCTGAGTGCTGAGCAGCACCTCCATGGATATGCTCACCCAGTAGGACCCACACTTGGTAATGGCAAAGGGGAAAAGGCTGTTTGCACTGGCTGTTCCTCGCAGCGGCATCCATTTCACCTCAGCAGATCCCCACTCTGGCCATGGCTCACAGTGCTCTTGTGGCCTATGTGGGCATGTGACGTGGTACAAGGAGAGGCTGCGGTGGCAGAGCAGGGCCGGGCCTTACCTTAGTTGATATGCATCTGAGCTCAGGAAAATGCAGAGGCTATATCTTTAAGAAGGGCCTGGGCTAGGGGGTGGAGGAATCAATTTCATGCAGCTCTCCATAAAGCAAATCTGGATTGAGTTTAGGAAGTGAGCAGAGGGGACAGAGGCACAACAACAGCTCCCCCGCCCCGTGCTTCGGCATGGTGAGCAGCCGGCTGCTGCGGCTGTACATTGGCTGGTTGCGTGGCCTGGGGGCAGATGGTAGGTTATGTAAGCCACCTGGGCATGGAACAAACTTCCCACCTTGCTGTTACTCGCTGCCTGTGCCAGGTTCCTGGCAGGGAAGGAGCTCCGGGAGCTGGGTATGTACAAGTTTTATCCTCCTATGCCTTCTGAGGCTTGATCCCCCAGATCTGGGAAAGCCTTCCAGCCAGGGCATAGGGCATCATGGCTGTGCCTCACACCCAGGGGTATAGGGGCAAGATGATCCATTAGCCAGCCACAATTCCAGAGGCACCACAGCAGGATCTGGCTGCGTCTGGACCCTCTCTTGCTGCTTTCCTGCATGTTCCTTGCATGATCATCACAGAACTTATGTCAGAGGCGTGGGAGTTGGGATGGAGGCTAGCATGGAGGGGCTGCAAAGGCCTGAGGCAGTATGGGGGTTCACATGGGGTACAGTGGGGATTAGCAAGGGTGGAGGAAGGAGTTGGCAAAGTGCTGGACTGTAGAGGTTAGCAGATTATCAGGATTGGGAGGCAGGGAAGGTTCTTGACTACCTGCAATGGCATCTAGGGTCTCCACACAATAAAGATTCCCCTGCTGGGTTTGGGCTGTGGTGGACCTAGAGGAGATAACAGGTGGATGTGTTTGATAAGCAGGGTCAGAGTCTGATCTTAGTGGGGGTCAGGTGGATTTTGTAAACTCAGCAGTGAGCAACATGGATGCTAGAGAGCACTGCCATGCAGCCATGTGCTTTGGGGGAATAGCTTGTGCAGCACAGTCCCACCTCAGTACCAGTCCTGCTGCGTGCTCTCAGCCACCCCAGCCAGTGCCATCCCCCTGGTCCACAGATGTGAGCCCCAGAAGGGAAGGGATGTGCCCCACGTCTCACAGTGAGTCACTGGCAAGGCTGGGAAGAGAATCCAGGAGTCCTGACTCCCAGGTCACTGGTCTAACTAGCAGAGCCCACTTCAGTGTTGAGGGATGTGAGGTTCTTTGCAACCCCATGAACCTTTAGTGTAACATCCTCTGGCAGCCTTCAGGCCAGTCACAGCTCGTGCCTAGCCCGGAATAGGCAACAGCCATGAATCCGCCAAAAGGTTGGCTCTGTCTGGGCCCCCTTCCCATGCCCTGTCCTTGCTGCAAGGCTGGTTGGGGTTCCCTTCTGACCTAAACCTTGGAGGACACAGGAAGCCCCTCAGCAAAGCTGCTGGGATTGCAGCCTCCTCTCGCCATGGCCTCAGCAAGTAGTGTGTTGCCTGTGGTTCCAGATGCTCATCACTAGGGCCTTCCAGCCTCACTGGGCTTCCTTCAGGAATGTGGCATATTCCCGCATTTCTCCCTCACCTCACAGTGGGGTCATGTGTGTGAACTGGGGGCCAGCAAGCCTCCAGTACTGACCCCCCACCTGAACTAGCATGCACAGGGCCGGTGACAGCACCCTCAACAGGACAGATGTGGCTGTGGGGACAGGCCTCCTGGCCCATATGCTGCATATTGAGGCTGAGGCTCACTGGCAGGGGGCACAGTGGGGAAATCAATGGGCAAAGGACCAGGTTATCAGGGCCTGGGATTGGCTTCCCACCTTGCCCTCTTGCAGCACCCCAAGCTGATGTATCATGCTACATCTCCTGCTGCACACAAATGCTGGGTGCCAGTGGCCTGTGCTGCTGGTGCTGTCTCAGACGGGATGGGGGGGCTGAATGGGATGGGGTGCTCCCTCACATCCCAATGCCCACCCGAGACATGCTCACCCCGGATGGGAAAGGCTTGGCTGCACTGTCAGCCACTCAGGAGATCTGTGCACTATCCCGCCAGAGAAGCTTATAAATGGGCCCTGCAGAGTGGGCTTCAGTGTCCAGAGGGGGCCGCATTATCTCAGCTTTTGGCCTGAGGGGCTGCATTCCTCCCCCTCCCATTGGGAGCAGCAGTCAGCTGGCTTTTGGGGGGGCGGTGGGAGTTGCTGCATACTGCACAGCCCAGCAGTGGTGAGTCCAATGGTGATTCCAAGTGATGGGGCTGTAAAGCCTGAGGGCAAAGCACAGTTAGGCAGCCCTCACCATCATCAAAACAAGCCGGGATTCTAGTTACCATGCGCCCTGCAAACAGCTGGCTGGGGCTGTGCCTCATGTAAATACAGCCCCATTCCGTGGTTACAGACTCCTAGCCACATTCTTAAACCCCAGCCTGAGCAGGGATCAGATTGTGGTAAGTTGTGGAAGCTGTGGTCTGTAATTATTTTATTTGCCTCTGATGTCATGGGAGATTGATTATTCCTTGGCAAAGGATGGATGTAACTGAATGGTTGTCTCAGCTGCAGGGTTATCAGCAACCTGGCACAACACAGCTGTGGACAGCAGTGCGTGCACCTCCTCTTAGCTGTCCCTTGTTTCCGTGAATAAGGATTGTGCTTCCAGTGGCACTAGCCTAGGGTTACCAGATGTCAGGCAAAAGAAGGACATGTCCTCCTTTCTACCTTCACATCCTCCTTCCAGCAGGCATTTTAAAATACATGATTTTGTCTGGCTTTTTACTTACAAGGGTTAAAGTATGCTGGAATGCCCCAGAACACCCTATTTTTAGGGGGAAGCGTTCCAAGGCCCCCTAAAAACAGAAGAATATTACATTGATACTACATTTTCTCCACTTGTCCTCCAATGTCGTCTTCGTAATTTCCTGTCCTCTTTTCCATGCTTTGGTATCTGGGAACACTATACTAGCCAGAATAAAGAGGACAGGGGCTCTGGGGCCTCATGCATGGTCATCTAACATGCACTGTCGACAGACCATTGGGCCAGCCTGAGACCCCCGGCTGGTGGCATTGCATCAGGCATTGAATAGTGAAGTTCCCAGCTCTAGCTCAGTCCTGTGACTGCACAAATCTCTGGGGTGGCCCTGCAAGTGACGCCAGGCAGGCCCAGACCTAGGTGCTGGATCTAGAGGTGTGGAGGGTGCCGCTGCATCCCATGACTAGAACTGGTTTCCATTATGTACAAGGTTTACACCTTGTTCAGTGGATCTGAGCACCCCAACTGTAAAAACTGTTCCAGCACCCTGGGCATGCTCCCTATCATGTGCTAGTGGAGCAGTTGAGAGCACCATGTGCTGGGTGCTGTTATCCATCCTGGCAACATGGCTGAAAAACATGCAATGCCACTATGATATCGTGAGTAGCTGAAGCAGGGCCTGAGCTCTCCCAAACTGTAACACTTCATACAAGTCAAACCACTTTGTACTCAGGATTTGGTGCTGACAGCTCCTCTGGAGAGATTCTAGTAGCGCCTAGTCTGTCTGTAAGGGAATACAAGCTTCTGACTCATAGCTTAAAGAAGCTATGCTTTGGGGTGTAAATTAATCCCCAGCTAGGGTCAGAGAGAAATCCCTCCAAATATACTGCACATAAGTGGGACTTTTCCATAGAAAAGAGTAGCCGGCTGGTTTCAGCCTGAGTGACTCTTACTTTACATTAAAAAAAGGGTCAGTCGAGTCTGAATGAGTGAGAGCACAGTGTGTGCCTCTCCCCCGGAACAATCTGCGCTGAACTTAATACAGTAGGGCTGCCTGTCTGCAGCCAGCAAAGGCCTTTGAGATTTAAAGGCCTCGTACAAAGAAATAGTGAACCAATCACAGAGTTAAATAGACCATGACCCATGGCCGGGATCAGCAACACGGACTCAGTGAGCCACCTGTGGCTTGCTGAGTGTCCCCTTCTGGCTCCCTGGCAATCTCTTTCAGGGAGCCAGCTGTGCTCCGGGGACACGGGCTAAAAGGGAGGCTCACGGTCAGTCCCAGCACTGGGGCTGAATAAGGCGGCTCCCAGCCAGCGCAGACCCCCCACTTCCAGGGTGCCAGGGGTGCCCCCATACTCCCACCACAACTGCATGAGCCTGAGGCGGCCCAGCAGCTGCGCCGTGGACCCTCGTGCTGGCAGGGGTTTGTGGGTGGGCAGCCCTCCCTTCCTTCTTCCGTCCCTCCCTCCCTGTGCCAGCAGGGTGGAGCAGCGCTGCCCCACCTACCCCCAGCTGGCCATCCTTCCTAAGAGTGGCCGGCATGGAGCTGGTCTTGCAGGGGCGGGGCCCTGGAGAGGCCTGCTCTGAAGAGTTCAGTCCACTTCACCCCCAGCCACACAGGGAATGAACAGGCTAGATCCTGGATCCTGGCAGGTGGCAAAGCGGCCTGAACTCTTCGGAGCGGGCTTCTCCAGGGCCCTGCCCCTGCAAGCCCAGCTCCTCGCTGGCTGCTCTCCTCCCTCCCACTGGGGAGGTGCGGCCAGCTGGGGCTAGCCGGGGAGCACTGCTCCACCCCGCCAGTGGAGCGAATGAAGGGAGAGAGGGAGAGCTGCCCACACACCCCTGCCAGTGCTAGGGGCTGTGGCATGGCCCCCAAGCCGGCTCAGGCTTATGCGGTTGTGGTGGGAGGGTGGGGGGAGATGGCTGTTCTCCGCTTTTGGGTTGCCAGCCCCTGACCTATGAGAAGCTGACAACATCAGACAGTGCCCACTGTCAGGGTGGCTGAGTCTAGTCTCTGTTTCCTTTTATCTCAGATACCCAGTGAGATAACAGCAGGGTTGTCCCTATAGATGGCTGTTAGCAGAAATGCTGAGCTTGGAGGGGTTTGCTCCATGGTCAGAAACAGACCCCTTACTGTTCCCTATTACTGGCCACAGCTGTGGAATCTCGGATATGTGTAAAAGTCCAGGCTGATATCTCGGCATCCCCAAAGCATCAGACCCCTAAACTCAACTGTAGTGAAGCCCAGAGGATATGGCTGTAGGCTCTCTGAGACAGGGACTGGCCAGCAGTACCGATCAGGACCTCTGATTATTACTACAGTCACCATCCTTATTACAGATGTTGGTAAAATCCCAGAACATTCACAGCTGGGTGAGAGGATGCGTCCATATCTTAGGCAAACAAAGAAAGGCAGGCGAACAGCTCATTCCTGGGAAACCGCCTCCAGATTTCTGGCCTTCATTCCCCCGGAATAAATGCTATGTTAGGTGTGGTGGCTCGGCGAAGCTGTTACTGCAGGGGATCCAGCCTGTGGCTGGAACGCAGGTATTTCCCTCCTCTTACTGGCATCTTGTCTAGTAAAAACCAAAACAAATTGGAAACAGCTGCTGTTTGCAAATGCCTCAGATGCTTAAAGCAGGACTGAGTTGGGGCAGAGGGATGAGGGGCTGATGGTGGAGGAGGGGCCTTGGGAAGCTGAGTGTCTGTCTCCAACTTGGCACTCGATGTAGTCACTAGTGGAACTGTGTCAGTGTCGGTAGAAAAACAACAAGCAGTTGTGTGGCACTTTAAGACTAACAGATTTATTTTTTGCATGAGCTTTCGTGGGAGAAGATCCCACTTCCTCAGATGCTTCGAAGATGGGTCAACTTACAGAAAGGAATGAAACTAAATGCAAGGGGGTGTAAAACATAGGATCAGGTCATAAAGTAACAGCAAATCAGAGCAGTTTACAGGCTTAAAGAATGGGAAGCCTGAAGTCAAATTACCCTTTGTAATGTGAAAAGAACCCATAATCTCGATTGAGTCCTGCTTTCACAGAATTTAGCTTTTTTGTTTGTTTGTTTTGTTTTACACCCCCTTGCATTTAGTTTCATTCCTTTCTGTAAGTTCACCCATCTTCGAAGCATCTGAGGAAGTGGGATCTTCTCCCACGAAAGCTCATGCAAAAAATAAATCTGTTAGTCTTAAAGTGCCACACAACTGCTTGTTGTTTTTTTACTGGACTAGACTAACACGGCTATCCCTTTGGAAAGTGTCGGTAGAGTAGCTAGCCCCCAGGAGTAATGAGAGCTGTCTGTCCAAACAAGGTCTTGTGCTGGAATAACAGAAGGTGGGTGCTATCTGGATTGAGGGGGACCTGCAGCGCTCTGGAGTGGAGACTCCAGAGATGACTGGAGCATGTGAGTTTGAACTGATGGGTGCCCGCAGAGCTACATGGGGCTGGACTAGGGAACTGGCAGGGCTGGGGACCATGCCAGCACCTAGCAAGGCAGTACTGTAGCCCTTCATTTTCATGGAGCTCTCTTCCCCCTCCCGTCTGCACAACTGAGACAGCCCCAGCTCCTGAGACACCTGGTGACTCCTCAGACACCCAGCATCAATAAGAGCACCCCTGGCTCCTCAGGTAGCTGGCATCAATAAATTCACCCCAGCTCCAGAAACAGGCAGCGTCAACAAGAGTGCCCCTGACTCCTGAGACATACGCATCATTGCCGTCAGTGAGTGATCCCCAAGACTCCCTGTGATGGGGTTTTCTTTCCATACTACCTGGAGGGGTTAAAAGGGCTCCAGGGGCTAGCTGACAGGGTGGGCTGCCCCAGTGAGGTGTGGGCTGGATATTCAGCCTGAACCAGGCAGGAAGAGGTTGGATCTGTCTAAAAAAGCCAAGGAGAACTCAGGTAAGATGTGCTGAGGGAAAGCGTCAGCTCTCACTCTCAGTGCTGAGGAAAAAGAGCAGCAAAGCTGAGCCTGCAGGGGCCTTAGCTGCTGATTGTAGGGCCTCAGTGCAGAGACCAGGCCTGAGTTTGCTTCCCAGCCACCCGGTGGCACACGGCAGCATAGTGGTCTTTGCAGACTAATTATGGGGATTTTAAACTTTGATGCTTAAAGGTGGGAGAGGGTCTAGTGATCTGCTGGACAGTTGAGTCCCAGAGTGACTGCAGCTCATGGGCATGAGAGATGAGAGCAAAGAAACTGCAAGAGGATCTGTCAAAGTCACGGGGGGGGGGGGGATTAATCCCCAGACGTGCCATAAGGAGGCACTGCCCCCACACTCATACCACAGTGAGAGGCAGCACCCAGACTCTCCTGAGCCCAGGATGACTCCGTCAACCTGCTGTTCCCCAGCTCCTATCTCCTGGGAGTGCCAGGGGCTCAGTATGCCCTCTCCAGTGGTCAGGGCTCTGCTGGTGGAATCCAGGAGTGCAGAACCCAGAGATGGCACCAGGTGGCAGACCAGCCTATGCCCTTGACTGTAGCTGCTCTTAGTCCCCTGCAAGGCAGGGGCAGGAGAGGAGGGTTGCAATGTTCTGTCTGGAGGGGTCCCTGCTGCATGAGGGGCAGGGAGAGGACTCGGAGAGACTGCTCTGTGGTTCCAAGTTCTGCCACTGATCCACTCGGGGACCCTGGGCGAGTCCAGTCCCCTCTGGCTCTGTTTCCTCCTCTCCACTACAGATCATATCTGAGAGGGGCTAACTAGAGCAAGGTAGCATGGCCTGGGTTAGGCCCAGGGGAGGTGGGCTCTGGCAGAGGAGGTGCAGTGCAAGCCCGGAGAAGCAAGACAGGGCACAGCCTGGTGGATCAGGACATGACAGGGCCCCATAAAGTAGGATCTTGGAGGGGGAAGAGGCAGGCAAAGTGGGAGCACAGCCAGTGGTAGTGACCCGTGAGGGGAGAGTGGGGATAGGGAGCAGCCTAGTGGCTCAGGGGGGTTAGGTCTCCCCTGGGGAGCTGAGCTTTGGGGGAGAATGCAGGGAGGTGGTCTTTGGATAGTGAGGAGAGCAGGGCAGGCAGGACATGGTATGGGGGGAGCAATACTGGAGGAGAAAAGGGGGTCTGGGGACAGCAGCCTATGAGAGGCAGGCTCTGGAGGAAGCAGCAAAGTGGGTGTGCCCATCGGTCTCTACTTCCTCTCCTCATGGGGTCTTGCTGTGTCTCACACCTCAGCCCAAAAGGCCTGGAGTGGGGGCACTTTCCTTTCAGGAACACGGGTGTTGAATTCTGCTCTCCAGGGCTCTTTCTCTCCAGCACTTGGCTCACACCCCAGCCCATTGTTCTCCAAATGAGCTCATTTCACTCGCTGTCAGTTTTGAACCTGGTTTCTTGGCAGAAAAATCTGCTTGTGCACTTAGTGGGTGTTTATGACTTCTTCAAAGACGCTGCTTTCTCTACCAGCTCAGAGGCCTGAAAGGTGCTTTTGACATGGAGGTGTTAGGGCTGGGGAGAGAAGGGGGAGACCCCTCTGTGCGTACAGTCAAACCGATCCACTATTCTCCCTCCATCTCGGCCTTGGGGTCCAGCTACCTGCAGGGGAAAGGGTCTGCATACCAGTCCTAGCTGCCGTGTGAGAGCTGTAGAGGGATGATCTCTATACAGTCAATGCAGAGCTGGAGTTAGGTCAGAATCAATCCCTCAAATGTCAGGCTGCTCCAGCCCCATTAATTCAGACCTGAGAGTTTGCTTGTCCTCTTCACCTGGTTATCTGCAAGCTGCCATTTAGTACAGCAGTGGAATTCCTACACTCTGAGCACTATATCTCAGGGCTTCAGTGTTACATTAACACCATCTTTGCACTTAATTGTCTAGGTTGCATTATGGGGCAAGAAAAGGCTAGTGGCGGAGACAAATCTGGAGGGTCAGTGCTGGCAGTTCACTAGTCTGCTGGCTTCACCATCACAGTGGGTAAGGTGTTACCAGGTCAGAGAATAGCTCCCTCAAGCCAGGCCCTGAAGCAGACCCTGCCAGCCACTGGGCCCTATGACCAGGGGTCTCATGCCAGCCCCTGCCTGCCTGCCATGTCTTCCTGAGGTATGGGACACCCCAGCCTACACCTTTCTCTAGTCTAGACCATCCAGCTGCAAAGTTTGCCTAGCCTCTTCCACCTGCTCGAAAACCAAGAGCCCAGCCAGCTGCGTGGGGCTCCCCGGGCCTTCATGCACATGGCCCGTCCCTTCAGCCCTCTTGTTTGTCTGTGCAGTGATCGTGTCATGCGCGCCGTATGTTACATCTGAACGTCCTAGAGACATATCGGGTCTACATCACATCCCCATATCAGGAGCCCATAGGGCACGTTACAGGGTTGTTCTCTGGATCCCTGCTGGGTCTCTGCATCACTTCTGTATGGCTAGGAGCCCAGCAAGAAGTTGCTGTGCTTGACCTGGTCTCCAGCCTTGTCTGATCTCAGACACCAGGGCTGAGATTCAAGCCACCTGTGACTCCTTCACTGTGGTTCATGATGGGGCATTGTGCAGGGTCAAACCAGAGGACCATGCCTGCCAGGGTTAATGTCAAGCGAGCGCATTGTGTGGTCACTGGAATTCCCCATCAAGTGGGGTGTATCACATGGTCCAGGTTCAAACACCCAGCACTGAGAATGGGAGGGGCTGAACTCAGATCCAAATCATATGCAATCTGTGATCTCCAACCGATGTTCCTAGAAGAGCCCAGGGAGGTGGTCTTGGCCAAGCACTGGCTCAAAAGCACTGAAGTGTTGGGTCTATAAAGGTTGCAGGTCAATGAGGACCAATGGGCTGCTGACCTGCCATGTCAGGCAGCATCTGAACCAAAGATTCTGTCAGAGATGACACATGAGTTACGAGAACAGACTAGGACGCATCTGATCTGGAGTCACTGGGAGATGAGACACTTGGAGGCCACAACAATGTGGCGGTTTGCAGAGTCACTTATCACAGAGCAGGGCTTGTTCCGGGGGGAATAGCAGGATGTTTCCTACCCTGGATTGGTCCCCATTTGGAAATGAACCATCCCAGACTTGTCCAGGTAGCTCATCCCATGGGAGACGGTGAGGAAGACAGGCCACACTGGGGATTTCCAGTGATGAATCAGTGTTGTGTTTTCCCTGATCTGCCCTTGGAGACTGATCAATCCCAGTGACTCTCCAATGTTTCTCCAGCCAGTGCGTCCTAGTCTGTTCTCATAACCACACCCCTCACAGCCGTATCTGAGCCCCTTGCAGTCGTGCATTAAGCAATATGACTAATGTCTGTCTGGTCTCCTGTCCTGCCCTGGAGGGAGAAGTGTGAGGAATGGAATGTTTGGTTTGGGAATTATTTTTTATAATAGATATCCACACATACAATCACACATACACAGAGACTCAATCACACACATGGAGACTCACACACACATGGAGAGTCACACACGCACAGAGATCACACAGACTGAGAATAACACAGGCACTAATCACACACAAGAAGAATTACACAGATGTTGCTGTATTTTGAGATTAGAGGAGGCAAAGAAATGTGCCTGGCTCTTGGAGTGGCAGGTGGGAGGTTTGAGATGGCTCTGACTTCCAAAGGGAGTTTGTTTCCTGGTCTTGGACTGACTCCCAAGAAAGTTTTTCCTCTGGTGCAGATGCATTTTACCGGTATTAGAGAGTCCCGCTGTGTCAGAGAAGCTGGGTTGGCAACCACAGCCATCATTTGGAGCTACAGGCTCTTTTCGATACCTTGGGCCTCAGCCAAGGACAGAGACCTTGACCTTCACTTGCTGTTCAATGGAAAGTCAGGGTTGGTCTGGGGAGGACAGGTTTGATTAAAGTTGTGCTGATAAGAAAATGCTCTGCAGAGCTCTGTATTAGTTGCTGTTTCCTCAGTGCGGACAGCTTCCTGTCCAGATGCCCCTCATTGCTGCAGCCTAGTGGGGATGAAGGCATGACTAACTGAGGCCAGGTCATCATCCACCAGGGTGGACAGGAGCGTCCGCACCAACCAGTGGTGACAGGAAGTGTTCCTAGCCGATGGTGCTAGGTGAGAGCTCACGCCAGGAGCCACAGACTGAATTGACCCATTGTGGGTGTGACACTTCAACTGCAGAACACAGCACCCTGGCTGCGAACTAAGCATGTGGAAGATCCATTCAGCTAATGATCTCACAGGGCAGCGCAACCCTTAGCTCCTAAATGCTCTGGAGCAGGTTCCCTCATGCCCTCTCCCCTGTACATTGCCCCCCGAGGTAGAGGAGAAACCTGCTGGAGATGAAGCCTCCGGAGCAAAGGAGAGCACTCTAATGGCGGCTGCTCTTTGAGATCAATCAGTCGTGGCATGGAGCGATGGTGTCCTGATGCTGCTACACCCCACATCTGGGAGCAAGGCTGCCACGCACACCTGCAGCTATTCACACCCACCTGTGCCCACATCAGTCAAAGTGGAAATGTCTTTTGCCAAGTTATACTAAGTACTGATCCAATTTGTGCCTGTTTCCATAACAACCTCCCGGTGCTTTCTGGTCTTTTCTGTCGTTACAAGACGCTGAGATTTGGCGTCTAAGTGCTGCACAAAATTCATCATATTGGGGAAGATGGTCAGGCTGAGGTGAAAAATAATACCCTGCAGGCTGTGAGTGGCCCCAGCCTCTGACACTGAGTCTCCCATCTTACTACCTGTGGGTCGGCACTAGTGTGTTCAGATCGCTTTGGCCCACCGACTGCTGCACCACGCAACCAGAAAGAAATAGTTGAGTTTTCTTCCCTGCACATCTGAATGGATCTGATGCCTTTTAGTGTCTGTGAAAACAGGCACCTAACAGTGATTAGCACCAGGCTTTCCACAGGGAGGTGCAAGGGGAACTTCCCTGTCAACACTGGTGTCAGTGGACTCCTGTCCTTAACTGGAGACCTCTGCTACCTGCAGCACACAGCTCTGCCAGTGCCCCTCAGTCGCACCTTGAACCCCATGCTACCGCAGCACGGGGCTCCCCCACACTTCAGCTCTGTGAGCACTCCTCAGTCTTGCCTGCAGCCCCCTGCTACCCCAGTTGGAGGGATTTAGGGCAGAGTTTTCTCTGATGTATTTTAGCTCTGTACATCCTGCCTAGGGGTTAGACAACTATTGAAAGTGTTCATTGGGGGTAAGGGGTTAAATCCATAAATGTTTGCAGAGGCCTCCAGAGCTCCTCTGAGCACAGTGGTGTTTCTGTCTGAGGCGGGGGCTGTGAAGTCAGTGAATGCGCTTCCTGGAGCAGGATGATTTGTCAGTGGTCAGGGCCGTCCGTAAGGTCGGGCAAGTGGAGCAGCCAGCCAGGGCACCTTGCTTTAGGGGGCCTCGTGGGACCCGCACCAGTGCCACCCCCCCCATTTGGGAACTGGGCCAGCTGGCCAAAAACGACGTCTTGGTTCTGTGTTGCCAGTGCCCCTGGCCTCGCTCAGTGCTTTCGGCTCTGTGCTGGAGCAGTGGGGAGGGGGTAGGAGGCAGCATGGAGCCCGTATCACTGCCCCCCCCCGCCACACTACCCACCCCCCCGCCAACGCTCTGGCACAGAGCCTAAAGCAGCATGCGTTGGGAGGGGCAGACCGGCAGTGCTGAAGCAGGCCACCGCTTTTCACCAGCTCGCCCAGTCTCTGGCACAGGATGGCCTGGCCGGAGCAGGGGCCTGCTTCTCCCCTGGACTGGCTGGCCCTGCGAGTGGGGGCCCTGCAGAGGGCAATTCGTCCAGGGCCCCACACCCCTCTAGGGACGGCCCTGTCAGTGGTTATATGGCAGATGTGGAAGTGATGCCTCCCGGGCTCAGGTCTAGTTCGTTGCATGACCCACGACCCCTCTCTGTCTGTGTGTCACCATCTCTGAGGTGGGTGCTCATACATATCTCCCTGAGGGCACGGGGGGGATGAGCTTGGCACACCAAGAGCACTAAGAAATCCTGGGCTAGGCAGGGCTCCCGCGCTCAGTGAGCTGCCCTAGCTGCCATCTCTAGATATCTGGGCACCCAGCATGGGCACTAGGCAGCTGCACAGTGTTGTGGGAAATAATCCCCAGTTGCAGTTCTTAGGGACGCTGACATCCCACAACTCCCCCCAGCACAGGCCTGCCATTCACTTAACACTCAGGCAGATGCTGGTGTGTCCATTCTTCTTTGTAGGGTTCTAGCTCCCTCCTAGGAGAGAAGGCCCCAGTGACCTCCAAGTCCACCCGCTGTCTTTTCAGTGGGCTCATGGATCCAGCCTTTCCCCATAACAATGGCAATGACCCCACATCCCCACAAGCCAAGGGGCAAAATCCCTGGAAAACCATCACCTTGTTTCCCAGCTGCTGAAGCCCTTCGGAATGGACTAATCATGCCCCTGGCAGTGGCGGTGGCTACTGATTGCAAGGAAGGTAAAAGGACCCTTCTCTTGCAGGCAGTTCCAAATATTCCTGCCCATTGGGTGTGTTGGGTATGGCTCAGTTGTGCCTCCATCACTGGACAGGCAGAGCGCAGGCTCTCGCTCTGTGGAATGAGTGTGGAGAGGCTGGCCCAGCACCACTGCTGATTGACTGCAGGCCAGGAGCCTGGAACTGCACTGGTCATGTTTTGGCTACTGGAGGCAGCTGAACATATTGGCCATTTTCTGGTGCAGAGCATATTGCAGGAATTCAAACCTGAAATTAATGTCACCCTATTCCTGGAGAGCACCTGGCACTGACCCCCCCCCACCTTGTGCATGGCCCTGGGTGTTGAACTAATCAAGCACATGGAGCATGCCCAGTGCTCCACTGGGCACCCCCAGGGTTATGATCTGGGGACAAAAAAATCCATCTCCCCTTTGGGGCATAGAGCCTGAGCCATTTCACAGAGAGGGAATCTGAGCACAGGGATAGCAAGTGACTTGCCCATGGTCCCAGCAAGCAACAGAACCAAGGAGTCCTGGAACCCAGCTGCACCCCTCTTCGAGCCATGGGGCAACACTGCCTGCTAAGGATGGAAATTAACCCACTGCGTGTTGAGGAAAGCTGTGTGGTCTTGGGGTTCCTGGGAGGAGGGGGTTCCTCTTTCTGCTCCCCAGTTCTGTGGTGTCCTTCATCGGGTGATTCCACCCATCCAGGCATGCTGTGAATCTGTGCCCTACCATGGGCACACAGACAGTAAAAGACAGACTGGACCAACAGCACAGCAAAATTCTGCCCCTTTGCAAGCAAGGAGGATTGTGGTGGTGTGGAAGGAGGCAAAGAGGTAGTTGTGCCTGAATTTGCAGTCTGCCTGCAGCCTTGAGGGTGCTGGTGGTAGTGCTCTTGGCTTAGTAGGGCAGCTGGAAAGCCCCTGTGCACATGCCCTCAATGATTTTGATGCTTTTTCATTGTGAAGGGGCAATGCTGGTTTCCTTGCCCTTAACTAATCTTATCATCCCTGTCAGTGTGGCAGTACCCTCTATGTGCTGTTTCCTAGAGTTTGACACCTTACAAATGCTCTGATTTGCTGTTGCAGTATGACCTTATCCCATGTCTTACACTTCCCTGCATTTATTTTCATCCCATTCTGTAAGTTCCCCCTCTTCAAAGCATCTGATGAAGTGGGATTTTTTCCCATGAAAGCTCATGAGATAAGTAAATCTGTTAGTCTTTAAGTGCCAAAAAACTCCTTGCTTCTAGTGCTGAAAGATGTTCCAATGGGAGAGCTAAAGCCAGGGACCATGTGATGTGGAGTTGGGATGAGATGGTTACCATGGGGTTGGCTGCGGTGTCCATTCGTAGCCAAAGGGATATCTTTGGCAGGGGTTGGACAGAGTCTGCTGGGCACTGGCTATGTGGAGGAGAGGCATCATAGAATCATAGAATCCTAGGGTTGGAAGGGACCTCATAGGTCATCTAGTCCAACCCCCTGCCAGAGGCAGGACCACTCCCACTAAACCATCCCAGTCATGGTTTTGTCCAGCCGGGCCTTAAACACCTCCAAAGATGGAGATTCCACCACCTCCCTTGGCAGCTCATTCCAAGGCTTCACCACTCTCCTAGTAAAAAAGTTTTTTCTAATATCCAGCCTCAACCTCCCTAACCGCAACTTGAGACCATTGCTCCTCGTTCTGTCCTCTGTTATTACCGAGAACAGTCGAGCTCCATCTTCCTTAGAGCATCCCTTCAAGTAGTTGAAGGTTGCTATCAAATCCCCCCTCAAACTTCTCTTCTGCAGACTAAATAAGCCTAATGCTTTCAGTCTTTCCTCATAGGGCTTGTGCTCCAGCCCTTTAATCATTTTGGTTGCCCTCCTCTGAATTCTCTCTAGCATGTCCCTGTCCTTTTTGTAGTGGGGAGCCCAAAACTGAACACAGTATTCTAGATGTGGCCTCACCAGTGCAGAATAGAGGGGAATGATCACATCCCTTGATCTGCTGGTAACACTTCTTTTGATGCAGCCCAGTATGCCATTGGTCTTTTTGGCAGCAAGAGCACACTGCTGACTCATATCCAGCTTCCCATCCACCATGACCCCCAGGTCCTTTTCTACACTGCTGCTACTTAGCTGAATGTTTCCCAGCCTGTAGCGGTGCATGGGGTTTTTTTCGTCCCACATGCAGGATTTTACACTTGTCCTTATTGAAGCTCATAAGATTTCTATTGGCCCACTGTTCCAATTTATCTAGGTCTCCCTGAATCCTGTCCTTGCCCTCCAATGTGTCTACTGGTCTCCCCAGCTTGGTGTCATCCGCAAACTTACTGAGAATGCAGTCTATTCCATCATCCAGATCATTGATGAAAATGTTGAACAGAACTGGCTGCAGGACCGACCCCTGGGGCACCCCACTTGTGACTGGTTGCCAGCTAGACATGGAACCATTGATTCCTACACACTGAAACCGTTGATCTAGCCAGTTTTCTATCCACCTTATAGTCCACCTATCCAACCCATACTTCCTTAATTTGCCAATGAGAATGCTGTGGGAAACTGTATCAAAAGCCTTGCTAAAATCATCACACCACTCCAGATCCGGACTGACACTCAGGACAGCAGTTCACAATGAAAGGAAACAAGTTTGCCTCTCCAGCAATGGTTTGTTTCTGCTACTGCCCTGAAAGCTGATCTGTGCTGATTTCCCCTTTCCCCAGTGAGAAGCAGGATCCGTTCCCAGCTCTTCTGAGAAAGGCCTACCCTCCAGAGCCTCCTGGGGAATGACCAATCTCTTCTACAGAAAGCAGCTCATTTACAGGGATGGATATAGGAAGGCTGGGAGGAAAGATGGTGAGGTGAGCCAGTGGCTGAAGCACCAGGCTGGGCCTCAGCAGGTAGGCCTCTCTTCCTGGTTGGCCATTGATCTGCCTGCGCAAGTCACTTCTCATCTCCATTTCCCGCCGCCCCTTTGTTTGGACTGGAAGTCCTCTGGCTGGTCGGAGCAGAGCCTAGGACTGGGGCCCTGGTCTCAGCCGGCTGCTGCTGGACCAATGCTCATTGGTCTGTGGAGGGCAGCGGGCTTGACTGAGCCCCGTTCAGTTCAGTTGCAATTTTGCACTGGGGAGAGCAGCCCGGGATCATGAGGTTTATTTGCTGTAGCCCCAGGAGCATGTGGCCCCGCCAGCGCAGCGCGGGCATTTACACCGACAAAGCCTGGAAATGCGGCCCGCTCAGACTGAGCAGCTCTGGCCCCGTGGGGCGCTGCTCTCCCCCGGCAAGCCTGCAGCGGGTCCCGGCGGAGCGGCGCTGGCTGCGGGGGTGTGTCCACACACACACACACGCGTTTACATTCATAATGGGCCTGCTGCACGGAGCGGCAATGCCATTGGCTGCCCGCGATGCAGCTCCCCGGGTATCTGGTTTAACAACTCCAGCTGCGCAAACGGCGGAGATCTCTCGGCACGGCGGGGAGGGCCTGAATTCGGTCTCACTCCGGTTTGACACTCCCGGCTGGAGCGTGGCCATGGGGCGTGAGTCCGGAGCGGCGCCCGGGGGCAGGTCCCCGGCGCTGCGGGTGTGAGCGAGCGGCGGCGCGCGGCGCTGCAGAGACGCCCGCTCCCGGCGCCACTCCGCTTCGGCTGCAGGTCCCCGCCGTGTGAACGTGCCCGGGGAGCCGCAGCCTGGCGCGCCCGCAGCCTGGGGCCGGCCCGGCGCCGCCGCAGAGCCGCCGACATGCCGGAGCGCCCTGCGGGGAGCCGGGAGCCCGCCGCGGGCCAGCCTGCCCCGGCCCGGCCCAGGGCGGCATGAGGGGCGGCCGCCCGCTCCGCGCCCCGGCTCCCGCCCGCCCCCGGGGCCGCTCCCCGCAGCCCGGCGCTCGCTAGCGGGGCGCGGCGCCGGCTCCCCAGCGCGCAGGGATGGAGGCGCGGTGACCCCCGGCGCCCAGGGATGGGCAACGCTCACCGCAAGGCGCCGCGGAGCCCCCGGCCCGGCAGGATGGACTCGGCAACAGGTACCGCGCCCCGGGGCCCCCGGTGGCTTCCCCTGGCCGCGCCCTGCGGCTCTGCCCACCCCGGCCCCGGCGTGAAACACGCCTGCGACCCTGCACCTGCCCGGCCTTGGCATCCTCCCCGGTGCTCCCTGTGTGCTGTGTCCAGCCTGCCTCTCAGCTGGCTTCCTATTGCTGGTCCCTCCTGCCGGCTCACTGCCTCCCGCACCCTCCTTGGGGCCCTGCGCCGTCTCCTCCTCAGGCCAGGTGCCTGCAAAGTTTCCCTGCGCCCAGTGGGATGGGGCAGAGGCTGTGGGCTCTGGTCCCTAGAGCGCCCTGGTTGGCGAGCGCTGGCTGGCAATGCGTGCTGAGTGTCTGCAGGTGCTCTGGGGTTTGCTATAGCAACAGGAATGAAGCAGGGCAGGCTGTGTATTCCAAGTCTCCAGGGATCTTTCCTTCCCTCCGCTGCTAAGCCGCGCTCTGTATAGGGGGGCCGCCTGCGTGTGCCCTCTGCTGCAGCCATGTCACAGCTGCATGGCATGGAGAGATGTCTAAGGGACTTGCCCAAGGTCACACCAGGGCTGGCTCTACTGTGAGACAAGAGACAGACATGGCTTCAGGTGACAGTTCCTAGGGGCGCCTCACCTCCCTGAAGATCAGGCTGGCTCCTGCCTCTTCAACTCTTTCCTGGCAGCTCAGGCACTGTTAGTCAACCTGCAGCTTAAGACATGTAGGCAGAGTGCGCTTTAAATCCCTCTGCAGGCGGATGCTGGAGATTTATGGACTTTGGAAAACCATTTTCAATCTCCATGAATGAGATGGGGGGCACCAAATCAAAATTTGGCTTGGGGTGCCACAACCCCTTGAGCCAGTCCTGGGTCACACAGTACGTCAGAGCCAGGACTCCTGGGTTCTGCTCTTGATCCCTGCGACTAAGATGGGGCCCTGTGTATGCGTGTGGCACAGGTGCTCACTTGCCTCTGCCCTCTGTTGGCAGGAATGTGTTTGACCTGCCTCCATGGTGGGGTGCCCCTGAACCAGTTGTGTTAGTCAGGTGGGTGGAGGGAATCTGCATTCTTGCACCTGGAAGGCAGGTATCTTGGTGTCACCATATGTGTGAGGGAGAGAGGCACGCTGCTGATGCCCTCCAATGTCAAGCCTTCACAGAGGATAAGAGACCGCTGTTGCTGCCGTCTAAAAGAACTAGCTCTCCAATGTGTTTTGGAGCTCACCAAGAACCCCTTTGCATCTGGGCTGTGGTGATTTGGAGAGGCGCTGGGCCGTCTGCAGCACATGGGTTTGTTGCACATGTGCAGCGTGAGGTGGGGTCCATATCTCAGTCACTAGCAGGGAAACCCCAGCTGGAGGGGCTGGGGTCTGTTCTCACCCCTCACTGCATGGTGCCAGTCTCCAGTGACTCCTGGGCTTAGTGAGTGAAGTACCATAGAGAGGTGCCTCGTGATCCTCTGTGGCTCTAAATGGCTCACCAGCAGGGGACAGTGACAGAACCTACCCCCAAAGATCCTGTGCTCAGCCTGTTAGCTGCATTCACTGTGGTGTTAGCTGGCAAACTAGCCCAAGCTCAGGGAGCCCTGCCCTTGCTTCACAGAGGGCTGCATGAACCACGTGGCATCCCTCTCTTCTCTCCCCAGCCCTCCCCTGGGATGACCTCGGCAATTCAGTCACTTGGGAATCCTGCTTCCTCCTCCCTCCGATCTCCAGGAGATGGGAAGATGAGCTCTGCACATGCTCAGATCTCATAGGTTTCCCAGCTCTTGGGGTAATGTGGTCAGGTCTCCTTGGCATTCTTCTCAGCAAACCCACAGCTCTCAAAATACCACCCTTTCTCTTACCGGTAGCTAGCAAATGGGAACATGACGGTTGGAGAGAATCCTGTGCTGGTGAGTGCAGGCTTGGGCTAGCTCTGCACATGGCTGAGAGAGGTGGTGCTGGAGGTGCCTCTGGCTCCTTGCAGCATCATAACCCAGCCCGCATCCTCAGGGCAAAGGCAAGAGACAGGAAGGAACCAGCTTGCCTCAGATTCCTGGAGAGTATGCAGAAACTGAACCTGTATGTCTTCACTTGGTGACTAGAGTCACCTCCAGAAATATGGTCCCCCCCAACCTCTACTCCAGTGTGATGCTTTAATTTGGGTAGTTTCTCACACTAAAGATGTCTTTGGATTCTCTAAAAGTGCTGTACTGAGAGCTGTCACCAGTCTGACACTAGAGAACATCGAAACTCATCTCAGTTGTGCTATGGAAAAACCTGAGGCACGCCCAGCCCTGTTCATGCTGGAAGGCTGTCGAGGTTCTGATAGTGCAGGCATTCCTCCCGGCAAGGTACGGCCCTGAAACCCAAGCTGAGGGCAAAGCGTTATCTGCTGAGTAAGAAGCCATTGAAACCTGATAGCCCTTGTGAGCCTCACGGCCCCAGAAAAACCCAAGCCTTTGGTGGGTCCCCAAACAGGTCAGAACCAGATAAAGTGATTGCAACACCTGGTTCCAGGGCTGGGCAGTGGGACTGAGGGAGGTTTCCCTGGGTTTGTTGGGTGGAGGTGAGCAGCATCCCCCCCCCCCCCTTGTTTCCTCCACTGGGAGGGATTTTCCTACCACCATGGACAAAGCTGGCCAATCCCTGGGAGCAGAGGAGAGAGGATCCATCTTGGGAGCAGCCGAGGAAGTCTGCATTGCTGGAGTCAGACCTGCAACTGACCGTTGGCCAGGGAAGTGCTTGGCTTAGGGTAGGAAATGTCTTGGCTAGCCTACCCATCCAGGGAAGTGCTGTGCTTAAGTGAGGAGCCTGTGCTGTGCGCTATGCTCACTCCTTGTGCTCTTACTAAACAGTTCTTTGTTCTCATCAAATATGGATTGGTTCTGACTGTTCTGTCGGGAGCAACACTGTGCGCCTCTCCCAGAGAGCTTGTCAGTTATCCGCCTCCTCTCCTGCTGGCAGAGGGGAGCCCAGGGCAGAACCCACCCCCAAGCTACCATCTCAGGCTGGGTTGTGACCACGTGGGCTGCAGCAAGCATGTGGCCTGGCCCAGTGTGGCCAGGAAGGACAGTACTGTTCTGACCCAGTATGGCAGGGGGTTGCTGGAAAATGACCGATGTTCTGACCTGCTACCACTACAGCAGGGGGTGGCTGAGGTGGCTGCGGAAATGGCTGTGGTTCTGATCTAGTACTACAGGAAGAGACTACAGAAATCACTGTTCAGATCTGCTACCATTATGGTAGGGGCTGGCTGTGCCAATGTTCTGACCCGAGATGGAATTTCCTTTGTCTCTATGAAGATGAGGTGTCTGGTAGGGACAGGCAAAAGCATTTGTGGCGATGGGCTCTGTAGTGAGCTGATTGGTTGTGATACTGTAGTTTAGTGGGAATTACTAACCATGGCTCCAGAAATCACAGCAATGTGCAGACCTCCCCATGCTGTTCAGTGACCTCCTGTGCACTTCGAGGGGCAGGGAGACATCAGTGATTTTGTTGTCCCCCAGGCTGTTTCAGTTGCAGGGACGAACCACAGTGACATCCAGCCCTGGGGTCTGACCTCAACCTCTAAGCAGGTCAGCTGCAGGCCTGCTGTAACTCAGGTTGCCTCATGACACTGTGTGTGTGCATGGACAGTGATTGCATGCCCCAGGCGCCCGTGTGCAGCATTGGTGAGCTCCAATGCTACAGAGTTACCACATATCACCCTGGGCCCTGCAGATAGAAGTGTAATTCCCAGCTCAGGCTCATGTGTAGCTGCTGCAGCATGGTCTAGTTATCAGAGTCCAATCCACCTGACCCCTGGGGTACAGATGTGGGTAACTAGCTCAAGCCACCTGTGCTCCTTTGGCCACACTGCTATATTCAGTACTCTGGTTCAGGCAGAGCAGACATGGTGCATCTGCCCAAACTGGGAGGTCCACCTCCATCTGTTGAGTAGATGGGAATGAGGTATCCTGAGAACCCCTGAAATGAGACAGACAAGGGCTCTCCCACAGATCTGGGGTGGGTGGAGGCCTAGGGTCTCTGGCCCAGATGGGTGACTGAGTAAGTGAGTGAAAGAGAGCCATTCATTGACTGTCCTTTGCAGCTGGATCTGTGAGCCACGCTTTGCCCAGTGTCAGCAAACAGCTCTGAGACATCTTGGCTGGGCAGGCTGGAGAAAACACATGAGGCTGGTTGCTTGATTAGAGGCAGACTCTTGGCTGGGACTATACCACTGCAGTCAGTGGAAGCAGAGAGGTTGTGTGGATCAGAATCGAGCCATGTGCATCTTGTGGCAGCTGTATCCCTTCCATTTGGAGTCCTTTGAAGGAGGGAAGGGGGGGAGTGCAAGTGTTCAACAGCTTGTGTGTGTGTGCATGCGTGCGCGTGCGCGCACAAAGCACGAAGGAGTCTACACAATATTGCCACCAACCTTTACAATTATTTCCCAGTAATGGCTGGCTTTAAGCCAGGAATGTGCTCCCAGATGCAGCCTGTGCAAGGTGGAGCTAAAGTTGTTAACTACACATCCTAACTAAAGATAAAGCAGGCGCCTTATAAGAAAGCATTGAGGTTAAAACCATAAACTGGCAAGCCAGGGCACTTTTTGGGACCCTCCGGTAACCAACTTAACTGTGTCCTTCTCCCTGGGATCAAGTAGAGCTGTTTCTCTAAGAAGCATCACAGATTGGCACAGGGCCTGGTGGCAAAATATACTCATTACTTCTCCCCATTCACCACGACTGTGTAGGTGCTGAAGCTTCATTAGATTACTTAGCATTTTTCACTGATTCCTGCATGACGCTTGGATAGTTCTTAGGCGGGTATGAGAAATGAGGATGATGGAGGATGCTGCTTGGAATGGATTTATCATTAATAGGTATGCTGTGTGATGTTACCAGAGACCTTGCAGAGCCCATCACATCTGCAGTATCTGCTGTTTGAGGCTCCACGTGCCAATCTGTTGCATTACAAATGCTCCCTCTTCATCCCAACTTCTCCTATGTGAAGCCAGAGCTCCTCTGCTACATCAGGGTCCTGAACAGCACAGCATCTGCAAAGAGGCTGGATTGGAGGTGACAGTTTATGCAGGAGAGCCAAACCGAATCAAATCATTTAAATGCATCACTGCCCTCTACTGGACTCAGCTCTGCTCACTCTGGATATATTCTGTCTCCTGTTAGTGGGTGGAGGCCTCTGAGGAGAAAAACTATGAGCGAGAAGCTGCTGGTTTTGGAGCTTGTGATCTGGTTGTGTGGCTGATGGTCCCATGTGCTGTTTGTTTGCTGCTTGTGGATTTGCTAGTGTGCGCAGTACCTGACCAAGGAAAGCTGCCTTTCTTGCAGACTCTTTGCAGTGAGCTGTTTATTGGATGACTTAGCCCATCCCCCTGTTTGATGATTGGCCCCTTTGGTTTTATGCATATGCTGATTAATCAACAAATGGCTGTGCAAAACTATTACAGTCTGTGGGATGGTTGTGAACTCTTCACTGCCATTCTTGCTGTATATTTGTGCTGTGAGGTGAGTCATGGAGTTGCATGACATTATTTCCACTTCCCAATATGATGGCTGCGAGGCCTGCTAAGAACTTCTAAGCTGGCCCAGGGAACATGGCCATTGTGAACACCATTGCAAATGCCCTCCTGTGCAAGTGTGCCTGATGTTTTTTAGTTTCCACAAGCTTCCTTGAGGAAAGACGCACACAAAGTGAAGGAGGAAGGTAATGATGGCTGGAGGGGCGATGCCTGATCTCTGTCCTGCTTGTCTGCAGTTGTTCTGCAGTGCAGGACACTCTGTTCTAAGAGATTGATTGCAAAGGTGAGCCAGGCAGCTGTGGGGCTCAACAGCTCGTGCAAGGTTGGAAATGGCATGCTGTGGCATTGTGAGCCCTGCTGAGAGGTCGCATCTGGGGAGCTGCTTCCCTTCTCTGTTGTTTTTGGCATTTTATTTGTCATGTAAGGTGGTTCAGAGGAAAAAAACACAACAAGCAGCCAGGAAGACATAGCTCTGCAACTGTGTAGAGTGCCAGGCAGCCGTAACCTGTGGGGGAAAGCTGGGGACCTGGCAGCACAAACACTAACTCAGCAGCAAGCAATGTGCTGAGAGTCCATTTCAGGTAGATAAAGGAATCCAGTTCCAGTTTCTAGTCTATATCCAAATGAACTGCAGGACTGGAGCCACTTTACTGTCTCATGCTGGGGCAGATCCTGCTAAACTGGTGGTCTCTGCATAGCATTGCCAAGTGTTTTATAGACAAAGGAGTCTTGTGGCACTTCTAAAGACTAATAAATGTATTGATCGAATGAGCTCTTGTGGGAGAGAATCCCATCTTCATCAGACACTTGAAGATGGTGGAACTTACAGAATGGGAGCCAAATAAATACAGGGAAGTGTAAGTCATAGGATCTGGTCAGACTGTAACAGCAAATCAAAGCAGTTGTTAGGATTCAAACAGTGGAGTACATTCTGTAAGTTCACCACCTTCAAGCATCTGACAATGTGGGATTCTCTTGCACGAAAGCTCATGCAATATATAAATTTGTTAGTCTTTAAAAGTGCCACCAGATTCCTTGTTTGTTTTGCTGAACTAGACTAACACAGCTGCCACTTTGGAACTTGGCATCATGCAAGTGTTGTATAAGCATTGTGGTGAAGAAGAGTTGTGAGGCAGGATGGGAAGGAAGAGAAGGGGTTAGTTCTGCTGATGTTCACAGTGGGCTCCTTCCAGATGGGACTTGGAGGCAGCAATGGAGAAAGCATGAAGGGGTGTGGAAAAATGTAAACAGTGGTCAATAGAAGCTGGGATCATGGTTGGGTAGAAGATGAGCCTTCATAGGTCTGGTGGGGCTAGTCTGCAAAGAGCTGTGGAAGTGAAGACAAGTAAATTACGTCTGATGTGACAGAGAAGGGGGGAGCCAGTGGAGGGCTTCAGAGAGGTGAGTGATGTGGTCTGAGTGGCTGGGCTCTAAAAATTATCCTTAAAGCGTAGGGGCAAGAGATACAGCATTTGTCGAGGCCAGACAGAAGGGTTCTCCGGCAATGCGAGATGATGAGAGCCTGGGCAAGGGTCTTAGCTGTGTGAATGGCTGGGAAAGGCCACGTCTTAGAGGTACACTGCAGAAAGAATCCACAGGATTTAGACACACCCTGGATGTGAGGTTGTCAGGAGGGGACCAAGGCAAAGAAGATTCCCTGGTTACAGGCTTGAGCCTCATGCAGGATTGTGGGTTTGTCCACATTGAGAAAGGAAGTGGTGAGGAGGACTTGGAGAGGAAAGGAGGAGCCCCACATCAGCCCTGTTGAGTGACTAGACCAGTGGTTGTCAAACGTTCTTTCTTGGGACCCAGTTGAAAAAAAATATTTATGACCGTGACCCAACAATTACATCTTTGAGGTTTCTTAATTGTATAATATTGCAGTGCATTCCAGGGAAACTTAAAAGGACACTGGATGCCCAGGAGTGTTGGTAGGGGGCCAGTGTCCTTTCACATTTCTCCCCAATGCACTGCGGCTTGGGGGTAGGGGCCATGAGGGAGAGGAAGTGGTGGGGAGCCAGAGCTCTGAGTGGCCAGCATCCAGGGGTAGCCTCCCTCAGCGGCACCTGGCTCGCTTCCCCAGGTCGCCACAGACGTGCTCTGCTGCCTGGTCCCTCTGCCACCCTGGGGAGATCACTCTGCACTGCCACTGCCGAGGGGTTGCCTTGCTCTGGCACCCACAGCTCCCTCCCGCCTGCCAGCGCAGGATGAGTGGCTCAACTCGGCTCAGCTATGCCTCTCCGGCATGTTGGCTGCCCAGCGGTGCTGCAGGGTCGAGCTGCATTCCAGGGCAGGGAGGGCTCGGAGGCAGCTGGAGCCCTTGCCATATGCATGACTGATGTCCGTCCTGCTCCCTCTGCCCTGCGTGTCCTGCCCGCGCGGCAGTGCAGCAGGGATGAGCAGTGGGCACCAGTGAAGCAACACTAATCATGCAGGGAGTGGGGCGGCTGAGTTGCGCGCACAACAAGGGCTCCAGCTGCCTCTGAGCCCTCCCTGCCCCTGGAACACAGCTCGACCCTGCAGCACACTGGGCAGCCAACATGCCAGAGGTGCGGAGACAAGTCAAGCCAAGCCACTCACGCTCTGCCAGCAGCCAGGAGGGAGCTACGGGTGCTGGAGTGAGGCAGCCCCTCAGCAGCAGCAGTGCAGAGCAATCTCCCCGGTGTGGCAGTGGGGCTGGGCAGTGGAGAACATCAGTGGCAATTGGGGGAAGCAAGCTGGGTGTCACTGGGGGAGACTATCTCTGGATGCTGGCCACTCGGGGCTCCAGCTCCCACCATTTCCTCTCTCCCACTGCCCCCCGCCCCCGAGCCAGAGTGCCACAACCCAGTAAGCACGGGTCTGCTACCCAGTACTGGGTTGCAACCCGTGGTTTGATGACCTGTGGACTAGACATCTACGTGGAGATGTCGGAGAGACTGGCTGAGAGAGTGGTTTGCACAGTGGGAGTCAGGTCTGTAGCTGAAAGGCAGGTCTGTGCATTGTCGGTCTGGAGATGCGAGCCATATTCGTGTGTGGATGAGAATATCCATGTCCCTCGCTGACTCAGGATGTTCCTTGAGGCAGGGGGAGATTGTCTGCACTTTAGTTGGCTTTCCTTGAGTACTGGCTCTCTAGACAGATGCAATGTCCTGGCACCTCTTCTCCTGCTTCTTGTGGAGAAGTGGCATCCACTCCCTGGTTCAGATTGCAGACAAGTTTCTGTTGGAATCCCAGTCCCAGCTCTTTACAGAAATCCACAAGCAAAGGAGCACTGAGCTTGATTTTCAAAACACCTAAGTGACTTAGAATCTTCAGCTCAGTTTCAGAAGTGACATAGGCACTGATGGGCCTAAACCTTATTAACATCAAGTAGGTGCCTAAGTCCCTGCATCTCTTTTGAAAGCAGGGCTTAGGCACCAGTGACACTTAAATACTTAGAGAACTACTACTTGATGGTATCATTTGTCTATACTGATGGCAGCAAATTTGCCACCATCAGTTCACCCTTCTGGGAGCAGATCGCAGCAAGTGTGAACTCACTGCACTGCTCCCAGAAGTCAACCCTGGAAGTCAGGGGATGTAGGGGAAAGCCGACTGCAACTGATTTGCTGTGGGCTTTCCTCTAAAGTGTAATGGCGGCTTAGAAAGTCACTGCTGTTTATGCAAGGAATTTTGTGTTCCTTGCATAAACGGCAGTTGTCTGCCACCAAATTGCCCCCAAATGTAGACGAGGGCTAAGGCAGGATCTTCCAGCCACTTCTGAGTTGGGTTGACAAGGGATCAGTGGACTCTGACATTCTAGAAAGAGAAAGTGATCAAAGGTAAAAAAAAAAATCCTTCTCCTGAATTTTTGCATTTCCTAACAGAAAGCCCAGCTCATGAGATCTTTCCTTAGCTGCACAGATTGCCACAGCCTGGAGCGTAGGGCAGGGAAAGCCAGGGACTCCTGACTGAGGCACAAGTGGGGGGTGCACTGAGTCCTGGTTTGCAGTCCCAGTTCTGTATGGGTAGCCTTGTGCAGGACTTGCCCTCTTAGTGCCTTGAGTTCGCCACAGCCCAGGGTGCTTTGCTGCTGGATCTGGGGGTGCTGGCATGTGCAAGCCCCTCTGCTGATGGTGCTAGGGAAGCACACGGCCTCAGAACAGATGAGATGGTGCCATGGCCCAAAGTGACTCTGACTCATTGTGCTGCAGCTTGGCGACAGGAAGGATACCCAGGGGCATTCTTGCCATGTGGTCACTGGCTCTGTGGGCAGCTGTGAGGCAGGTAGAGCAGGCTGTGTCACTGAGCATTGCTCATTGTGCTGTGGGCCAGGGCTTGGTGTCAGCCTGATGGAGTTGGGGGAGGAGGTTGATCTGCCGTGGCAGGCCCATCACAGCGGAGCGAGGAGCAACTGAGGGGCAGCTCCACAGACATGGGGAAAAAAAACAAGAGTCTTGTGGCACTTAAAGACTAACAGATTTATGTATCGCATGAGCTTTCGTGGGAGAAAATCCCACTTTGTCGGACATAGGGGGAGCTTTGCTGATTCCTAGCAGCTGGGCATCTGAGCATCTGTGTGTGACTGTGCACCAAGGCTGCCCCAGCCCCCCACAGGACTAGCTCCCACACTAGGGAATGTCGAGAGATTCCTCTGGCCAGGGAGGAACAGCCCAAAACATGATCCAGCCAAGTCTGAAGAGGGAGGAGGGGTGCATGAGGGAGGGAGAGACTGCAAAAGCAGTCCCTCCCCTCCCCCAGCCTCCCGTGCACTTGGGAAGGAAGAGGGGACAGGACCAGGACAATGGACTGCAGGGAACTGACTCCAACAGCCAGTTCCTGGCCGTTTCCTCCTTCTGTAGGCTGGAGAAGGGGCGGGGAGGTAGAGGAAGTTCACCCCTGGGGTGTTTGTGACACAGGACCCAGTGGGCACCAAAAGCAAGCGCCCTCTTGCCTGCGAGTGGAGTCGAAGGTATCTCTGAGCCAGAGGAACCTTCACCGCACTAGGCAGCTAGGGAGCCGCCCGCCCTGCTGCGCCTGGCTGGCTTAAAAGCTCTGTTTGGAAGCAGAGCTGAGCCTGCAGCAGGAATCGCACAGAGCCAAGCCGTAGGTGTGGCCAGGGTCTCTGCTCCAGCAAGGACTCGTCTGCCATACTGGGTTGGATGTTCCCATAATCCCCTCTCTGCCGCGGGGGGTCAGCACTTCATGTGGAGTTGTGGGCAGCTGCCGTGTGGCCATGGACTGGTCAGAATCACTGGTCCTTTCCCGAAACAGAGCAGGTAGGATGGTGCATGCCGAGCTCTGTGCCACGGGTGGGGAGGCATGCTGCGGATGCAGTGAGGAGCATGGGCAGGGCACCTGAGAAATTCTGGAGCCATGGTGGTGGTTTGTGAGGGGCCAGCAATGAGCCTGGTGCTGGACTTAGTCCTGGGCAGACATCACTGAGCCTTCCCTGAAGACTGGAGGTGGTTTCAAAGACACCAGGACTAGTTGGGGGTGGCAGCCATCTCCCCACCTTTCCCAATAGCATTTGGGACCTGTAACACAGCAGGGGTCCTAGTGGACCTAGCCTGTTGGCAAGGGGTGTGCTGCTGTGCACAAACCAGCCCCCTCTGTACAAAGCTGTCCTTGGATGTGCTCAGGACTGGACTGGTGCAGGAGTTCTGAGGGTTCTTTGCGGGGAGAGCGTCACCCTCTATCAGAAGCAGCTTTTGGAGCCGGCTGTGAACACCCCACCCTGCAGCTGTGCATCAAGCAGGTCCTCTCTACAGAGCAGTAGGTACAGGAGACCAGAGGGCTGTGAGCCTCACCCAGATGAGCTGCCAGTCAGACAGAGCAGTGGCAGGTGGTTGCCTTTGGCATTTCTCCGTTGGGGGATAGGGACAGAGTGCCAGTTCAAGGGACAATGAGGGCATTTCGCACCCAGAGAGCAAACAGCTTCTGCTTCTTCACGCCCCACCCATCAGCAGCAGTTCCCAACTGTGAAGCTCAGAAAGCACTGCCCGGCATGCCCATGGCTCCCCATGAGCAGCCCTCACTTCCCTGGCACCCCAGTCTGGCTCACTACGTCTCCCCAGAGTGGCCTCTGCACTGGGAGCTGTGGCCATGCTGACAAACCATAACTTGGGCTCATTCTGGCCTCCTGGATCCCAGGCGGATGGGGACAGAGCTGGGATAAAGAGTGAGCAGCAAGTGCCATGTCTTCAGCAAAGCACCCAACTTAGAGTTAGGAGCTGTGCCCAGAGCCTCTCTAGTTGCCAGAGGGTGGGGCGAGGGATATTGTCGCTTACAGTCAGGATTGGAAATGAGTTCTGGTGCACAGGGATGGTTGAGTTGTATCCTGGCCGGGTCCACTGAGCTGAAGTTTTGCCCTGCCACTGGTCCATTGATCTGACTCATTAGCTTTATTTACTGCAATTGGCTCTGTGCACGGGATTTTGGACATTCCAGCTAAATGTGGGTTCATATTTAAGGTGAAGGACAGCTCTGGATTCTGTGGAGACTCCTCTGTGTTCTGGTTCAGGTTGCTGCCAGAGGCAAAATGCTGGGGGCCTGGTCAGATGTTGCAGTGGTGGGTGCAGGAGGTCTGACGTGGCAGCTGGTGGGTAAATGGCTAGACCAGACCACTCAGCCAGAAGGCTGGTTTCCAACTCCTCAGATGCCTCAGTGGTTGACTCAGGAATGGCAGGAGGTGGCTGCTGGGCAGGGTGGGCTAGGATCTGTCCCAGTGCGGCAGGAGCTGAGATCAGTCACTGAGGAGCAGCGGGGAACATGTCATGTGGCTGCTGTGCTGTGTTCCTTGGGTATCACCTGGGATAACCCTTCTGCCAGGGTGGCTTATTTGCACTCAGGGCTTGCAGTGGCAGATGGTTCAGGGTTCTCCAGCCATGCTGTCCTCCATGCATGCCTGAAAAGCTATCCTGCTTGGGGCCAGTGCCTGGCTGTGCAGGCCAGCACACCTGTAGCCCTTGCCTTGCTTTCTAGTGCTGCTGTGCTGAATCTGAGCAGGAAGGAGAGGTTGTTCCTTTCCCTCAAGTGCTTGTTGCTGTTTCCCAGCCTCCTGGGATGTAATTACTCCACTGGCAGCTGTGAAAATGGCACAGAGCCCTGCAGAGCCTGCATTTCCACCATCCGCTCATCTTCAGTGTCCTGCCAGACTCACAGGCAGGAGTCTGAGAGCTCTGACTCAGGGACTGTCCCCTGGGGTCCACTCCCTCCATCCCTACCGGCTGTGGCTTCCATGTGTGTCCTGTGCCATTGTACTTTTTGGAAGTGTAGTAGATACAGAGCAGCACTGGCCACTGGGAGTGACTGGGAGTTCAAGTGACTGACAGAGGGACTCTGCGTCTAAATGGAGGGGAGCACAGAGTGGGCGCTCCACCATGGCCCATGGTCTGTGGGAGACACAGATGTGGAGTTGGGGAGAGGAGGATATGGAGCTGGACAGGGAGGAATGGAGGATATGGAGCAGCCAGAGGGGATAGAGAGGAGTCAGAGCTGAAATGGTATTGGTAGGATCTAGTGGTGGAAAGGCAAGAGAAGGTAGCTCTCTATGTTTAGAAATCTACCTAGGCTATGTAAATGTGCCCCTTTGCTGCTGAGAGGAGGCTGGCATTGCCCTGCTGGCATCAGGCACACGTGAGCTAGGATGCTCTTGGAACCTCATGTTGCAGCCCCAGAACAGCTTGAGCACTGAACTGTAGAAAACGGAGAATCTGGCTCTGTGAAAAAAACCTGAATGTGACTGGAAAACAGGAGCCTTTCCGCTGACTATGCCAGTCTGATATTGGGGAACACCAAGGGCTGAGCAACGAGCTCGTGGGATCACAAACTGTGGCTGTGCTTTTGGGAAGGCAGTTATGTGCAAGCACATGATACGTGAGCATTGTAAAGGGCTTGTGGGGTGGGGAGGTGCCCTCAGCTGGGTGTTGTCTGGCTTTGCAGACCACTGTGTGTGTGTCCAAGATGTTGGCTGGCTGCGTGGCCTGGAAGCAGGACCTGCTGGACACCCAGAGCACTGTGTTTGCAGCCCTTACGTTCCAGCTGTCCGGGCCTGAAGGGCGTGTGCAGAGCTGTGTTCCTGGTTTGCACTGGGGCAGAGTGCTGGTAATGTGACAAGAGTAGAGCATCTGCCCTTATGCTTTCGATTACCTGTGAAGTAAAGCCCCTGCATGATTAGGGTTATGAGATGCCAAAGCATGGAAAGGAGGGCTGGGAAGTATGAAAAGGAGGACATTGGAGGACACATGGAGAAAATGTAGTATTAATGTAATATTCTTCTGTTTTTAGGGGGCCCTGGAATGCTTCCCCCTAAAAATATGGTGTTCTGGGGTGTTCCAGCATACTTTAACCCCTGTAAGTAAAAAGCCAGACAAATTCATGTATTTTTAAAATGCCTGGTGGATGGAGGATGTGGAGGTAAAAAGGAGGATATGTCCTCCTTTTGCCTGACATCTGGTAACCCTATGCATGGTGGGTGTTATGAAGGGGTTCCAACCAGGCATCCTTAAAGTAGAAATACCCTTCCTTGCCACGCTTCCCTTTCTTTCTGTAGGGTAACAACATTCTTTCCTGTTCTTCTGTGTGCTGGTGACAGCCAGTACATTCCCCCCCAGGGATGAGGGCAGGGTAGAGGTGGGGCCAGCCTCTGTTTGCATGTCCTTTTGCTAGGTACTTGGGGATGTTATTGCAGGAGCTTCCTGAGGAGCCAGGTATCTGCCCTGCCCTCCTCGGCCCTGGAGGCCTTGTTGTGTCTTAATTTCACTCCTGCTCTTTTTCCAGCCTCATTCTTAACATGCAGCAGTGTCCTTGCACTGCCTTTGGGGACAGCAAGGCATGCACCACTGCAAGGGTGGCTAAGTGCAAAGGGATGCACCACTTTTCTGGAATCTTGGATTCCCAGCAGTGTGCCAGTGCCTGCGGCTGCAGCAGCTCCACTCGACAACTCTGTGAGGGCAGTTCTCAGCAGCCAAATCACTTCTCAGATGGCACCTTCCTTTGTGGCATGGCAGACACCATCTTGCTTGGCTTTCCTGCTGCCCCAGAGAACAGCTGTCCAGTGACATGAGTGTGGCAGCATCCCCACTGTGCCCACACACTGCTCAGCCAGTGTGCCTCTGCTGGAATGGCAGCTCCTTTAGGGAAGCAGAGGAGTCCGGTCTCTGCCAAGATTGACAAAAGTGGCTAACCATGGTTCTGTCCCACAGACATGGAACTGCAGTGAGCTTTCCCCTCCCCAGAGGACTGAGCGATTACCCCAGCCTGGACTGGAGTTGCCGTAGAGCCTCCACACCCTATTCCCACCCTGGAAGGCTGACTGTGGTGTCGCTTGCCCCAGCCTCTGCCCCTGAGCCTAGGTGTCTAGTAGTGTGGCACAGAACCCAATCTGCTAGGCCATGAGGCTGGCAGAGGGTGGGTGGCCCATGCCCGTCCCAGCTGTTGCAGCCTTTCCTGTTCGTTCATGATGGCAGGAGCTAGGCTTTCCCTGCTGGCCAGTGAGGTGCATGCTGCTTGGGAACTGGGCAGTTCAGCCTGCAGGTAACTCCCACGTCACCTCTTTGCCCTGTCAGCCCACTATGGGCAAATTGACAAGGGGCCAGATTGCTGCCAACTCCCCACCAGCCTACTGTCGCTTCATCTACACCAGGCTGTGTGGCGATCCTCTGACCTGGATGGGCTCCTCTGTTTCTTTTGTGCACTTTAGGATGACCAGAGGCCCCAGTTTTATAGGGCAGCTCTGACATTTGGGGCTTTGTCTTAGGTAGGAACCTATTACTCCACCCCACCCTCTGTCCCAGTTCTTCATGCTTGCTCTCTAGTTGCTCTAGCACACTTGAGACATAGACAGCACTGCCAGACCCTGGGGAGGGGAGGCAGAACAGACTCTAGGAAGAGCCCCTTTTCCCACAATACTAAAAGCCTAGGAGCCTAGGACAAGGAGGTGAGGCATGACTGGGACAGCCTGAGGTAGTTTGGAGTAACTGTGAAAGCACTATGTAATTATTACAATGTTCCCTTCCCCCTAATTTTTCATAGTCTGTGTGCGCAAAAAATTTCTTTTGTGCAAATTTTCAGAACCAGTATCCAAATTCATGCGCATTCCAGTGAGTGTTCAAACCTGTGAGCGCAACAAAGCATATGATGCAAATACTATCTAAATTTTATTTTGATATGGTGATGGAAATGATTTTATAAATTACAAAACCTTATTTGAAACATGCTATTTGAAACTGCCTTCTTAAAGTAGCACAAAAATATTAGCACTGTTGAATTTTTTTGTGCATGCTTAATTTTGTTGTGTGCATGGGCTTCACAACCTGTGTGTGCGCACACAGCTTAGAGGGAACATAGGCAGTGAACTAACGACCCAGCAGCTGTCTTTTTATTAAGTGATATACCAGCCGAGGCCTGGTCTAGGTGCAGAGTTGCATCAGCTTCACTGTGAACTGAAAGGAATCAAGTTCAGCTAAGTTGATCTGAGACGGATTTAAACTGAATTTGTGTGTCCACACAGGGCTTTGCACCATGGTACCAAAACTAGTTAAAACCCTGTCTCCAATAAAAACAGCCCTGCTTGGATTGCAGGGGAAGCAGAGTTTGGCCAGGTGTCAGGGTTCAGCTCTAAGGTTCACATCTCCCTCAAGGAAAGGAGAAGGGGGCCTGGCTCTATGGCAACGTGTTGTATCTAGAAAGCTCTCCTGTAGCAAAATGGTATGGATCTGTTGGCTCCAGCTGTGCTAAGTAGAGTCCTGTGAGTTGGTGCGTGGCTGGCAGCAGCACCCAAAGACCCCCAGTGGGATCAGGGCCTTAGTGCACTGGTTGCTGCATATATGTGCAGCTGGGAAATACAGGCCCTGCTTCACAGCTTGGACCACTGTGGGAGGGAAGGATGAAGGCAGCAGCCATCTGGTTCCAGGGAAGAGATGGGAGCAGCTTGGTGGCTCCAAACCAATGGGAGAGTTATTGTTTCTCTTGTTTTAAAATAAATAAAATCAGCTGTTCCTGTCTCTCAAGCCCTGACCCAGGTTGGGATCCCCAGGGCCTGAACTGGCTGAGGTTGGGGGCAGGGCACAGGCAGACCCAGGGTTTGAAACAACAGTGCCCTCAGGCAATGAGAAAACAAGTTGGCCTCACCACCATTGCCTCAGCCAGACTCCAAGGGCAGTATGTGGCTGCCTAGTGAACCTGGAGCAAAGCCATCAGTGGGCTGACGGGGCTTTGCCCCAGGCGCACCAGAGCAGCTCAATAGAGCTGCTGTGTTAAAAGGCGTGTTTCACGGTGCTGGCCCCAAGCACTGCTAATTGCAAAGGGTGCATTCCAGGCACTAAAACAAAGTGTTACAACTCTGCCCTGGAGGCTGGATAACCCCCTCCTGGAGCAGAGCAGGCACCATGGGCCCCTCAGCCTGGATTGCCCCTCACTGGGTGCCAGGTTCTGGCCCACTGTTGGCTGCATGGCACTCACTTGGGTGGTGACCATTGTCAGGAGCTGAGCAAGGCTGCTTGTGCCCAGGGGGTCAGCCCACAAAGGGCCAGCTGCCGCCAGCCTAAAGCATGAGCTGTAGGGCAACTGAGCAAGAGCCCTGTTGGGAGGGTGCAGGCAGCACAGCGCCCATTATCACCAGGCACTGCCCAGCACTTGGTTCAGATCTCTAGAGCCCCCTTAGTGCACAGCTGCCTGGGAGGACACGTTATCCCATGTCTTGTCCCCCGGCAGCTCATGGCAAAAGGTTGTTCTGTGTCCCTGACAGGGGACTGGCTGCCATGGGATGGGTGCCCTCCCTATGCCCAGGAGAGGAGAGCTGATCAGTGCTGGAGATCTCAGGGTGAACTGTTTCTGCAGGAGCAGGCATCTGGCAGAACCTAGCCATCCAAAGGGTGGGTAAAAACAATTTAAAGAAAAAGGCAGGCCTCATGCCTTGTGTCGGGGGTGAGGGGGCAGATACAACTCTAGTTGTTTTCCTTTCCTAAGGATCTTCAAAGTCTTGGGTCTGTGGCTCCAGGAGGAGGTGGCAGAGGCTACAAGAGATGAGTGGCTCATTTTTGACTTTCCTGTTTTGGGGTTGGCAGCACCTGGTCCTGGGTACAGTACAGGAGAGGGTAAGAAACTAGGGGACAAAGAAGTGGGTGTTCTCTGCATACAGAGCTTCCCTTTGCTCTCTGAAGGAGAGCAGCTAGGGTTTTCCCCACACTTGTGCGTGGCGGTGCCTTCAGGAGCCACAGCCCTGCACCGGCTATTCTAGCTCTGGCTGGATGTGTGACAAGTAGACCGCTCTACGGGACTTTCAGCCATTGCTCTCTTGAAGGGCTAAGTGAGGTCATTGGATTAATGGCTGCAGTGCTAGATCAGACTGCACACCACTACCCTTTTGCACAACAAGCACACTAGGAACGTAGGGCTTGATCACGCTCCTAGCTGACTGGGCCAGCTCCTTGGATCAAGTGAAGCCAGGGGGGGTGCACTGATGTCAGTGGATCAATGTCTCCAAAGGGATACCCGTGTTAGTCTAGTCCAGCAAAAAAAACCAAGGAGTCGTGTGGCACTTTAAGACTAACAGATTTATTTTTCGCATGAGCTACCGTGGGAGAAAGAAGTGGGATTTTCTCCCATGAAAGCTCATGTGAAAAATAAATCTGTTAGTCTTAAAGTGCCACACGACTCCTTGGTTTTTTTTTCAATGTCTCCAGACTCTCTTCATTGGATCTGAGCAGTGGACAAAGCAATACCAGGCTGCTAGCACAAAGAGAGGGGGTGTGTTCACCAGCTGCACCCAGCTTACTCCATGCCTAGGCTCAGCCTCCCTCCGGCACTGGTGCCATGGCTGCCAGCTGCTAAGTATTCTGCCCCAGCACCACTCTTCCTTAAAGGGGCACTAACCACACAGCCACAACCATGCCGTGCTCCCCTCCCAGGGGCACCACCTCACTGTGGGCTCCCTCCCACCATGGTTTAAGGGGCACCCATCTGCTTCTGGGCAAATCTCCTGTTAATCCCAGGGAGTTACAGTTGGCTATTGCTCTGAAGCATGTGGCTTGTGAGTTAAGGTTGTTCAGATCTAGAGAAGAAGCTGGCTCATTTACGGGGAGAGGTAAAGTTAGGTCTGATAGTCAGATTTGGTGCTTTGTCCAGTCTGCAGTGGAAACACCTGGGCAGGCGAGAGCCTCCAGTTCCCAAGAGTGCTGGGCTGCTCATCTGCATTTTGGTGTGGTCAGTTCACAGCTCTTCTTTGCCATGCTGGAGTGTAATGGTGGGAGCCAGTTGGGGTGTGTGGCATTCTTTCGTATGCTGTGCTGTATGAGAGAGAATGGCACTGTAGTTAAAATACAGGGCCAGGAATCAGAACTCTTGAGTACTGATTTGCTGTGTGGCCATCAGCAGGTCTCATTGCCTCTATGTGCCTCACTTTCCCCACCTGTAAAGTGCAGCCTGTGTGGACTTCCCTCACTGGGGCACTACACAGCTCACTTGTGAGCTAACGTTTGTGAAGCACAAGGGTGGCTCAGTCTGGAGCCTAGAATTAAATACTGGTTTCCCTCTGTATACTGGACTCCATTTTCTTATCGGGGTATCCCAACAACCCAAGCTGACCCCAGGGTTGCAGGGCAGGCAGAGAATGTGGCTTGCTTTCCTACACATCCCCCATGCTGGAGCAAATCAGCTGGCCTGGCATGTGAACAGAACCTAGAGTCCCATTTCCTTTGCGCTCCAGACGGGAGGGTGGGTGTGAGAAAGCGCATGACTTCATCTCCTTCCCCTGCCCTGAGGGAAGCGGAGCTGCGGGACAGGGGTTAGACAATATAGAGAAGGCAGCGCACTGAGTCAGGAAAATACCTATGCTTCTTAACACTTTGTGGAAGATGTGCTCACAACAAGCCACCAGGGGCCCTGAGAGGGTGGTGGGACTTTGCCACAATCCACACAGGCCGCTGAGGTTTGTCAGGCATTACGTTTGGCGAGGAAGACACCCAGATTTCCTCTCTCAAACTGTGACCATAGATTTGCTGGAGGTCTGCAGCATGAACGCTTCTGAGATGCAAGCAGCCCCTGGGTCCCTTAGAAGTGCTGCCTCATGTGGAGTGAAATGGAAACTAGCCCTGGTTTGTTACAGTTTCCAAATTTTCAGTCAGAACAAATGAATTCTTTTGCCTCAGTGAGGTAGGACAGAATCACATCTACCAGATTACAGATGAGGAAACTGAGACAGCAAGGGACTCAGACAAGATCATTCAGTAAGTCAGAAGTGGAGCTGCAAATAGAATCTGAGCCTCCTGATTCACTCCCTGCTGCTCTAACCACTAGACCTTGCTCCACTCCCAGAGCCAGGGATGGAACCCAGGAGTCCTGACTGCCAGTCCCTGCTCTAACCACTAAACCTCTCCCTCTGATAAAAGAAACAGTGATGACTGATACCCTCCTCTACTGCCCCCCATCCCCTGCGCAGCACCTCCTCTGGGCAGCCATCTGGCTGCCCTGCAGGGCACTGTGCCCAGCCACATGATGGCATGGGGTTTCTCTAGGACTGCCTGGCTTTCACTGCTTGTCTGACCACAGCTCTTTCGCTGTTGCTATTTTTGCTTTTTATGGCTGGTCTGTCCCTGAGAAGGTGATGGCTGTCCTGTTGCTGTGGTGACCATTCCCAGGTACTAGGGAGCCTCCAGGCACCCATTGCTCCTGTTGGGGTTCTGGGAAGGAGGGGCTGAGTTGGCGTGGCCTAGCGAGCATGCACACTTGCAGTCAGGGGCCTGGATGTGCATGCAGCCAGGGCTAAGGTCGACCAAGCCAGTACAGCTGTTCAGAGACTGCAGGAGATAGTGGAGGAGGCGCTTGATGGCATTCTGTCAGGGGAGAGACCAAGAACTCAAAGGGCCATGGGGACTGAAAGCCTAGCTGAGGCTCCCGGGTGAGGGAGCAGTGTTGGGTGACAGCTGTCTCTAGTCTGTAGGTAAACACAGGCTCCACATCCCCCATACCCTGCTGTTGAATCAAAGTTTTCATTGGAAAAACATGTGTTTAGCAAAAAGGAGATCCTGAAAATGAGTGTCTGTGTTTACAAATTGAAAAAATGGTCTCTCCTCCTTCCCAGACTGGAGAGGAAATGGCAAGATGAGCCACTGAGGATGTGTGTGTGAAGGAGTTAGTGAGGGAAAGCTGAACCAGAGAACAAATTCACCATTGATTTCTGGAACCCATTAACTTAGTGTGACTGTTACAATGTCATCTCATCAATCTGCAGCCCCAAGAGGGGGAACTGCCCACTTCATCTCAATGGGTGTTGACTCTGAACCCTAGTGATGATTCTGTAACAATATCAATATTTACCTATTTTCCTAATGACTGTGTTAGCAGACGCAACAACTAACTTGCTTATCTCACAATCCCAATTTGTCTCCCACGTGCTGAATGTCCCTTGCTCAGCTGCCAAACCCTCTCAGTCCTCCCACTGACAGCTTCTTGGGTGAAGTTATCTCCTGTGAGTAAAAAATCAAATACAGTGAAAATGTGGGAACAGAGTAAAACGCATTGAATTTAACAATAGATTAAATAGCACAGGGCCCACTGTACAGATTGTATTAATTTTGTCATTTAATTCATTCAAAAGCTCCATTGTTTAATTGACAGGAACCTGGTGCAGAAGTTCCAATCCACCATGCCAGAGTGCTTCAGCATTCAGTGATTGTGCATAGAAATATCACTGGATCTATCTGTCCCCTAGAATTAAGGCTGCCTGATGCTTTCTAAGACCCTTTTTTCAATTGCATAGATCTTTGCTAGACTTTAACCAATCAGGCTGAAATTTCCTGTGTTGGTTTTTGAGTTTCAGCTCAAACAGTACAGCCATTTCTGAGAACATAATCAGAGGGAGATCTGTTGTTTTGCGGCTGCCTGTGCTAAAACATTCTTCCATCTTTCAAAGGAAATCTCTCGCATATTTTTGAAAGAGGAGTTTCCTTTAGGTCAAGGATGTTCATTAACCAATCCCCTGGGAAAAGCACCCAAGTCAGGCCTTTGAAAAATCTCTGTTTGCGCATGCTTAGTAGCAATTTGTTAGTGTTTAGTAGCTAAAGTCTCCAAAGAGTCTGTCTGTACTGAGCATGCTTCAGTCCCTCCCCGTTGCTACTGTTCATTGCGCTATGCATTCATGGCCAGCCACAGATTGGGACAGAGCCAGCTCCAGCCTGCAGGTGCAGGGACTGAGCAGGGCTCCTCAGCAGTGACTGTTCTGCACATTTGTAGTGCCCAGCTCCAGAACAGGGAGTCTGTCTCCTGTGCTCTGACACACCCCCACACCTTGGCTAGTACCCAGGCAGCCTGGAGAAGGGGGAGAAACAGCTTTGACTTGACTGGAATGCAGAGGTGTGAGGAATGGAGGGGAAAGATAAAGAGGAGAGGGGGTTAAGTTTAGGAGTTGAGTGGTGCTGATGGGATGGTGCTAGAACAAGGGTTGGGGGAGGAGAGAGAGGAGCTATGGGTAGAGAAAAGATAGAAGTAGAGGAGAGAGGGATAGGTTGTTGGTGTCGGAGGGGTGTGGGGAGGGTGAGAATTGAGGTGCAGGAGTTGGCATGAGTTAGTGGGTAGGACAGGAGTAGAAGGAAAGAGGGAGAGGCTGGTATGGAGTGGCAGAGGGTCTGTAACCACAGGAATACATTTCTCTGCACAACCTGGAGTTGAACACTGCCAGTCACCAGTGCACAGCTGTCAGCAGTTAGCAGTGAAACTCACCTCTGTATCTGCAGGTTCCAGCCTGTGATGCTATCCATCACTCCCTTAGCACATGTTGTGGAGCTAAAGGTCCTAGTCCTGCTGCCAACCCAGGTGACAGTCTGTATGAGTCACAGAATGACATTTTTGGGATTTGAACATTTGTTTAAAAAAAAAAAAAGTCTTGGGAAATTGCTTTGATGTTAAAGAATGTTACTAAGGTTGCAAAGTCAAACCCCATAACTGTAGGAAATGCCAGAATGGAGTTTGCTCTGCAGCCTTAGTTTGGTCCCTTTGTGTGCATGCATTATTGTGATATAATCTTCAACAGCCTGGGCTGTTCACTGGCACATTTGAGTGGGGCAGCTGCACCAGCCTGTGTGTGAGTTCAGCACTGCACGAGCCAGGCTTGTGATGGGAAGAATGCTGTGCAAACCCTTCCAAATCCTGTTGGTTGCTATTTTCTGCTGCTCTCCCACCGGGTAGGGCCCAGCACGCGTTTCAGCTCTGGTACTGGACTGTTGTCCAGCAGTAGAGCTGCTTCTTTTCTCGCTTACACTGGAGGAAACTGCAGTCAATGGGGCTACTCCGGCGTAGCTGGAGGAGGAGCAGGCTGTGAGTGCCCAGTGACAGAAACGGCAGGAAGAGGGTGAACAGAAAGCCTTGCCACTTGGCTGCCTTTCATTTCCATGGCTTGAATTTAGATTGTTACCAGGATAGATACCACAGAGCTACCTACACCCATCCTCCAGCTTCACCAAAAATCAGCCATTGTGTTACCACTGCTGGTGGTGGTGTGTTGCTACCATGCCCACTGCAGTGTTCTGTTACTAGTTCTCCACCAGTGGTTGCCATTGCAATGTGTGTTTGTATGCCTGTGCCATTGCTTTATGCCAATGTTACCTTACCCCGTTTCATTGCCGGCCCCACCAGTGAGGACCAGAGCGGCAGTATCTGCCTTGCTGTTCTTCAGGTGGCTTTAAGGCTGTTCAGGAAGGAGATTTTTGACGAGGCCATGGATTTTCCTCATTCTTTCTGTTATCTGCTGGCCTCTCGCATTCTCTCCCCACCAGGATGGGCACCTGAAGGACAGGGCAACTCTTTGTAGAGTGAAACGACCAAATATTAACATTACTCAGAATTAAAAATGACCCTAAAGAACTCTGCTTGGGGTTTTCCCTGTGTGTGGCTGCTCTGTCAGAGACTCCAGGACTGACATCCTTGCCTTGCATGGAGGAGGAAGGAGAACTTAGCATCACACACCCATTATCAAGCCCCTGTCCACCCTCCCCAGCAGGCCTGGTAATGTTGGGTGGCTTGCAAGGCTGGTTCCCCCTCTAGAGCAGTGGTTCCCAACCAGTGTGCCGTGGCACACTGGTGCGCTGCGGCAACACCCAAAGAGTGCCATGAGCATCCCTGAAAGCTGAAGTTAAAGTTCCCTCCCTGCTCAGCCAAGTCACATGGGCTGTGCAGGGCTGGGAAAAGGCACAGGTTTAAGTAAGGGGGAAGGCACTGGAACACAGTGGGGGCCCCCTATTTTTAGGCAGACAAAATTCCAGCCCCTCTAAAAATCGAGGAAGGCACTGGAACACAGAGTTCCAGGGGTCCCCCTAAAAATAGCCCAAGCAGCTGGAAAGCAGAGTTCCACCTTAAACCCCTCTCCGCCTTCAGCCCAGCCAGCAGAGAGCTGCGGGAGGCTGGAAGTGTGTGATTCTCCCCCTTGCAGGGCGGAGCAGCTTGTGTCAGCAGCCTGCAAACAGCCCAGGTAAGGGCTTTGGGGGGGAGGGCTACTGGGGGTTGTGTGGGGTAGGTGTGTGTGTTTAGCAGAGGTGGGTGGGAGGGGATGTGTAGCAAAGGATGTGTAGCTGGGGTTGTGGGGTGGCTGTTTGGGAGGGTGTAGCTGGGGGCTGGCGGCCTAGTTCTGGCCCCTGCAGTGATAGGAGGGTCCATCACAGGCAGCAGGGGAGGACAGGACCCGGGGGGTGGGAGGGAGCAGCAGGGGCGTGAAGATTTGCCCTGAGTGGCGGGGAACCACTGTGGAGAAGGGGGAAGGGGCTGCGCCATGCTCCGTTGCCCTACCTTCCCACTCCCCAGGTTCCCCCTGCCCCCCCACAAAGCCACTCTTGTTCTCCCTTCCTCTCTCCTCTCCTGCCACCCTTGTGTTGTTCCCCACATGGCTGCCCTTGTCTTTTTTTGCCAGCCCAGCCCTGCCCTGCTCTGCTCCCAACACTCACTGCTGCCATTGCACATGACTCCTGACCTCCCCTGTTTTGCCACTCCTGCTCTGCTACCCCTACTACCCTACGTAGCAGCATTTCCAAAACACTGTGCCATGGTTCATGAATATTCCTAAGTATTTTAAGTTAATTTGAATATTCCTGAGTTTTTTAATGGTGGTGTGCCTCAAAAAATTTGAAGGTATCAAGGTGTGCCATGGCAGCGAAAAGGTTGGGAACCACTGCTCTAGAGATCTGTCCACGTTGCATGGGGGAGCTAGCACTGGGTGTGTGTATTCAGGGGTCACCTCAGCTGCACCCTCTGCACTCTCATCAGATATGAGAGCTGCCACTAAGATTGTCCGTGGGCTGCACAACAGATCCTGGGATGCTGGCTGTGCGAAGGAGACACTCTCTGCTTTCATACTCCTAGATTCCTGCAGGGACCTGCCTTGGGCGTTGTAGTCTCAGGCACTGTGACTTGCCTAGGGTCACCCAGTGGCAGACTCAGGAGCCCTGACTCCTAATTGCTTGTCCAAACCACGCCTGCTACACACCCCCTTTGACCAAAGGAAGGAGAGAGGAGGCATAATGACACTGGTCACACTCACACCCTGCGCTGCTGCTGGACTTTGTATTATGTGGCTGTGGGAACGAGGAGGAGTGGCCTGCTGGAGAGGGGGATAGGCTGTGAGCAGGGGACTGGAAATTAGGAGTCTGGGCTGACTCTCTGGGTGATTTTGGCCTAGTCCTGCCATCAGCCTGTGCCTTGGTTTCCCCCTTGATAGCATTCAGCTACCGAAACTCGACTCAGCACTGTTCGTAAAACATTTGGGGAGCCTCTGGCTCAGGCATGGCCTGAGTTATTCTCTGCACCCCATATGCATCTGGCTGGTGGGAGCCCTGGCCAGGCATGGAACAAAATCTCCAGCTAAATGCCTCCCAACATGGGGTTGTGGAGAGCAGGCAGGGCGCTCAAGGAGTGAGTGGCTTGTTTTGAGCTGACCTGTCACTGATAAAGGAAAGAGGGAAAGACAAGTTTGATGGAGAGCAGAGAGCCATGCTGAGAGGTCGCAACAAGGGGCTGGGGTTGCTGCAAAAGATGGGCTGAACCTTGCTCTGTCAGGTCTATGCCTCACTCCCAGGTAGCGTGGGTCCTAGGCCTTCCCATGCTGGCTCTGGCTGGGGGTTGGCATACAGGAACTGAAAGAGAGCAACAAGCACAGCAGCCAGAGGGCATAGTGGGGGAAGAAGCAGTACCGGTGTGGGAACTCCTGTCTTTCGAGGTGACTTGCCTGTGAGTGCCGAGCTGGGCCAGGCCCAAAGTCTGATGGGCACTGGGTCCAGGAGCGAGTCACTGAGCCTCTGCAAACCAGCAACACAGGACTGTTATTCTGGCACTAATTTAAAAGTAAAATGTCTGGGTTGGGCAGTGTTTGTTCCTGTGGGAGCAGGAGCCAACATGTGCTCAGAGAACAGGCCCAACTCTTCTCCATGACACCAGCAAAACCCAAACTCCAGAGCTGCCATCCCTGCTACTGATATTGAGGCACAGAGGCTGTCATAACAAGGGCAGTAACAGTAGCATTACTCCAGTGCCTGATTCTCTCACTGCTGTCCCTCTTCATAGTGGTGAGTGGCAAGACTTGGCCACACTGGGCTGGTTGTCTTGTGCGGAACAATTCACATGAGGGACCTAGAGCCACAGTACTTGTGACAGCACACAGATGTTCAGCTGTTAGTCCCCCAGCATTCGATTTGCTAGGCCTTTCTGCAAGGGGATGCCAGGCTTGTGGGGGGGGGTGGCTCTGTCTAACCCCCCTCTCCCCAACTTCCCAAGTGGCTGTAATACATCAGAGCTGGCCTTTTGGCTCAGGCTGTTAGATCCAGAGTCCAAACTCTGGGGCATCACTTACCACTGTCTTTGCCCTGAACCCAGGAGAGGGGCAGCCAGTCAGCATGTCCCAGGGCATTTTTTCCCACTCCCACATGGGGGAGGGGAGTTTGTGATTTTAACTGTGGATATTAAAAACAGGATAGGATCAGAAGCTAATATAGGAAAAGAGCAAGTTAAAAATTACCTAGAGCAAGTTAAATGTCTTCAAGTCATGAGGGCCTGAAGATATGCACCCTAAAATACTCAAGGAGCTGACTCCAGAGCCATTGGCTATTATCTCTGAAAAATCATGGAAAATTGGAAAGGTCCCAGAGGACTGGAAAAGAGCAAATAAAGTGCACATCTATAAAAAGGGAAATAAGGACAACCTAGGGCATTATAGACCTGTACCAGGAAAAATGAGGGAACAGATAATTAAGAAGTCTGTTAGCAAGCATCTAGAAGAAGAGAAGGTGGTAAGTGAGTCAACATGGATTTGTCACAAGAACAAATTATGTCAAACCAACCTGATAGCTTTCTAGGGTGGAGTAACAAGCCTTGTGGCCAGAGGGGAAGCAGTAGATGTTGTGTGTCTAGACTTCAGTAAGGCTTTTGATATAGTCTTGCATCACCTTCTCATTAACAAACTTGGAAAGTACAGCCTGGATGGAGCTACTGTAAGATAGATGAAAAATTGGTTGGATAACTGCTTCCAGAGAATAGTCATCAATGGCTTACAGTCATGCTGGAAAGGCATAACGAGCAGGGTACCGCAGGGATTGGTTCTGTTCAATATTTTCCTCAATGATTTAGATGATGTCATAGAGTGTATACTTATAAAGTTCGCCGATGATACCCAGCTGAGGGATTGCAAGTGCTTTGGAGGATAGGATCACAATTCAAAATGATTTGGACAAACTGGTGAAATGATCTGAGGTAAACAGAATGAAATTTAATAAAGACAAGTGCAAAGTACTCCACTTAGGAAAGAACAATCCATTGCACATACACAAAATGAGCAATGTCTGTCTAGGAAGGAGTATTGTGGAAAGGGATCTGGGTATCATAGTGGACCACAAGCTAAATATGTCAACAGTGTAATGCTATTGCAAAAAAAAAAATAAAATCTGGGATGTATTAGCAGGAGTATTGTAAGTAAGACATGAGAAGTAATTCTTCCACTCTACTCCACCCTGATTAGGTCTCAACTAGAGAATTGTGTCCGGTTTTGGGTGCCTCATTTCAGGAAAGATGTGGACAAATTGGAGAAAGTCTAGAGAAGAGCAACACCAATGGTTAGAGTCTGGAACACTTGACTTATGAGGGAAGATTGAAAGAGCTGGGTTTGTTTAGTCTAGAAAACAGGGGACTGAGAAGGGGACAAGAAAACAGTTTTCAAGTACCTAAGAGATTGTCGCAAGGAAGAGGGAGGAAAATTGTTCTCTTAACCGTTGATGACAAGACAAGAAGCAATGGACTTAAATTACAGCAAGGGAGGTTTAGGTTGGATATTACGAAGAAAACCCTAACTGTCAAGGTGATGAAGAAATGGAATGAGTTGCCTAGGCAGGTTGTGGAATCTCTGTCGCTGGAGGTGTTTAAGAGCAGGTTAAACAAGCACCTGTCAGGGATGGTTTAAGAGGGTCCTTGGTCCTGCCGCGAGTGCAGAGGACTGGACTCAATGACCTCTGATGCTCCCTTCCAGTTTCTAAGAGTCTTTGACTTCTCAGGGGCTCTAAGCACAGGGCAGTCACCAGTGTATTGCTGCTGTGGTGTCTCTATCTGAGAGGGTGGGTGGGCCAACACATCTTCCCCTTACTGATTCCCCTGCTCCCCTCTGTAGATCCTTAAGGGCTACAGTCCCCTTGGGTTCCCACACAGCCTTCCCTTCCACTCCGCCAGCCATGGGCTGCCTGGTACTGCTGTGCTTGATGGTACTGTTTTGGAGTGACTGGGCAGTCCAGCCCCAGATCTCAGCCGTGCCTGGGATCTCCTGGAGTGAGATGGCAGAAATGGGTCCTTTACTGTAGAGGTTCCTACTGGGTATCCCTGCCAACCACAGAATTTGAGCTAGGGTTGCACATTTACTGTTGGCCTGAAATTCCTGAAAAGAGCTGGCCCTGGAGCGAAATGGCCTGATCAGCCCCAAGCGTGGGAAGAGGAAGGGGGCCTCTGAGTTCCATGCACCTGGGGACCTTCTGCTGCTGGGTTAACAAGGAAGGGTCTTGCTGCACCTGTGTTCCTGGGCAGCCCCTGAGCCTGTCAGATCCTCTGTGTGGAGGTAGCTCTGCCTTTGGCCATGCATCCATCCCACTGGCATAGCCCACGTGACCCCTAGCAGGTGGTTGTGTGAAGAGAAAGGGACAGCTTCAGATTACAGCTGCCTGACTCTCACACCCTACAGCACTAACTCACTGTTTCCTTTTCTGGGTTAATACCACCTGAGGTGACTGAAGGGAATGTGAGTGCTCCCATTCCCTCTCCCCACCTGGTGTCCTCTTGTTCCTCTCAGTCTAGATGGTAAAAGGGAAGTAGTTGATCTCTGTTTCCTGCTGTGTTACTCTCAGGCACTAGCACATGGCTACAATGTCAGGCATTGTTAGGATCAAGGGGACTGGAACCCAGGCCCACAGAATTAGACAGCCATAGGTTACCACTGGCACACACTGTACTGGGGCTACTCCCTGGGACCCACAATGCAAAGAGGACCCATTTTTCTGTTTCCTGTACACCCTGCCTTTGAACTTAAGCTCTGACTTGGATCCTGGCTCAACCTGGGACCCTCTCATCTGTGGCCTGATATCTGCTATTGACCCTCAGACCCTGCCTGTTCTCTGTCCCCTCATACCAGTTCCAGTGCTCAGTTCTGCCACACCTTTGCCCAGGAGCCTGGCAGGCAGACAGTGCTGAAGCAGAAGGGGTCTGTCTGCATATTTAAAATGTTCAAAAGGCAAGAAGAGCAACTGACAACAGTGTTAGGGAAGTGGGGGTTTGAGGAAGTTGATTTGGACAAACCCTGTGTGGCAAGCGAGATGTGCCCTTGCAGGTCACTTTGGAGACATGCTGTGGCCCACCTCCATAGAGGCGGTGAGGTTCCTCACGTCCATTTATAACAGCGCTGGGATCTGGGACTTCTGCAGCTAACGAGGTGTGCCAGACACTCCTTCCCTCTCTACCTCACCCCTAACAAGGCATTGTCTGTAGGATTGCTTAGTTAACCACTAGAAATTAGTTATCCGATAGGCAGCGTTTGGGAGGAGTTTTGTTTCTGATGAGCAATGCCGCTCTTCTCCTTACCATCAACCTTGTGGAGGGAGCACAGCTCCCCATTCTGGCCCTGCACAGCAGGGCTGATCACCCCACTCCTGCTTCCTGGAGCAAGCTCAGCTGTTCCTTGTATCCTTTGCTGGACTCTGAACATAGCTGCTGGGACAGCTCCAATGGGGTGGGACAGGCTGTCTCCCCTCTCTGAAGGCCCATGTGGGAGCTGAGCAGGATGTGAGGAGAATGACCTGGAGGGGAGCCTGATGAAATTTCCAACAAGCATGGAGAATGTTCCAGCATGGAGTAGGTCTCTGTTCTTGGCCTGTGTCTGCTGGAGGTTGGGGCTTCCCTGCCTTGCCAAAGGACACTTTGGTTAACACTCCATCCCTTGCACTCTGTGGGATCCTCCATGAGAGCACAAGACCAAGGAACCTCACTCTTGGGAACTCTTACCTTTCACTGCTGTTGGGCTCAGTCACACCTGAGCATCATAGATCCCAATGCCAGATGGGAACATGGTGATCATCTCACCTGACACTCAGTGTAGCACAGGCCAGAGAACTGCCCCTGAATCACTCCCACAGCAAATCTTTAGAAACTTGGTTTAAAACTGGTCTGGGATGGCAAATCCATCACAATGACCTTTAGTATATTGTTCTGATGGTTAATTATTCAAATTGTTAAAATTTACCTTATTTCCAGGCTGAACTTGTGAAACTTTGGCTTCTAGCCATTATCGCATTAGACCAATCTGTACTAGCCTGAGGAGCCCACTATTAAATATTGGTTCCCCAAGTAGGGACTTAGGAGCAAGTCACCACTTCACTCTCTCTATGTTAGACTCAAGCTTAACTCTCTACTGCAAGTTTTCTAATTCTTTAACCCTTCTTGTGGCTCTACTCTGACCCCCCTCCAGTTGATCAGCATCCTTCTTGGACTGTGGACACTAGAACTGGCCCACTGTGGACACTAGAATTCCAGCAGTGGTCTGGCCAGTGCTGACTACAGAAGGAAAGGAACCTCTCTGCTCCTGTTCAAGGTTCACCTGTTCATAAATCCCAGGATCACATCAGCTTTTTTTGGCCACATCATATTGAGAGCTCATGTTTAGCTGATTATCCAATGCAACTCCCAAATCTTTTTCAGAGTCACTGCTTCCCAAGATAAAGTCCCCAATCATCTATGGCCTGCATTCTCTGCACCTAGAGGTACACATATACATTTACCTGTATTAAAACAAACATTGTTGCTTGTGTCCAGCTTATCAAGTGATCCAGATCGCTATGTATCAGTGACCTGTTCTCTTCATTATTTACCACTCCCCTGATTTTTGTGTCATCTGCAAACTTAATTAGTGATAATTTTGTGTTTTCTTCCATGTCATTAATAAAAATGTTAAAAGTTTAGGCCCCAGAACTGATTCCTTAGGGAGCCTGCAGGAAACACATATACTTTATGATGATTCCCTGTTTACATTTACATTTGGAGACCTAACAGTTAGCCAACTTTTAAGCTATTTAATGTGTTCCATGGTAATTTTATATTGTTCTAGTATTTTAATCAAAATTTCCTGTGGTACCAAGTCAAAGGTCATACAGAAGTCTATTATATCAACAGTTACTTTTGTCAGTCAAAACTGTATTCTCATAAAAAAGTATATGAAGTTGGTTTGAAAGTGTCCATTTTCCATAAATACATTTTGATTAGCATTAATTATATTACACTCCTTTATTTCTTTGTTAATCAAGTCCCATATTAGATACTCTATTATCTTTCCTGGAATCAATATCAGACCAACAAACCTTTTTAAATATTGGTGCAGCATTTGCTTTTTTCTGGTCTTCTGGAACTAATGGGAGTGGTCCTGCTTTTTTTGGCAGGGGGTTGGACTAGATGACCTCGTGGGGTCCCTTCCAACCCTATGGTTCTATGATTCTATGATTCTAACTTTATTAGTGTTCTGAGAGGTATTGAAAATCAACATTAAACTTCCGATGAACCTGCCAACTTACTAACTTTAATATCTGCTGTTTACTATCCTGCAGAGATACTAGTGGAATGGAAAAAGGATTACCATAGATGAGTACATCATCTGTTTTTCCCCCAAATACAGAATAGAAATGTTTATTGAAGTCTTCTGCCTTTTCTGCATTATTATTGATAATTCTGCCACTTCGTTTTTTAAGATTCTTTCCTAGCATGCTTTTAAAAACCCTCCTTCGTATTCTCATTAATTCTGGGCACCCTTGTGTCCTATTGCTTCTCATAGATATTTCTACAATTCATAGCTTCTGAATTCTGGTAATTACTGGCAACTTTCCCTTTATTCCATTTGTTAATAGGTAATTTCTATGGGTGTTTTCACTTTCCCTCTAAACCAGCTTGGTTTAACCAATAAGGAAAACTTACTGATTTTTGAGATTATGGCTTTTTGGTCATAGAGTAAAGTATTCTTAAACAATTCCCAATGATTATTAACATTTTTCTGATCAAATTCTTCCTCCCAGCTGACTTGGTTCATAATTGTTTTCAGCTTTGTGAAATAGCCCCTTTTAAAGAACCAAGTGTGTGCAGATCACTAGATTGGAATTTATTCTTTTTGCATAACATGAATGTGATCACATCGTACTCAATGGTAAATTAGGTACAAGTGACTTTTGCTTCTGTGATCAGTTCCTCTTCTTCTGCCACACTGTGGTCTAATATAGAATTCCCTGTGCTGGATGCAACCTGTTGGAGGTAGAAAATAGGAAATGACAGTTAGCTGTGGAGTTTCAGTGCCTCCTGCCCTATCTCCAGCTTGCCTCCCTCCTGCTAGGTGAAAGGGCTATCCCTTCTAATGCTCACATCCTGCAAGGCCAGGGGAGTCACCCAAACCACAGAGGAGGAGGCAGTCCTGAGCCCTGTCCTGCTTCCGTGGGTGGGGTCAGCAGGGAGGGGCCAAGGAGGCAGTAGAAGGTCTTTTTTTTGCTAATGCCGCAGCTCTCCGATGCCTCCCTGCATCCTGTGCAGCGTCCAACTTCCCCCTTTTCCTTGCACCAGAGGGGCTGTGGCTCAGCACTGCGGTTTGTGCAGATATGGTTTGTTCACATGACCAGCATCGGTCGGTTGGGCCTGGCTGAGGGTGGGGCTGGAAGGAGCCCACTGTTCTACAGAAGCTGCAGCCCCTACTCCAGAGTAGCCCAGAGTGGCTGGAGCTTGCATGAAGCCTGATTGGGACCAGGGGCCAATGGACACGTAAGCAATGCACCTCGTGCTCTCACGCCTGGCTTCCTGTGGCGGTTGTGGGAGGAGGGTGGGTTTTAACTCCCCACTACTGGTGGCCACACCAACCTTACTTGTGTCTAGGTTTTTTGAAGGTGATGGGGTCCCAAGAGGGCAGGGGAAGTGGGTATCCCTGGGTTCAAGCAGTGCCAGGCTGGGAGAAGGCTGCAGCTCTCAGCCAGCGAAGGGTCGGTTTCTGGAATGCTGATTTTTGTCCAGGCACTAGTCAGCAGCTTTGTCCAAGCTCTAGGCCAGTGTCACTGATGTAAGATCTCTGTGCTCATCCTGGCACATCAGCGTGTCTGAATGCAGAAAGGTTGGTGCAGAATGACAGCAGTCTGGAGGGGGGCAGCCCAGGAGTGGATTGCCACTGCTCTTGTTCCATGTGAGCTCCCAGTCCCTTGCCTTGAGCTCAGCACATGCCAGCCCAGCAGGGAGCATTTTTTGGAACACCCTGCATGCCTAGATTTGTTGGCAGTAACGCTGTGGTGCTGAGGGGAATGTAAGACACTGCATCCACCAGGATTTGGCTTGCAGGCAGCCAGGCTTCGGCAGGGCTATGCCTACTGCGAGGAGAGGCGAAGGCAAACAACACCATGCAGATCATCTTGTGTTTGAAACTGTATAAAGGAAAAACCCAGCTGTCAGCAAGAACAATAATGTATCATGAATAATAGCGCAGAAATAATATGAAGTAGCATCAAATGCTTGTTAGGAGAATAATAATTGGTCAGGTACTATCACAGTAAGATTTTCATCACCATGCTGTTATCCCAAGAAAATCAGCTGCTCCTCTCTCTGGCTGCAACCTCCAGCTTCTCCCTGCTGCCTGCCTTCGCCTCTCTGCTTTGCTGGAGGTGGAGGGAACCACAGCTGTTTCAAGCAGGTCCATCCATGAATGACAGCTCCTCAGCTGGAGGCTACACCCGTTCCCCAGGTGACCAAACTGCATCCCTGTGTCAGTGGCCCAATAGTCAGACACAATCTGTCCCTTGCACATGTACTCCTTGCAAGGCCCGGTTTCCTCACCGAATCTCCTTTTCATCCCAGCACAGTTGCTTTTTACCTCCTTTGCCTGCCTTTCCCCAGCCACCTTTGAGCAGATCCGGTGCCCCTGCCCAGCTTGGCCTGCCCTCTCCCAGGCTCCCACTGCCCAGGCTGGCATTCTCTGCTGCTGTGTTGCAGTTCCAGGCCCTACCACCACCCCCTTGGCCAAAGCAGCCAAAGGTGTCAGGATCACAATCCTGTATAGCCCAACCCATTCTGTGTTCCACTTCCTAGAACCAGTCCATCTCTTAGTCTCTCCTTGGCTTCTAGGAGCCCCAGCTTCCAGCCCCCACGTCCTGTATTTATCGTCTGCCCCTGACAGTACTGGATACAGGGAGGAAGGCTGTCCCTAAGCTCCAGAAACAAGCCCAGATGCTACTGCTGGCATTCTTGTGCCCTGGATGGGCACTGGGGGCTTCTCACCTTCTGAGAAGAGCAGCCTGGTCCACATGGCACAGGCGTCCCCCAGCCCCCAACCCCTCTCTGTGTTCCCTGCTCTGCAGTGGGTGCTAGACCAGGGGCAGTGGATTGATCCATTTTGTGCCTGCAAATGGCTGTGACTTGGAAAACCTCTCACCAGGGAGAGTGCCCAAATGATTGCCAAGGCAGCTGTTCTCAAACAGTTCCTGAATAGTGATGGCATAGGCCTGCGTGTGCTACCAGCTCCAAGTGTTCCTCTCTGCCAGGGTGTAACCTGGGGTATGCAGCGCGCTGGGGAGAGCAAAGGGTTGAGACCCAGCCCAGTGGGGCAGCCTCTCAGTACTGTTCCCCAGCCCACCTCATGGGGTACTCAGTGCTCCCCCCCAGCCCTATCCCCACCCTGTGCTGACCCCATCCTGCACCACTTTTCACTCCACTCCCTGGAGAGGCAGGGCACTACTGCACATTATCTGGGTGGTTCTTGTGCTGAAGTAATACAGTCTCCCAGTGTGGTCCCACCCATGCCCTGCCACCAGCATGACCTGAACCTCATGGGACACCCTGGGTGGAAACTAGTAGCGTGGGTTAGGCGTTGCTGCTCCCCAGAGAGGCTGGTAGCTGAGATTTTCCTTGTGCGGGCAGCCACTGGGGTGTATCAAAGAGCAGCAGGCTGGGCTTGGCTTTGGCCATAATATAAACTAGATGGCTCAATGGGCAGCCAGGCCCATGCTCTCAGCTTGACTCTGTGGCTCTCACTACCTGGTAGAGATGCACACCCAGCTGTGATCTGTCCAGCAAGGCAGACAGGGGCATGTACACACTAGCCACTGCAGGCTGGTGGGAGCAGGAGTAGCTCCATGTTAGTGCTGCACACAGCCTGGCCAGAGTGCCATGGAGTTTTGGCATGTCCCCTTGCAAAACACAGCCCATTCCTCCCTGCTGTTGCAGAAGCAGCTGGTCACTGCTTGGGGACACCCTGCCTCTCAAAGATTTGACCCTGCTCTGCGCGGCAGTAGTCTCACTGTTGCCACACATGCACCCAGCCATGTAGCAGAAACACTGAGGACACGTGGCTCCCAAACACTATCATGCTGCTGAGTGCAGTGCTGCAGACCCACAGTGCTCATCACAGGGTGGCAGGGGTGATGCTTTGGGAGATCCCTCTGTCTGGCCATAAGACAAGTCACTTTCCCAGGCTGGGGCCTGCCATTAAGGGGACCCCCCTCCTCCACTGGAGCTGACCAAAGAATATGCCTTCCCAGTACCTTCACAAACACCAGCTGCTCCCTCCTTGGCACCTGGCCCTGCCTCTGGTGGGCACTAGTGCTCCCACGGGAGTGACAGACTGTGGGATGGGTAGGTAGGGAATGCAGGGTTAAGTGCTGTGAAGTGGGGTGGGAGCACAGGGTCAGGTGGTGGGTTGGGGTGGATGGAAAGTGCAGGGTTAGCAGTGTAGGAAGTGGATGGGGAGTGCAGGAGCAGGCAGGATGGGGCTCTGTCACTGATTTGCCTGCCATTTCCATCAGGGCCGCAGGGAGCTCTAGTTTTGTCCCAGGGGATATTTGCAGGCCCAGCCACTTGCTAGGGTGTGGTTCTGGCCCCAGGAGCAACGCTCTGTGGATGCCCAAACAGTTACTGGATTTGTCACCCACAGAGGCTCAGGCCTGCTCCTTCCACCCTGCAGCCCAGCCTTCAGCCGCTTGAACGGGTAGGATTTCCTGTCAGTTGGTGCCACTGCGCTTCACATCTTCTCACTCCTAATCCTGACAGGGCAGCCTTGCATGCTGCCCCAGACACAGTGCCAGCAGCTCACAGTGGGTGGCAGAAAGTCTCTGTATGTCTGTAGAAAGCCTGATGGAAATGCAGGGTCCATACCGAACAATACAGTGCATTGGTCTGCTCTTCCCACACTCTCCCCAACCAAATCCTGGGTGCCCAGCTCTGCTCTGCAGGGCAGGCTGGGCACAGCTGGGGCACCGGGACTTACTACCCCACATGGACCTGCTGGACAAGGCCTGGCTGGGGAAGGGCCATTCTGCTCTGCGTTTTCCACGCATGTGCACACGTGCATGCACAGACATGTGCACACATCCCTCTGTTGGCATGGAAACGAGTCAAATTATTTTAAGAATAAAAAGTCTTCTGCAAAGTGCCGTCACCGTGGCAACATGAATCATGGCAGGAGCAGAGCACAAGAGATGGCGAGTTTCGTACCAACTCACTGGATCAACTAAACCCACAGGGAGGTGGGAGGACCAGGGCAGCCTGAGGGGGAAGAGGAAGGGCAGGGGCAGGCTGGATGGTCTCCAGGAGCACAGGACTTGTGGCTACCCATGCGGTGCCCTGTGCTAGGAAGACAGAGCTTTGAGGACATGCCTCCCTCCTGCCTTGCAGTGTGGCCTGTGGCCCCCCAGGAGCAGGGGTAGAGCCCAGCAGATATCAGAAATGACCCCTGTGGAAGCTGGGGCCAGTGCTAGTGATGTCCAGTCCCTTGGAACCTGTGGGGATGGATCACCAACCCCCAAGGAGAGCACAGACCTGTGCGTCTGTGTGCATGTGCCCTTATGTTGGGGCATATTTCTGTGCACCATCTCTGGGAGCATTTGTCTGTCTGTCCCTGTCTCTGTGGCCCAGCAGGGGTATTCTTGCAGATGAACACTTTGTGCTAACTGTACTCAAGCCCACAGCGTGGAGGTGCCTTTCTCTCCGCCTGCAGAGGAGTCTGGGAGGCACTGAGGGAAAGAGGTGCCCATTGCTATCCAGCAACTCCTTTTGGCCGCTGTAGGAACAGGGTAACCAGGCCATGATCCTGTCCAGTTGTCTCAGAGGATGGTGTTTGCAGGCAGGGGCTCTGGGAGAAGAGAATTTTTTTGTGGAGAGAGGGGAATGGAGAAGTTCAGAGACTGGGAGAACATTGTATAAAGAAAGCCAGCCCTCCTGGGGTTTGGGAGCTCCCTAGACTTTGTGTGGCTGACACATGCCCAAGTGGAGGAGTGAGAGGGGTCAGCACTAACAAAATAAAAATGGTCCGATTGGGGTTTTACCCATCCAGTGTCCAACAGCCACTCCGCCTCCCACAAGCCCCAGGGCTCTCCTGCTGAGGGAGCAGGGCCGGGTCTGCAATGTGACACCTGTAGCCTTTCTTTGGAATTGCCTCTCACAAAGGAGTTCTGCAGCCTGACCTAGAATTGCTTTCCCTCCTGACCCGCTAACTAGCTGGGTGTTCCACCCCAGAGGTGGCTGCATTTCATGTGTGGGAACAGTGAAGTGAGTGAGTCTTACTCTGCACCTCACCCTGAGACCTGGTAGGCCACACAGTCAGGAAGAATGGCAGGCTCTCTTCTCCTGCATGGTTGGCACTAATTAGGGTCAGGCATGCAACACAGGAAAGGGCACCCTACAGGCATCACGAAGTAGTAGGGTGCCTGTTATGTTTACAAGCTGATTGGTTTACAGTCAGGGAATCTGGAAAATACTAGCAGGGGGGTGCTGGAGTGGGCTGGGTAGGTGACTGGACCCAGCTGTGTGTGCTGTGGCCACAGGGTCTGTCTTGAGGTGTGGCTTGCTTTAGGCATTCCCATCTCCCCACTGTCAGTCCTACATCTTTGTAGGTCTCCTGATAAGTCCTGGATGGGAGGGAGAGGGCCTTGCTGTGTGCCTTGGAGCAGTGTTTCCCAACCAGTTTGTCATTGCACAGAGGTGTGCCATCAGGTCTGAGCAGGTATGCCACAAAATTTTATGAAAAACTACTCAAAGAGCTCTGGATTGGCTCATTGGTTCATGAATATTCATGAGTTCATTTGGAAACTATATGGTGGTGTGCCTTAATTTAATTAAAGGTAGCAAGGTGTGCCATGGCAGAGAAAATGTTGGGAACCACTGCCCTGGATCACCATTTTCATATCCTGTGCCAGCACCTCACTCACACAATCACCAACTCCTGTGAGTCAGTCCAGACTCTTGGGATGTTTATCCCTCCCCTCTGTGAAGAGGCTAGACATGGGAGCTGAGGAGGGGTTTTCCTGCACTGGCAAGGAGTGACATGGCTCCCGATCCTGCATTCTGTGTGCACTCAAATCCCCTTCTGCGGCACTGTCTGTGAGCTGGGTGAGGCCCAGTTTTGGAAGGACCCAGATCAGTTGCTGAGCCAGACACTTGCAACAGGGGGGCCTGATCCTACAAATGCTTCTCTGAGGAGGGTATAAATGCCTCAGCACTCACAGGATAAGCCACCCTGGAACAGGCTTCATGGATTGTTTTCCAGACACCCTGCTTCTCCTGCACAGCCAGGCATGGCTAGCTAGTTGGTGGAGGACAGGGAGCATGGCTGCTGCACCCCAAATAGGATGCCTCTCTGGCTGCTAGCACAGGCTGGGTGCTGTACAGTGAGAGAGAGCCTTTGCTTTCCCTTTACCCCAGTCCACCCCTGCTCTTTCACCAAGGTGCTCTCGGTTGGCTGAGGTTTCATAAAGCCAGAAATCTCTCTGGTGGGGAAGTGGCAGGATAGTCTCTGCAGGAGGAGCTGTGTCCCAGAGGAGCAGGAGCCCCTGACAATAGAACATAAGGAGGGGTGGTGGTAAGGGAGTTAACCCAGGAGTTTCAGGTCTCCGAGGGTGCTGTGGTTTGGGCAGTTTTCCATTTTATCCAAAGCACTTGCTCCTCCTTAGCCAAACCAGTCTGTTGGGTGTATGGCCCATGTAGGTACCATCTGCGAGGTTGGTATGGGAGCTGCTGGGTGTTGTTTGTTGCTGGGCTCTGAGCTGCCAACCTCGAGTACAAAAATCACAAGTTGGGCCCCCAGCTCCCAAGTGTGTCTTGAAAATCAGGAGATTTTAATAATAATCAAGACTGGGCCTCTATACTGACTTTCTAGTGGCAGACCTGAATGGCATCCCATTCAAGCTGTTCTCTGCAGTCAGAAGGTTAGGAATGTGCTCTTTCTAGTGCAAATTGAGAGTTTCAGCTAATCCCCAGACTCCTGGGGCTGTGGTTTTAAATAAATACCAAACTAGTGCAAGATGTGTCATAAGGTAGCAATGCTGCCAAATGGTTCTGGACCCAGGGGGTATGGGGGCAATTGGGCTGGGGTTTTGTTTGAACCTGTTCTGGAGATCTGACCCAGAGTTCAAGCACACGTGGTTCTGGCATTTGCATTTGGACCCTGGCTTTTCCATTCTGCTCCTACCAGAACAAAGGGATGGGACCTGCTGTTGCCATCAGGTGGTCCTGAGCTTGTTCAGCTCTCTCCTAGTCTCTGGCTTGCAGGGCGATGTGGTGAGCAAGGCTTTGGTTGGCTTTGTTTTACACTCACTTAGCTAGCTATGTAATGGACTACATGGAGAAGGGGGGTCAACACATGACTTCCAGCCCCCTCCTGCCCCTGTGCTGCTGTTGGAGTCATGCACCCCTTGGGTGTCCCAGGGCAGCCAATCCCAGGGTAGACATAATCTTGGTGAGCACAGGTGGCAGGGCAGCCCATGGGCAGAGCTGTGCTGAAGGGGTCATTTGTGGGAGTCTTTTGCAAATCATGGGTGTGTACATGTGTGCACGTCTCTGCGTACACCTGTGTGCGTACATATATGCTTGTACTTGTGTGTATATAGTGTTTGTGTATGTGTGTCTGTACCAGTGTTTGTGTCCACCTGTTTGTACCTCTCAGATTGTGTTTATATTTGCATGTGCACACACACCTGTATTCTGTGTATCCCTCTCCATGTGCACATCTCAGGACACTCCTGTCCTGTGCATGTGTGTGGCTGGCATATTGTGTGGCTGTGTGTGTGACAGAGACCTGAGGCAAAGGGGAAGCTGAAGGAAGGATCCTTGGAAAATGTCCTCCGACAAAGGCTGTGTTCACACAGCACTTTTGTTTTGAAACAACCTCGTTGTTTCGAAACAAAAAAAACCATGTTCACACGACGCACAGTTGTTTCG
>ML681991.1:42023184-42155525 GCA_007922195.1 Podocnemis expansa | reverse complement strand
CACTGTGAACCTGCTATTTCATTTCCCGCTTTTTTTCTTATTTCGAAATAACATTTTGTTAATTCGAATTATGTTATTTCAAAATAAGGCGTTATTTCGAAACAAGTTGTTTCGACACTATTTGTTTTGAAATAACCATGTGTGTGTGAACACAGCCAAAGAGTCTGAGATCCTGCTTTGGGCTGGCAGGCAGCAGACCAGGCTTGCCAGTGGCCTCCTGTGACCCTACTTTTTGCCTCTGTGAGCATCCTGGATGGCTGGGCTGGGCCTCTTGCACAGTGCAGGAAACAGGCTGGGTTGGATGGGGAGCCAGCAGAGTGACCTGGCACAGGGCTTCCCACAGCAGCATGAAACAGGAGCATTTCCAGAGCAGCTGAAACCATTTCTCTGTGTCTGTCCCAGAGAGATCAATGCCATGCAGGGCAGAGGAAGCAGCAGGGACCAGCTTCCAGTTAAGGGACTCTGCCTCTCTGGTCTGGGGAGGGAGGGACGTATGTGTCAGCCTCTAGCACCCACACACCAGCAGAGGCTGCAGAGACAGTTGGGTGTGTCCAGCAGAGAGTGCAGTGAAGATGTGATCTGTGCACCTGGCAGATGGGCCTGGGCACCCTAACAGAGGGGCATGGGCCCACCCAGCAGAGAGGGCCAGGGGCTGCCAGGATCAGAGACATAGTCATTGGTTTGGGCTCACTACAGTGAATGGTACTGGATTCTCTCAAATGCCCCCCCACACACACACCATCCCTTTGGTAATCGCATCGGCAGGAAACAGTTCTCAGCAGGAAATCCGCTTCCCCTTCTGTCCAGTCGCTTCTCTGCAAAGAGTCTGTGTTTGGCCAGCCCAGCACTCAGTGCATGGCCCCATCAACTTCCGGGGGGGGGGGGGGGTGTCTCTTCCCGGTAGGTGGCAAGGTGCCGAAACTGTTATGGAGTGGATTAGCATCCCCAGGGGTCCCAGAGACGTGCACCCACCTCGGGGTAGCACACAGCTGCTATGGAACAGCTACACACACATTCCTTGGGGATCCTGCGGAGCCCACAGGAGGGATTAACAGTGGCAGGACACAGTCACCCCTCTGGCAGTTAGTGGGTGTCAGCGATGGTGGCTGCTGAGCCTGAGAGGTCACTGGCAATGACAGCAGCAGCCCATCTTGCAGTTCCCTGCTCTGCTTTGCTTGGGGCAGCCCTCGGTACAGCACAGCATTAGCTTTTGCCCGCCCCCTTCCTGGAAATCAGCTAATAGCAGCAGACTGGGCTTTGTGGCAGGCCATGGTGCCCATAGTACGTGGCGCTTCCGAGCACATACTGCCACACCCTGCTGCTGCAAGGAAACTGGTGGCTGCCCTGGCGCAATGTCTGATCCACCAGAGCAACTCTTCTGCCCTAGCACCCCATGGTTGAGAGCTAGCAGTGGAGCACTTTAGTGGAAGAAGAGAGCCCAAACTTCCAGCCAACTAATATTCCTCTGCAGGCTCCATGATACGTGCTGTCCCAGACCCAGCAAAGCTGAGCTAAAGCCTGGGGAGGGAATGGGGACTGCCCTGCTCCATGGATGTGCAGCATGCTCCTGCTGGGGGCTGCCCAGGGTGCAGAAGAAAGGTGGAGAATCACTCAGATTCACCTGCTCAAGCTGTGCCACAGCGTGACAGGGCAATTGCTGAGCCCTGGAGTCTGGGGTCAGTGACTGCGGCTGGCACTGGCCTTTTCAGCAGCTGTGCAAGCTCAGGAGTGCGTGAGTGAGGGGACTGGGTGATGCCACATGGGAAGAGCATCAGTAACAGCTGTCACCATCCTGGCAATCTCCCTGTGGAGAGAGCAGAGCCCCTGGTTCTTCAGCACCAAGTGGGAGATGTGCCACCCCAAACAGAGCATCACCCAATACTGGCACCCTAGAGCCGCCCCCTCGCCACCCTGCTAAGGTGGTGCGGAGTGCATGGGACAGGCTCTCAGAGACATTCACGTGGCACCTTAACTGGTGCAATGATTTGCGCACTTGGAATGTAAATATCAATGGTTACAACCTATTTAGGAAGGCTCAAGTGGGCAAAAGGGGACAGGTAGGGGCAGTCAAAAATGACTGCCTGTTTCCAAGTCATTGATTATTTGGAAGAAAATGAACTTGAATGCTTATGGCCCCATGCCCTAACAGATGAAGCACAAGATGGGATGTTAGCTGGTATCTGCTAGAGATTGCCAGTTCACACTAGGGACTGGGACAAGTGACTTCTTACACACCCATCAATAATGAGTAAGGAAAAAGAAGTGTCATGGGGAACTTCAGTCTGAGCAACAGATGCTGGAAGTCTCTGCTGCTAAAATTAAAAGATCCTTGGAATATCTAAACATCATAGATGATGATTTCCTAACTCAAATAGTGTGTCAGCCAACACTGGGAAATTTCAGAATTCAAATTTATTCTAATAGTTGAAGAGGAACAGATCACAGAACAGGCGTGGCCAAACTGCGGCTCGTGTGCCACATGTGGCTCTTGAAAGAAAAAGTGTGGCTCACAGAAGAACATGGTGGGGAGAAGCGTGGCATGGTTGGAGATGGTGGAAAAGTGGCAGCATGGTCGGGGATGGGGGAGAAGCGTGGCATGGTCAGGGATGGTGGGGAGAAGCACGGCATGGTCCAGGATGGCAAGGAAGCAGCAGCAATTTTCCTGTAGGCCTAGTTTTCATGGTAACCTGAAGAAATTATTAGACTCTGACATTAGTAGGATCAACATTTGCCCTCTTTTTATGATAAAATTAAAGTGTGCAATGAATTTTAAACTTAGTAATTTTGGAATAGGTAAAAGCATATGGCTATATGCCTCAGTGCAGTTCATGAAGGTTTAATAATCAACTTACGTGGCTTTTGAGTTCCCTAAGTTTGGTGACCCATGTCACAGAGCAAAAGATTAATAATAGCTTAAGTGTAAGCGATCCTGACTTGATCATGTTTATAGTGCACAAACAAAATAAAACCCAGATTAGTAATATCTATAGTTGGTGTTTTTATAGCAACAGTTTAACAAAGATGAAAACAATTATAAGCCACATCAGCTGGGAGGGAGGATTTAATTAGAAACATATGAATAATAATTCAGAATTGTTGAAGAACATCGTACCAGATACGCAAAAAGCCACAGTTCCACAACTGAGGAAGAATGCTCAGTTGGTTAATAAAACCAACTTCATTTGGAGGGAAAGTAAAGGCAGCTATGAGAACTAAAAAATAATAAATAACAAATGGATAAAAAGGGAAGCTGATAGTATTTAAAGTTAGGAATTGTATAAAATTGCTAAGGGACAAGAGGGAGCACTCTATGGCCTCTAGAGTTAAGGATAATAAAAAAAGAAGTTTTTTAAAATATAAGAAAGAGTTTTTAAATTGTACTAGGAACAAAAGGAATCCTGACAATAGTATTTGTCCATTACTAAATGGAAATGGTATGATTATCAGTAGTAATACAGAAAAGGCAGAAGTGTTCAATAAATATTTCTGTTCTGAATTTTGGGGGTGCAAAGAATAACTATATAATCTCATCATGTGGTGGTGGTAGCTCTCTTTCCATTCCACTAGCATCTCTGAAGGGTGTTTAACAGAAGCTACTAAGTTAGATATTTCAAAACAGCTGGCCCAGATACTTGAACCCAAAGGTAGGGTTACCAGATGGTAGGCAAAAGGAGGACATGTCCTCCTTTTTACCTTCACGTCCTCCACCTGGCAGGTATTTTAAAATACATGCTTTTGTCTGGCTTTTTACTTACAGGGGTTAAAGTATGCTGAAATGCCATGAAATACCTTCTTTTTGGAGGAAAGCATTCTAGGGCCCCCTAAAACAGAAGAATATTACATTAATACTACAAGAATAATACATTAATTACATTAATACTACATTCTCTCCATGTGTCTTCAAATGTCCTCCTTTTCATACTTCCCTGTCCTCCCAGGCTTTGGTATCTGGTAGCCCTACCCAAAGGTTTTAAAAGAGCTAGCTGAGGGCTTGTTGGACTATTAATATTGATTATTGGATGTCTTGGAGTAATAGGGAAGTCCAGAGGACTGGAAGCAAGCTAATATTGTGCTAATATTTAAAAAGGATAAATGAGGTTATCCTGGTGCTTATAATCCTATCAGCCTGACATCAGTCCTGGGCAAAATAACTGGAGCGACTGATCTGGGGCTTGATTAGTAAAGTACTAGAAGTAATGTAATTAATAAAAAATCAACATGGACTTATGGAATGCAGATCCTGTCAAGCTAACTTGATAGCTTTTTTGATGAATTACAAGTTTGATTGATAAGGTGGTAGTGTTGATGTAATATAGACTCTGTGAGACATTGACTTGGTATTTCATGATACTTTGATGAGAAACTTGCAGAATATAAAATTAACATGGCATGCATTGAACAGATTAAAAACTGGCTAACTAACTGGTAGGTTTCAAAATACAACTTGTATAACTAATCACCACAGAATGGGTGCATTTCCAATGGGATTCCACAGGGATCAGTTCTTGGTCCTACACTGTTGAACATCTTTGGCATTGACCCGGAAGAAGATACAAAATCATCAGTGATGAAGTCTGCCTATGAGACAAGTATTAGGGGAGTGGTGAATAATGAAGGTGACACATCTCTGATATAGAGCAACATAGAAATCTTGGTAAATGAGTGGCATACAAACAATATGTATTTTAATACAATTAAATGTATATGTGTACACATCTGGCAACAAAGAATGTAGACTGTACTTTTGACACAGAGGACTCCCTGGGAAGCAGTAAGGCTGAAAAAGATTTGGGTGGGCATGTAGATAACCAGCTGAACATGAGCTTCCTGTGTGACATTGTGGCCAAAAGAACTCACAAGATTCTGGGACACATGAACAGAAGACCCTTGAGAAGGAACAGAGAAGTTATTTTACTCTGTTTTTGGCACTGACGTGATGGCTGCTAGAATCCTGCCCACAATTCAAGAAGGATTTTGATAACTTGGAGAGGGTGCAGAGAAGAGATGAGAATAGTTAAAGGGTTAAAAAATATGTTTTATAGTGAGCCTTGAGAAACTCAGTACATTTAGTTTAACAAAAAGATGTAAAGGGGTGACTTGATCCCAGTCTGTAAGTATTCACATAGGGAACAACTATTTAGTAATAGGCTCTTCCATCTAGCAGAGACCCATCTAACCTAATCCAGTGACTGGAAGTTGAAGCTAGACAAATTTCAAACTGGAAATAAGGCATAAATGTATAATCGTGAGACCAATTAACCATAAGTATAATTTCCCAAGGGTCATGATGGATTTTCCATCACTGACAATTTTTAAATCAAGATTGGATGTGTTTCTAAAAGATCTATTCCAGGAATTATTTTGAGGGAAATTCTCTAGTCTGTGCTATACAGGAGATCAGACTAGAAGTGAATGCATGCTGCTGTGATAGTCTATTGTTGTAGCCCTGCTGGTCCCCAGATATGAGAGGGACCAGGTGGGGAAGGCAATATATTTTATTGGACCACCTTCTGTTGAGAGAGAGAGAGCTTTCAAGTGACACAGAGCTCTTCTTCATGTCTGGGAAACAGAGTGACACAGCTGAATACCAGGTGGAACAGATTGTTTAGCATAAGTAGCTTAACACATATTTCAAGGGACTTGTTCAAGGTGAAGTGGGCTGTTAACACCTCTCTAGTCATAGGGGGGAACGGAAAGGAGAAGAGAATAAGAAATAAACAACACAGCTTGTGGAGGAGTTGTTCTTGGGTTTCAGATTCTGGTAAAAAGCCATAAATCCAGTGATACTATTCAGTCTGTGATTTTTCATGTCTAGCAAAATTATGAATTTAAGCTTGCAAGCTCATCTTTTGAAGGTGGTGTGTGCATTTCCTTGGAGAATAAGGCCTGAGAAGTCAGCTGTAGTGTGATTAGTCTGTGGAAAGTGACAGCCCAGGGGTAACTGTTTTTGTCTTTTATCATTTTCCTGTGTGGCTATGTCTGCATTTACAAGTAATTTCGAATTAAGGAGGCTTAATTTGAAATAACTTATTCCCTGGCCAAGGAGGCATTTTATTATATCGAATTAAGCAATTCCTTAATTCAAAATAAGGAACTGCTAATTTGATATAATAAAACTTCCTTTTACTTCAAAGTATCACCTCGAAGTTATTAGTTCACGTTAAGCCATTTTAAGCCACCGAATAGGCTTAATTCGAATTAATTTCCCTATTCTTTTGCCTTCCTTCCCCTCTTTTGAATTAGAGAGTCTAGTGAAGACTCTCTACTTCAAATTAATAAAGCCCACTTTATTTCAAAATAGGGAGTCTTCACTGGACTCCTAATTCAAAATAATAACTTTGATTTAAATTTGAAGTAGTCATTTAGAATTAACTACTTTGAATAAGTTTTGTAAGTGTAGACATAGCCTGTGAGTTTATTCAAGAGTGTAGCAATTCTCTGGTTTCACCAGTAGACTTGCTATTGGGACATTTAGTGCCCTGGGTGAGATACCCAAACATCGTGATAGGTATGTGTAGGACCCATGGATCTTGAAAAGATGTGTTGTGGGGGGTACTGATCATTGCAGCAGGGAAGAGATGTCTGCTGGTTTTGCATCTGTTCTGGCAGGGTTTGTTGCTGCTGTGAGTTGGTATATCTTGTTAGTCTGTGGAGTGCTTGCTTCTAATGATGATCTTGGAGAAGCTGGGCTGTTGTTTGAAAGCCAGAAAGAGGGGCAGGTCAGGAAAGATTTCTGTCAGAATGAGATCCTCACTGAGTATGTGTTGGAGTTTCTTGATATTCCTTGTGGATTCCAACGTGAGGTGATAGGTGATAACTAGGAGTGTGTGCTCAGAATAGGTTTCTGTTTCTGGGTTGAAGTAGTAGGTTTCTATTTCTGTGTTGAAGTAGGTTCCCTTGAAGTGTTTGAGTGGCCCATTCCATGATGTGATCTGCTTCTTTGGTGAAGTATCCTTGGCTATGTCTACACTGCCAAATTAGTCTGCCTGCTTAGTCTGGACTAATTTAGGCCTTGGCCCCGCTAGGTTTTGCCTAGTCGGAACTAAGAAATTTCTTAGTTCCGACTAGGCAAAGCTTAGTCCGAACTCGTAAGACCCGGTGTTAGTTTAGACTTGCTGCCTTAGTTCTAAGCGTGGGCAAGACCCGAACTAATGGTTAGTTCGACCTTTAAAAATTTCAAACTAAGCCATTAGTTAGAACTAGCTGCGCATTCTAGTTCAAACTAAAACTTTAGTTCAAATTAGAATGTGTGGCTAGTTTGAACTAAAAAGCTGTGGTTAGTTCAAACTAGCCTGAGGTTAGTTCAAACTACCCTCGGACTTCTTTATGTTGGGTTAAGCATGGTGAGCCATGGGTTTCTCATAGAGAGTTGTCTGTAGGTTTCCATTGCTGAAGCTGATTTAATGTTCAGGAAGTCAATGCTGGTGTGGGAATGTCCCAGAGAGAGTTTAAGGGACAGCTTCTGAGGTTGTGGTAGAAATCTACAAGGGAGTTTAGGTTTTTTGTACAGAACTGGAAAATCCCATATGTGTATCTTAATTTTTCTGGTGCATTTGTCCAGGTGGTACATTCTTCCTCAAAGTGGCCAAAGTGGCTAAGATGGCTTTTGGAGAGCCATCCTAGCACTCAGTGCAGCTCCTATGGTTTAGAGACAAAGTGTTTGTTTTATGTAGAATTGTTGTGGGCGAGGATGAAATGGATGAGTTTGTCAGTGTGTGTTGGGGTGGATGGCTGAGTGTTGTCCATCATCTTGTAGGCATTTGGGGCAGGCAGCAATGCCGTGATTGTGAGGGATGTTGAAGTCAGGGCAGTTCCTAGGGGTGTGCGGGGCCCGGGGCCAATTGGCCTCTTCCCACACGGGGGGCACGGCAGGCCAGCCCAGAGCTGAGGTGAGGTTCTGCACACAGCAGGACAGCACAGGGCCCACAGAACTGTGAGACCAGGAGTGATTGCCCCTTTAGCCCTCCCCAAGGACAGCCCTGGTTGGAGTAGAGAGAGGAGACACCTAGGGTGGCAAGGCTGATGTTCTGAGGGAAAGGTTATTAATGGTTGCAGACTTTCTGGAGGAAACTGGCTTTCTTCCAGAGGGCATTTGGCTGTTGTATGGCACATGCTTTCAAGATGGTTCTATGAGTCCTCCTACTCCTTCAGGAGGAGTGCCAGGGCCAGCTTCCATGGGTCTGGCTGGGATCCCTTATTTGTGCACAGGGCCATAACTAGGGTGGGGTGACTGGGGCTTTGCCCTGGGTGCCATATCATGTGGCTCTGTTTGATGGCTCAGTTGAGGGGCACACACTCCATGCTGCTTGGTACTGTGCACCCCAGGAACCAAAATACCTAGATCCAGCACCATTTATGCATCTTGAAAAACAAGTAGAAGGTCCATGGGATGGGTCTGCGAGGAGGAGAGGTTGTCAAATTTCTCTTGGAATTGTTTGGGGCAGGATTCAGTGGTACTCTTCAAAGTGTCTGACGAAGTGGGATTTTCTCCTATGAAACTACATGTGATAAATAAATCTGTTAGTCTTTAAGTGCCACAAGACTCCTTGCATTTTTTGCTTTAGTAGACTAACACAGCTGCCCCTTTGAAAAGTGTTACTCTTAATCCATGGGTGAACAGCATTGTGGAGTCTCTGAGTTCTTTAGAATCAGTGGCATTGGAGAGTTGTAGGTTGACTTTGTTGATGTAGCCATCACAGTTGAGAACTAGCTGGCAGCTCTTTGTCTGCTGGTTGGTCAGTGCGTTTGATTTTAGGGAGGGACTGTATTCCTGTCCTGCAGAGTGAGCATGGGGGCAGTTCTGGTCTGCTGCTGTTTAGTGCCACCTAATGGCATCAGGCTGAAAAGCAGGCAGGAAAACCCAAAACAAGCTCAGAAAGCTGTGGTGGGGCCAAATGGCAATAGGGGACCTGCACGGGGGGTGTCCTGTCCTTTCGCAAGGCATTTGCCAGGAGAATCCTTATGGGCATTGCTTATTACAGCTTGTGTGACTTTTGCATCACGTCCTGTTCAGTTTCCTTCTGTTGGCATAAGGGCCAGGGCCAGAAAATAACAGCCAACTTGGTCCATCTGTAAAGTCCAAAGCATTTTGCAAAGCTGAGACAGGCTAGAACCCCCATTCTTCAGAGGGGAAACTGAGGCACACAATGAGTGGCAGCAGAGCTGGGAACAGAACCTTGCTCTCCTGGCTCATAGTCAGGTGTCTTGTGTCAGGCCATACCACTACTTCAGGAGCTAGGCTTGAGGCTTGCCAGCATACAGGGTGGGGGTGCGGGGAGTGTGGGCTGGAACTGGCGTCCATGACTCAGGGCTGTGCATTTTTTTCCCCAGTCGAACCCTTGAACCCCACTCCACCTCACTTTCTCCCTCCTAACATGGATGACAACACTGACACCACCACCACCAGGAATAACACCAGGAGATGTGTGCCAGTTGGGCATGTCAGGGCCTTGAGCTCCCAACTCCCATCTTGTGGAAAGGGCCAAAAGGATTTGGGAAACTGCAACCTGTGTCTCACCCTTCCCTTCCCTCCTCTCTGCAGCCACCTCTAACTTGGACCTGGCGAGTAAGAAAACAGCCCCCTCCAAACTGCCATGGCAACAGCCCGTGAATGTGTTCCTGGCCTCGGGGAGGCCACCCGGCATGGAGGAGCTGCACCAGGAGGCCCAGCTCAATCTCCAGAGCTTGCTGCAAGGTACCATGCGCAGCGGGGAGGGCCAGGCCCAGAGCAGGAACACTGCCTGGGTCTCTGGGTGGCACACCCCCAGGCTGGGATGGGATAGGGATGGCGGGGGCAGGGGTGGGGGGCTCCACTGGCTGGGAGCTGAGACCTGGCTAAGCACTTTGCATGGGATCTCAGCCCCTGGCCTGTCTCCAGATGGGACTCACGATAGTTGTCTTCCCTCCTGCTGCACATGCCTGCATGGTACCCAGCCCCAGCACTGTCCACTGCTGTTCTGCTGCCATGATTGATGGAGCCTGGAGAGAGCTGGGAAGGGCCTAGGAGGATGCCCTGAAGTGCAGTGGGCATAGAGTTGCCTACCTCACGGGAGGGTGCAGTGCCAGGGTCCCCAGCAAAATGAATCTCCTATTCAGGCCACAGGTATCCAGAGGGTGGATGCTCGGGGCACTTCTCTACAGTGTCCTTCCCACAATCCAGGCCCATCTGGAGGTTTCAGGGGTTTCCTTTCCCTACTCCAGGCTTGCAGCAGCCATGGGGTTGTGGGGAGGTATTCAGGCCCCAGCTTGTAGGCCCCTCCACTCCAGGTACCTTACTGGGCCTAGCTCAGTAGAGGAGTCCCGAGGTGCTTACAGGATGGTGGGAGTTCCCAGCTAGGAAAGGGAGCAGCTACCCACTCTAGAACATAACCCACAGCTCCTGGACTGGCCTTGTGGCTTGGACCTGCCTGGGTACTGAGAGGAGCACTGAGGTTATCCAGAGAGCCCAGAAGGAAGCACAGATGGGCTGTGGACTCAGCCCCCATGGCTCCAGGAATGGGGTTCAGCTCTGATTTTTGACCTTCCCTCCAGAGGTGGCCCAAACACTACCCTTGGATTACACCATTGGGTTCCCCTGGGCTCAGCTGCACCAGAAGCTGCAGCAGCACCAGCTCCATCCACAGAATGGGAACATTTGCAAACAGTGGTTTGGGACTTTTCCTCTGCCTTGGCCATTTGAGATGCCCCTGCTTCCCTGTGCACAGGAGGGGCACCAGGTACAGGATTGACTGGTCATGGAGGGCATTGTAACACTGCTCTCCTGGCACAAGCACTGGCACAGTGCTCCACACACCCAGCTCAGAGTCAGGGGGAGGGAGCAGGCTGACCCATTGTGCACAGGAAGGGACAGCTGGCTAGTGTCTTCTTCCCCCAGTCTATTGTGAGGTTGGTGTCAGCTGCTCCCCCACCCCTCCCCAGGTGCCCCTGCAGGACTTGGGGCCATATGTGGTCTGGGGGGATTGTTAGAGACATTCAGGGTCCTGGGCAGAGCCCTTTCCTCCATCCAGGGAAGCTGTCTGGTTCCTCTGCCTGGTCAGGCCTATGGCTTAAAAGCTAAGGAGGATAAATACCCCTTGGAGCCCACGCCCAAGGCCAGAAGCTGTGTCCAGGGACCCAGAGCTCCCCTGCTGGCCAGCATGAGGCTGCCATGCCCAGCCATCCTGGAGCAGTGGATCCTGGGAGCATTGCCGCAACACCTGTCCAGGACACCAGACTTGGGCAGTCATGCAGCACTAGGCCAGGCCCTGCCCCACACAGCTCACACTCCAGCAATGATACAGGTGCAGGCACAGTTCGGGGGTCGGGGGGAATGAAGTGTCCAGCCCAGGCAGAGAGTAGAGGTGTGCCTGTGCCTGGGCAGTCTGGGCAGGGCTGCCAGCTAGCCAGGCTGGGCAGTGCTTTCTGCCGAGATTGGGGGCAGCAGTTGGGAGCTGCTCTGGGTCCTTCTCTCCATGTACATGGTGGGAGTGGGGACAGAGAGCAGGGCCCATTTGCCATGAACAGCACCCAGAGAGCGCATTGTGGGCACATGCTCACTGCACATGCCACTAGCCTTTGGCTCCAGTTTGGGGTGGGCAGGGTGTTTGCCATGCCCCATCCCAGCTGTGGAAATGTCCTGGCCACCTGTATTCCAGAAGAGTATGAGGAGCAGTACACAGAAGCCAGAGTCACTGGGCAGACCTTCCGCTACGCCAACCACCTTCCTACAGACGTACCACCAGAGCCATCTCCCAGGCCCCTGCCTGCCAAACGCCTGGAATTTGTGTTTATGGTGAGTCTCTCTCCCATGGCACTGTCTGCTGCCTTCCTGCAGCCATGGGCATCTGGCTAGAGGGTGTCAGCATGGTCCATTGTCACCTGGAGAAGTTGCTGTAAAGTAATATGGCAGGGCTGTGGTTTGGGAGTGAGGGGCATTAGCATAACGGGGGAAGGGAAGAGCCCTGGTCTGGAATAGCTGGGGGTTGCGAACTGGAAGGCCAATACTGCCCATGGGATTCCTGACCCAAACCATCATTGTCAGTCCATCCTTCTGAACACTAGGTTCCTCCCATTACCCATCACCTTTGCCTCCCTGCACACCCACTTTCCCCCTCACATGCCCACAATCTCCTCATTTCTCCCCCTCCCCTCCATGGTCATCCCTTCCCCTTTACCCTTCCCCACCCTTGTCATGCCTCACCAGGACACTACTGTCTTGATCTCTTTCCTCTGTCCCCTGGCAGCCAGCAGCCCGGCAAGGGAATGAGGATGAGGCCACCACGCTGGGTGTAAGGCCCCCAGAGCCCTTCCTGAGCCTGCCAGCCACCCCAGACAAGCCACCCGCCTGGACCCGAGCCTTCCCTCTGCCCACCGTGGAGGAGAAGAGGTGGCACCAGTCCTGCTCCAACCAAGCCAATGTTGTCCCCATCAACGTCTCTGGTAGGGCTGTGCCCCTTGCAGGCATGTCTCGGAAGCGTGTGTAGGAGGAGCCAGGGGGAGGAGTTAAAACTTCCCAGTCAGCTCCCAGCAGTGACTCTGTGGCCTGCATGGTGTGCCACTGATGGTAGCCCCAGGCACTGTAAAGCAAAACACAAAGATTGCCTCAAAGAGGGTGGGAGGTGGGGCAGAGAGGCAGGATCAGCCGCCACATCATGGGCTGGCACAGCCAGCCTGCTGCAATGCTATTGGCCCACATGTTCTGCAGCATATATAAAAGAGGCTGTACTGGAGTAGCCAGGCCAAGGGCAGGGCAGTTGGCAGGGCAACATTTCTGTGCTTTGTTCTCATCCATGTATTTTACCATATATAACATCACCCTCCATGTCTTGACCCACTAGCCATGTCATTAAGTCAATCCTGTCTCATCTGCATTCCCTGCTGAGCCTCCAGGCTACCAGTGCTCTGCCAGCGAACCGGACCTTGTGTTCTCTTGTCACCTTGGTTCTCATAGTGTGTGAGATGAGCTGTCCGTCCCTGCTCGGGTGCTCATGTGGTCAGCAGCTGGAACTGGAACAGGGGCTGCAGTTCTGCTCAGTGAGGGGCATTGGCAGCACCAGATTAGCTGGGGTTTTGATAAAAAACTAGCTCCCCTAACCCAAACTCCCACATCCTTTCACCACGCTCCACATGAGCTTGCTGTCCCTGCAGGTGGCCAGGGAAGGCACCTAACCATGAGCCTGTGGCAAAGCTGGAGCACCAGTGGGTATGGGCTACTAGGGAGAAGGTGAGGCTGCTGAAAGGCCCTGCTAGAGATCAGGGCTGGAGCCTCACAAGGCCCGTATGGAGTCCCAGAAGACCCTGCTTGGCCTCCAGCTTTCCATGGGATGCCTGCAGCCTCGCTCTCAATCTGGCCCAGGGGTTCTGAGCTCTGAGGCTGGGGCGTCTCTAGTCCTTTGTCGTCGGGCTGCCCCCGAGCCTGCCTGTCCCACACAAGAGTCCCAAAGCAGTGGGGTGGTCTATGACTTCTGAGATATCATGTCTCCATCAGTGTGTCTCTGTTGTCTCCATGTTCACGCTTGCTGGCTCACCCAGCAGCCCATGCAGGGACCTGGGGGCAGCCCCCCTGAAGTTGTTCACCCCGCCATTGCTTCATCTCTCTCTTCTAAGGCCTGTCTCCCTGCCAGTCAGCTCCCTCCATGAATACTGACCTGCACTTTGCCTTGTCCCCTGGGCACTCACAGGTGGGTGGGGAGGGAAATGAAGCTGCATGCCAGGAGCGAGAAGCCTGCTCCTCTGGCAGGGCAATGGCAGTGTTCCCAGGAATTGATCTCTGCTCTCACCCCTCCAAACATGGCCTACGAGCCTTAGCAACCCCTTCCTGCCTGCCTCTTGCCTCAGGGCTGCCATGTGCCCTGCGCAAAACCCTTGGGCTCATGGGGGTGCTGGAACTGAGCAGAAGGGCAGGGCTCATGTTACAAACACCATGGGCCAAGTTCACCCCAGTGTGATGCAGCCTTTGGCGGGTGCATTGAAGAGAACATGGCCCAGAGCTTCATCTGGTCTGAGCTGTTGGACCAGGGCTGAGCCAGGTGTGGCTGGAAGGCTAAGGGCTTCCCCCCGGTTGTCTATGCCCTTTGCTTGCTGCCATGTACAGTGTGTTTCTTTTGGCTACAGGACAGCATTTTGATAGGCACGTGAGTGCGCGGCACTCCCTGTTTAACACGGAGACCGCGGTGAACCCCAAGTCCACACTGCGGCGGAGACGGACCATTATCGGATTCCCCAAACTCACGCTGCGAGAGCAAGGTGACAACAGCGACTGCCGTGCATGAGGCTGGAGAGCACTCAGGGAATGCAGGTCATGGGACTCCTAATCTCAGGCTGTGCCAGGAGCTGAGGCAGGACATGCAGCCAGAACCAACTGCAGGCTGACCTCATTTTCAAGTGGGGCCCTTCCCACGGCCTGAAATCAGGGTTCCACAGCTTCAGTTTAGCACTTGTCCCTTCTAGGGAGGGCAGGCCAAGCCAGGTGGCCAGAAATGCTCAGAGATCTGATCTGCCTGCTCTGGCTCTGATGCCAGGCAGCCAGAACCCCCCTTGCAGCTACTTGTCCTCCATTTCCCTCAGCTGCGCCAGCCCAGGAGATGTGTTCTATATGACCTGGCACCCTTACCTGATCCTCAGGCTGGAATTCAGGTGCTGGGGATCGAACCTGGCCTTGCTGTGCAAACGTGGGCCCACATTTTCTGAAGCACCCACTAGTCCTGAGCACTCAAGATGTGGTTGTCCTGGCATGTGGATGGGTAGCTCCTCTCAGGGGATCTGACCCATGTCAAGCCAAGGACCAAGCTCAGAGCTCTGGGCCTGCCCTGCATCACGGACCTGGTTTTGCAGACAGGATACAGCACCATTGCCGTGGGTGTTAGAGGAGCCGTTGCCAGGAAGCCAATGCTTTTGTTCTGGGCTCACCGCTCCTGACAGCTCTGCTTTGAAACGCTCGCTTGACAAGCGATTAGGTGTAATTGGTGCTCTCTTCATGCTGGCTCTAAGTAGGGGAAGAAGAGGCAAAATGACAGAGCCAGCTGTCTGGGTAGCTCAGGCAGCTTCTTTCCCCAGCAAGCTACACCTCACAGCTCCAATATCCAGCTCTGTGGGGCCCAGTCCCTTCCATGACTCCAAAGTGCAGACCAGGAGGTCAAGAGATGCCAGGCAGCATTGGTTGGAGCTGGAGTCCCAGGGAACCTCAGGATGGATGGGAATGTCCTGAAGCCTTGGCACGGAGAATTCCCTTTCTCAACAGCTCAGCCTTGGGACAGTGCTTCTGGGAGGGCTGGGACCATGCGATGGGTGGCAGGGCAAGAGGGTTTCTCTGAGTGGGGAGTTCACTCACAACTCAGAAGGGAAAGGCAGAGAGGAAGCTGCTGGCCATGCTATTGGCCGCAGGGCAGGGAGCACATCTGTAGCGACCCCCTGGCCAGTTCAGCAGTGCCCGAGGGCTCCCTCTCATAGGCATGCCACAGGGCACTGGAAAGGAGGGTCCTCAGAACATGTCCCGCTCCCCATGCCCCTCAGAATAACAATATCACCCTGCATTTGGCTCTGGGAGTGCCGCACCGGGCCCAGGAGAAGGCATGTGGTTGGGAGTGGGAGCCCAGCTGGAATTGCCCCAGCTCCAAGACAGATCCCCAGGGAGACAGCTGTCAAATGGCCCTTCACACCAAGATTTCACTTCACACTGCCTCTCACACTGCCTAGATTTTACCTTTCCCCTGCCATTCTGAGTCCAGCTGACATCTCTCCAGATTCAGTCTGGATTTGGCCAGAACCAGATGAAGACAGCTTAGGAGCCTTTGGCCCAGCCAGATCCCAAACCCAGCTGTAGCTGTTGTCAGGACCCATGGGCCAATCCATGGGTGCAGTGTGTAGGGAGTAGGGGGCAGGGGGCACCAGCCATGCAGGCATTGCTGGATTTTAAGGAAGAGCCCCAGCAGCTGCATGGCTTGGGGAACTGGAGTCAGGGTACCTGGTCCTGGAAGGTGCTGCATGCCCAGCTTTCCATGGGTGCTGAGGCTGCTCAGCACCCCTCAGGCCTGGCCCCCACTTAGCCCAGATGCTGTTGTGCTGTCAGGGCTATTTCTGCCTTAAGAGCTGTAAGAATGACAGTAACTGGCCCCCAGCTGGGAGCAGAAGAGTATTGCTTTGCAATGGGGCTGCCAGGGGCTCTGTAAAGGTTTACCCCTCTGTGCAGGATTTAGCCTCAAAGCTGGTGCACCACCCAGGGTCTGCCTGGATTCCAGGAAACATGACCATCACACATGAACTGGAACAGTAGGGGGAGAGGAACAAAGCGGGGCCCAGGCTGATTCCTGGAGAGGGCGGGTGGGACAGGGGCTGTGTACCTCTGCTCTGACTCCAGCCCCACCCCAATGAATGCTGGACTATGCAGAGGAGAAGTGATGCTGTACAGACAGCTGAGTTCATCTGGCCCCCCACAGGGGAGCTTGGGCCCATGGGTGTCAGAGATCAGGCAGAGCTCAGCCCCATGCTGACCCCCTGGAACTAGGTGCTGAGCGTGGTGGCAGGCACATGCCCGCCAGGGTGGTGTGAGCAGGAGCGAGACACAGTGTGGTTCCCATTGCTTGCCAAAGATAGTGGGTGAGTGTGCAGATCCCTGGGCCCCATGCTAGCTTCTGCCCAGCTTGCTCAGAGCACTGAATTTTCATTGCATTTGTTCCTCCAGGCAGCAGCAACGGCCCAGCGTTTAGCCCCCACGCGACCATCGTGGAGTCGGTCTCCTTCAGTGTTGTGCCTGAGGCCACGGACAGGAGGAACACACCCCGCCAGCCCTGCACCCCGCAGCCTGTGGCAGCACCACTGAGAAAGACGTTCAGTGACCTAGGGGGCAGTCTGCATGCACGCTGCTGCCAGCCTCCCACCAGCATGGAGGGCATAGCCATGGCCTGTGCCAGCCCTGCCTGCAATGGACCAAAGGACTCCACATTCTCCCCATCCTGGAGCACTGCTTCTTTCAACTGCATAAGCCCTGTTGCAGGCCAGCCAGCTGATGAGAACGCAGCATGCTCCTCACCCGGTGGCTCCCAGGCATCTCCAGCCAGGGGATCACCCGAGCGCTGCGATGGGGCAGCCTCCTTCTTCATTGCGAAAGAGGAGCACCCCAGAAGCAACGGGCCAGATGCAGTCCCCTGCACTACTCCAGAGTCTGTTCTCAACATGGTAGGCAGCCAGACACCTGAGGAGAGAGAGGCCAAGGTGACCTTCCTGGCCAGCAGCACAGAGGGGGCCACACCCTCCCGGCTGGAGCTGGCAGGCCGCACATGCCCATTCCGTGAGAGGTCGCTGTCCGTGCCCACAGACTCAGGCTCTCTCTGTTCCGTGGATATCAAGTACCCTGAGAACAGGAGGGGCAGCGGGACCTATGCCCTGAGCTACCCCAGTGCCAGCTCTGAGGGCAGCGCCAGTGCTGACAACATCTCCTTGGGGGTGGAGCAAGAGGCCCAACGGAGGCGCCGGTCTAAGAGCATCTCCCTCAAGAAGGCAAAGAAGAAGCCCTCTCCCCCCATGCGCAGCGTCTCACTCATTAAAGACGGGCAGGGTGTCAAAGCCGAGATCAGCACCGCACTCCCAAAGGAACAGCGGCCCAAGAGTCTTTGCCTTCCTTTAGAGCCGCAGGGCCATGGCACGGTGCCCACCGATGCCCAAGGAATTACAGCACTGCCTCCCAGCAGGGACCTGGACAGCGTGCGTTTTTCCCCACCGTGGTATCTCCCAGACTGGAAGTCCAGTGATCCCTACCAGTCCCTGTCCAGTTCCAGCACAGCCACGGGTACCACTGTGATCGAGTGTGCCCAGGTGCAGGGTAGCTCCGAGTCCCTCCCTTCACCCTCCAGCTCCAGGGCCACCACCCCCTCCCAGCTCTCCACAGAGGTGGAGCTAAAGACCTCCTCCCCCGGGAGGCCCACAGGGCTGATGTCCCCTTCCAGTGGCTACTCCAGCCAGTCAGAGACCCCGACGCCCACCGTCCCAACCTCTGTGGTTCTTGGGCACTCCCCACATCAGACTGTGAGGGTGAGGCCACTGGTACCTGAAAGAAAATCCTCCCTGCCCCCATCCTCGCCCATGGAAAGGAGCCCTAAATCCCAGCTCTCCTTTGACCTGCCCATTTTGCCGCCAGCACACCTGGACCTATCTGGGCTGAAGATCTCGCTCAAAGGGAAGACCAAGGTGAGCCGGCATCATTCTGACTCCACATTTGGGCCGAGGCTCAGCCAGAAGACGAGCCCGGTCCAGCCCATCATGCCTGCTGTCACCCAGTCAGACCTAAGGTCTGTGCGCCTGCGCTCTATCAGCAGGTCTGAACCAGAGGATAATCTGGACAGCCCAGACTACGGGGAAGAGCACGGGGACAGCGCTGGCCCACTGCTGGTCAGGAAGGTGAAGCCACCTGTGGCAGAGAAGCCACCACTGTCCAAACGGCCCCCACTCATCATGCCCCAGCCCCCACCTCTCCAGGAGGAGTCTCCACTGCCCTCACCCACCTCTCCACCTGCACTGCAGAGTACCTCTGCGAAGGAGAAGGGGCCGCCACAGGACATCTACATGGTCATTCGAAAACCCAAGCATAAGAGGAGCCCAGAGGCCAGGAGTCCTGGGGAGCCCCCCTCTCCGCTGGCACCTGCCCAGGGCTCCCCAGGGGTCTTTTTCACAGGATTCAGGCGACTCTCTCAGAGCAGCATGGAGGACGAGCCCCGCATCCAACCAGAGAGGAACAGTGTCCCCCGTGGGCTTGAGGGGGAGAAGAAGAAAGCCAAAGTCCCGCCTCCTGTTCCCAAGAAGCCCAGCGTGCTCTACCTGCCAATCACTCCTCCCCCGCCCCACCTGGGGGCCTGCCTCGGGGATCCCAGGTTGACCCCCAGCCCCATCATCACTTTAGATGAGGACACCAGCTGCTGCAACCCAGACCTCGATGACCTGCCCTCACCTGAGCTCAGTGGGAAGGACGCAAGCCCGCCCGCCATTGCCACACCCGAGGAGATTCCTGCAGGTCAGTTTAGCAGATGTTCTGCCCAACTTTTCCCTGGCATTGGCAGCCAGCTGGGGCATCCAGTTGCTGCCACTGCACAGGTCACTGGCCAGCCAGGTGAGTGCCCAGCCTTCACAATCTGGCAAAATCCCCTATGCCAGCTGTGTCATTAGGTGCCCCCTTAGAGCTTGTCCCACCGCAGACAGCCCCAGCCTGCTACACCGAGATCACCCTACCAGGACCTGAAAGCAGCAACCTCTGGGACAGAGCATTGTAGCTTCTGAACAGCCCAGAGATGTCACAGGCCAATTAAAGATGGGATTAGTGGAGCTAGTGCCAGCAGGCAGGTAGGGGCTGACTAGCCTAGCCCTGCTCCTGAAGCTATCTTCAGTGGGTTTTTCCTGACCAGCCCCCCAAAGGGGCCCTGGCAGACTGAAGAGGGGAAGGTGGCATGGTTAGTTTACATGCCCATAACACTGATGCTGACAGGCTCTGCCATGCAAGGCGCTTTATGGATGCATCATCACAGGCTATTCTCACAGTCCAACAGGCGGGCCAAAAACACCTCGGCAGAGCAACTGATGCAGAGCAATAGACAGCATGTTAGTGTGGCTTTTGTTTGGGGGGTATGTGCTTGTGTGGGTGATCAGCTACCCTGGAGGAAGAAGGGAAAGAGGAAAGCAAGAGGGGCAGATGTTGGGAGATTGGCACAAACAGTTCAGGGCAGGGAAACCAGCTGTGAGCATGTGGGGAGCCCTGGCTTGGCCTGCAGCTACTGTGACTGACTCCTCTTTGCAGCATTTCCCCTAGGCCCCATGTAGGGGCTGGGCCAGTGAGACATGCCCGAGGCCTGCCCCCATGGGGGAGTGTAAAGGTATGAAGACATCAGCAGAGCTGGCAGCCAGCCACCCTGGCATGTGACTAGGACTGGAGCTCCAAATGCCTGGCTGCTCCTTGCCATGATGCTGTCCTAAGTCTCACTTTAATGCAAGGACAGCAGGCATGGGAAGATAGCAGAGCTGTGAGCTAGTGCGTTGCAGGGATGGGTGCTGCTGACATTAAATCACAGTGGCCAGTGGAACCATTGTATTGTGCTCCAGTTGATGCGGTCAGGTGCTGGCTGCTGCAGTGCCAAAGATGGGTTACCTAGCAGGGGACATGCCGTGCATGCATATGGGTACAACATAGTCTCTGTTTGAATCCATAAGTTGTACCTGTGCATCTCCTGGAAAAGTCATATCAGCCACACTGGGATCATTCCCTTTCATCCTCCTGCTTGTTCTCAGGCCTGTGACTGGCACATTTCATTCCTGATTTTCTTCCCCTTGTTTAGGGAATTCTGTGGGGCTTGGCGCTGAAGAGAAGAGTTTTGTGAGTGACAAAACCGCTGAGTCGATAGCAGAAGAGGACGATGATGTATTTGTGACCTCCCGGACAACGGAGGATCTATTTACTGTCATCCACAGGTACCAGCCCACATTCTTAAGGGAAAAACCTCATATCCCTTGGCATCCAGGAGTCTCTAGCCTAGTGGGCAGTAACTTGGGGCAGGGGCCAGATCCTGGCAGAGCCATGGACTGATCTAGCTATGGAGGCTGGGCAGTGTGGTGGAAGCCAGTTAAGGCCCCTTTCTCTTCAAGGCTGTCAGCCTGCCCCCCCAGCACCAAGTACCCTGTACCTTCCGCACACCAGGGGAGGAGAGATGGCAAAGGGGTGAACCCCAGTCTCAGTTGTCTCTCAGGGCACCTGTGGCCTGACCTTTGGCGGAAAGTCCTGGTCCACTCATGTGGTGTAGATTACATTGCTCACTGAGAAGCCAGCTCTAAATCCTGGAAGGATTTCTCTCCAGCAGGCAGAGCTCTGAGCAGCAGCTGGCTCACAGCACAGGGCTTGGCACAGAACCCTTGGTCTCATCCTGTCACATCAGCAGCCCTGTGTGCCTGGTAATTTCTCAGCAGCAGTGCTGGCCCTGGGAACACCACCATCCATCCTGCCCATAGCACCTGGCTGTCTGTGCAATGTGCTGTCATGACCTTGGACCATGCCCTGGGCAGGTCTGTCAGGGACCCTTTGCTTGTCCCAGGAACACTAGTTAGCTCTGTGCCAGTGGGAATGGGAGGCACTGGATTATTGTGGGGTTTTTACCTCCCAGGGGGGAGTTGAAGGCAGCCCAGACCCATGGGCATGTAGGTCATGCCACCTGCTGGCTGCTTGGGGCCACTCTGAAGTGAGGGGGTGAGTTTAGTGCAGTCCCCAGGACAAAGCCATCTACAACATGTTCCCACTGTCACCAATGGCATCAGTTATCCCCCTGGCTGGCCAAACACTAGATGCACCAAGTGCCAGTGAATTCCTCTCCCCTCCTGGTCAGGGCAAGTGGGACAGTGGCAGATATGTCCCTGAAACTGCTCCACTGACTTCAGGGCTCACACTAGGGCTGAGTTTGCTCTGTTCTCTGTGATTTTATGCCAGAGTGCGTGCCCCATGGAACCCAGTGAGTTAAGTGGGATCTGCGACTCTTGGCACTGGTTGGTTGTGCTGGGTATGCTGTTGTACAGAAGTTTCCAGTGGATGAAAAATTTCTGTGTCACAGTGAAGGCATGGCCACATGTATGGGTCAGATGTTAATTGCTGTTATTGGGAGGACGCAATAAGTGGGAGCCTTAAAGGAGCAGTCTGCCTGAGGATTATGGGGAACTCCTCCCCTTCGTGGGCTCTCCCCTCCATTCCAGTCCTTCAGAAGCTGGCATATACTGTGACACCTCCAGAGCCATGCCAACCACAGGCTTCTTTTGTCTCTAGGTCGAAAAGGAAGTTGCTTGGATGGAAGGAGCCTGGAGATGCCTTTGGCAGCAGACAGAGTTCTCACGCCCCAGTGAAGAATTCAGCAGGGTCCCCTACCAGTGAGTCCCCCCCAGCAGGGGGTGGCCCCGGAAGAACCTCCAGTAGAAATGAGGACTTTAAGGCCCTGCTGCAGAAAAAGGGCAGCAAGGCCACTCCTGGGACTCGCACCTCTGCAGCGGAACTGCTCAAGAGCACAAATCCACTGGCTCGGCGAGTCATGATGGAGTTTGCCCCCGAGTTAGACAACCCCAGCAGTGTCAGAACCCAGCCCTGAGCACCCTGAGTTCATCTTGGCCAGGAAGGGGTGAGGACATCAGACATTTTATGCTGACTCTTAGAAGACCAGCTCAAACAACAGGGGTTGCTCACTCCTAGGCTGGTGGTGTTAGGACACCCTGGCTTGCTGGGATTTTTATGTTTTTTCTTTATTGGCAATTGCATATCTCTTGTTTCTCGTGGGGACTCCAGCAGACTGAAGATAAATGTCTTAACTAAAGAGCACGTGCTCCCGTGAAAATCAGCTCCATGGTATCATTTCCAGTGAGATACAGATGTCACAATGGAAGGAGGCAGCTGTGGAGTGGAGAAGATAAGATGTACGTCATCGCCAATGGGACTATCAGCAGATGACTGAGGGCTTCCCTTTCATTCGTGCATCAGCCCAGAGCCTTCCCAGGGTCTGATGAGAAGTATTGACTTCCTTCGTGCTCTTGGAGGGTCTCCAGATTGACTCCAATTCAGCCCCAGTTGTAACCCAGTGTCCACGATGAAGCTAGCTTGAAACTGTTGTCATTCCGGCATGTGGTACTTTAAATGGCTTTTATAATGCGAAATGTTGATAATGTTTTTTCTCTGTTATTTGACCTTGTCATTTGAGTTTCCCGGGCAAAGATCATAGGGCTGAGTTGCGCTGAACAATGGAAATTCCATGCTGTGAAGGAGGATGGGCCAGTCAGAACGTAGGTTGCTTTGGGAGAACTGAGATGCTTCAAGACCCATTGTTCATCCAAAGCAACCCTCAGTGACTCACTGGCCAGGTTCTGAGGCACTTCTCGCATCTTCCACCAGCACTGTTAGCTGAGAGCCCCAGCAATGCTGCAAAGCCAAGATCTGGGCCCGTTCTCAGTCCAAAGGAAAGGAACATCCATTCAAGCACTGATGCTCAGAGTGGCAATGAGCGGAGGTGAGGCCCCAGCCCTGCGAGGAGTGCTGTGTACTCAGCGCCCACTGAGAATCTGTCTGGGCACAAAGGGCCACATGCAACCTCCTCTTAGCAAGACCAAGATGTCAAATGGCAAGTGCATGGGGCACAGTGATCTATGGTGTAATCTCATTGCCCGTGGGATTCTGCTCAGGGTGACTTTGGCCCAGCAAGCCTATGAAAGGAGGTGCCTTTCTTCAAAGGAAATATGAAGGCTGAAGCAACTCACTGAAAATCTAAAGGGCCAATTTAACAAGAGGTACTTGGTGAGTCGCTGGCAAAGTGACTTCTGTCTCCTGTGCTGCCTCTGGGTGTCTCCTAGGATTGTAGGGCATCATTGAAGGGGATGTCTTATTCCTCCTACCCCTGCTGGAGACCTTGCAGACTCTTTAGACGCCTACTGAAAAAGGCAAGGGATGGGGGAGAGGCCTGTGGCATGGCCTTCCCAGACCAGACCCCAAGCATCCTAGGACCAGCCCCATGGGTTCTGCCCAAACCATATCTGGCCTTGAACGAAATGACCTTCCAGTCTGAACCCACTCCTCTCCTGGGAAGTGGACACAAGTTGTGTCTCAGGATGTGCTAGGCATGGCTGCTTTTCCTTATCTGATCTGATCTGATCTGATCTGATCTAAGCTATCTCCCACTGGCCCACCTGCCTTCACCCTGGTATTTCTGAGGTGTCTGTCACCTTGCTACTCAGTGCACTTTATCCATGCTCCACCATGTCCCTCAGATGCAGACAGGATGCCAGGTGGCAAAGTTACATTTGGGCTGGGTCCCTTTGACACAGGCACATCGCATGTGCACGCTGCAGTGGCGCTCCTGCTCCTTGTGCACTTGTCACACACACTGATTGTGGGCATCTGCTGACTCGAGAAGGATGCACAAATCCTGGCTGAGTTTTGTAGAGGCTGCCTGGCAACAATGCCCCCCACACACTCCACCCTCCCCACCCCATCCTGAATGCAGTGACAATCTCTAAAGAGGCCCCGGCCTGCTTCCATCCCCACCCCTAGCACATACTCTGCCCGTGCACTTTTTGTTGTTGACCCTTGCACTGCCACACTGCTCCATGCTACACCATGTTGGATTCCCTGAGAGGGGCCTGGATTTCAGACCCCTCCAAGGTGAGGGAGCTTTGCTCTGGCCCCAGGCCTAGCTTTAAGATAATAAACTCCCCTTGCCCAAGCATCATCCTGCTGATACCAAAATATCTCCAAATCACTACAGGCTTTCTCAAGCCTGATTCCTGTGAATGCATCTGTCAGGGGTCGCCCCCACACAGGCATGCATGGCACTGGATACTTCCCATATTCTACAGATATGTTCTCACGGAAGGGAATCAGCCATGAACTGAGGAACTGCTTGGTTTAACCAAAGACACTGCCATGTTCTCAGCACCAAGAGACGTTCTTTGCGTTCCTGAATTGGGCCCTATCCCGTGAGCCCCCTCAGCCACTGAAGACTGAGCACCTTGCAGAATCAGGGGAGCCTTTATTGGTATTTTATCCAATAAGGTGCTTTCCTCAGCCCTCCCTTCACTCCCTGCCAGTTCCAGGAGGCTGCTGCTGTAGGAACACACTGATCAAAGACCCCCAGCCTAGACACTTCATGTTTGTATCACCTTGTAAAAAAAACAGGGCGTGGGACACATTCTGCCAATGCCATGATCACAGGGGCTGCTGTCTGTTTCCCATCAGCCCCCCGCCTAGGCACTGTCATGCTCCATGCAGGGATTTCAGAGCAGGAATGGGGGCTATCTGATGGCAACAAACATGGAAGGGATCAGCCTCAGTTTCATCTGATGTCAGGCCTGACTCCTCAGTATATTGCCAGGGCTAGCTCTTGGGTCTGATTGACTAGGGACCAGCACCTCAACTGCTAATGGATCCAGTGCCTGGGGAGATACCCAGGCGTGGGTTGCAAGGGGTGACCATAGCCCTGGTTTGATTCTAAAGCATGCACTGGGTGTGGCACTTTGCAGAGAGGCAGAGACTGCGGATGCATGTGTGAGGCTACAGGAGCGTAAAGAGAACCTCTGCTGGATCCCTCCACAAAAGCCTCTGGCAGCCAGGGGTCAGAACCAGAAGCTGAATTGTTCTGGCTACACCACAGTGGCAAAAGGGAGGAAAAGTAGAAATGCAAAGACCTTTGTGTAGGAAAGGCCCAGAGCCCTGCACAGACCAGAGCTGGTTTAACCCCTGAACTAAACATCACAGGGAGGCCAAGTAGAAATTACAAGCAAGGTGAACATATTGGAAGCTGTGATTGCTGGGATCTCTTGTGCTGTCCTGTAACTGGAACTATTCCCAGACATGAGGGGCTGGAAATCAGGGGAAATGCAGTCAGTGCTGACCTGATGTGACAGTGTTTTTTAGTCTGGGACAGTACAGTCACCCGTTTGTGGCTAGGATGCTGTTTGTGATGAGCAGGGTTGGTGAAACAGGGTGCACGGGCACAAGAGAGGTATTTGCAGGCATTTGGCAATGGCCGGTAACTGGGGAAGTGCCCTCAGGGATACTGTGTTACCAGGATTATAGCATCAGTGTTTATTCATGCTGGAAGCTCTGTAATGCCTTGGTCTCGTGGTTAGATAGTTGCAGTCATCGTATCAGAGAGCATAAACAGTGCCATGTGAATTAGGCAGTGCCCAGTCTCACATTGCACCAAGCCAGGTAGCCCAGAAGTGAGCTCTGCTTTGGACAAACACTCACAAGCAATTAGGGCTCAGGGCTCTCCAACCAGAAAGTCAGTGGCAGGGAGCCCCATGGCTCAGCCCCACAGCAGCATTTCAGAAGCATTTGTATAAACCAGTGGTTCCAAACCTGTGGTCTGTGGGGGTTTGATTGGCCCACCACTCCCCTCCTGCTGTCTGCAGAAGGGAGGTGCTGCGTAAGGACCCAGGAGAAGTGCATTGCTGTGTGGCTAAAAAAAAAAAGCAGTGCAAGATCCCTGCTGCAGCTGAGGGGATGGGAGATCCGCACTTCCCTCCCTCAGCTGTAGCAAGTGTACGGCAAAATTTTCCACTGGGGTCCCTGCTGGAGGCAGAGGGTGGGATCACTGATCTTCAAGGGAACCACTACCCAAGGACCCAGCTGGAGTGCCCAGGGCTAAAGGGCATGTGTGGTTTCTCTGCTGCAGCCAGGGGATGGGAGATGAGTGATGAGGGAGACCGCTTTCTCACTGAACTCCTTGTCTGGCTGCAGGGAGCAGATGGTGGGATACCTGCTGGCAGAGACTGGTGGCCCCTCCGAGTTGTAACAATATCTGTGGCCCTCATGCCAAAAATGTTGGGAAGCACTGGTGTAAATCCACTGCTGACCCCCATGCACACAGAAAGCTCCATGCACTCACCTTGCACTGTCCCTGCACTGCAGCTCCTGATGGGTTGGCTCCTTGGGAGCAGCAGCCCTGACACGTGAGAAATCACAGCAGTAACATGCATATCTTACATTGTGTGTAATGCTGTGCCTGGAGCCTGCCCACTAGCAGCTGTAACAAGTTTGGGAGTAGCAGAGCTTGCCTTGCTCAGTTACCTCTCCCACTTTGCCAGCCTCCCTTATGCAAGAACGCTACTGAAATCCAGTGTCTCTCTAGTTAAATGTTTCCTTGTTTGACTTCACAGCCAGACCCCATTTGGCTCAGAATTTGTATCACACAGAGTAACCACTGGCTACCCCTGAAGGAGTGGGCATTTCAGCTGGAAGGTCTTAGTGTGTGAGGCTCAGCTCAAAACACTGCATGGCCAGTGCTCCCCAACCCTATCCTTGAAACCCAAACTGTGGCTTCAGGTCAACAGAGTGGCTGTTAGTTACTGGCCAGAGACTAGTAGGGCTAGACATTAACTTGCAACTTAACGGAGGGATTTGTAAAAATGAACTGGAGTTTGCTTCCTGCCCTGTTTCTATGAATACCAGTCTCCTGTTGTGCATGACCCTTTGCACATGCCAAACAGAAATCATCACAGTGAGTGCATGCCTGGCCCAGCTCCCCCACCTCCTCCAGGAACAGCTGAGTAAAAACAGGTGCAGGAACTCCTGAAGTGAGCTGCATGCCCTGCCATAAGTGTCTTTCACTGGGGAATGTGGTGCTAAAAGGAGGACCCTGCAGCAGACCATAGTTAATGACAGTAACTTCAGGGCTGATCCTGGCACACTGATTCCAGCAGGTGCCTTGGTGCTTTGTACAGGAGCTGGTTGAATAATGCAAAGAGCTGTGATATTTTCACAGACAAAAGCACTGGGTTCAAGATGCTGTGATTTAGGTTGCCAACTGGTGATGATTTGGATGCCAGCAGGGTACACAGATGCTCACCGATGGCAGCACCATGGCTTATGGGACAAGTGCAGGTTTGTCCAAACAGTCGCACAAGTGGAGGTCATACTAGGTGGTGGTTGCTACTCTGTTTTAAAAGTTTCAGGTAGCCAGTCAGAGTCAAAATGATACCATGTGATTTCAGTGACCAGACATACACTGCAAATAACAGCTAGTGGCTAGTTACAGTAAGCAGCTCACCAGCCATGGGCTGAAAATCACTGATCTAAACTCATCAGCAAACTTTGTGGACACCAGAACGATTTGAAGAAACCCAGGAATTGCTTGTGAACTGGAAAAAGGGCTAAATTCACAATGGCTCGTTCAACCAGCTGCACTCAGGACCTCCAGCATCTTCCGATGAGTTCTCAGATTGCTCACCTGCCAGGCAGGCAGGAGAAATGAGGTAGGAGAGCTGTTTCCATCTGCGTGCAGTGTTAACTACAGACTCTCCTGGGAGCACAGGCATTATCTGTATGATGGACATCAGACCATGAAGAGCTATGAATTGTAACCTCAAGCTAAAAGCCCCACTTTGCTTGGAGACTCTGCCAAAGGATTTCCTGGATCATCAGTTACAGTCTTCTCCCTGGAGAGTGTGGCTTGCTAGCCACTGGTCAGCAAGTCAGAATCAAAGTTCCTTCCTGCTACACTAGTGAGTCTCCAGGAAGCTGGAAAAAGTTGCACTCGGAGCCCTCACAGTTTTTTCACATGTGGAAATGATGAGTGGCAACTCTCCAGTCAGTCCAGGGAAGCACCAGCTTTGTCCCACTTTGTAAGTCCACCACACTAGCTTCCAGGAATGTGAAAGGGACTGGAGCTAGCTGGGGGCCTGCCAGTGCCAAGGGAATTTTAAGTCATGTTCATCCTCTCCTCGCTGTACTCCAACATCTGAGGTGTTGCTCCTTTCACCAGCACTGCAGCTGCTGTGAACTGAGATCCTGTGGTGTGATGCATCTCTGGAAAATGAATCTGCTGTCATCATGAGACAGGCTGGTGTTACAGGCTCCTGCTCTTCAAATGAATTCCCACTGCCTCTCTGGGAAAGTGCTGTGCTGGGCCCCAGAAACATATTGTCTCACGTGTGAAAACAGGGATTTCATTTTCTAAGAAAACCAGCAAGCATGGCCCCTGGGATCAGCCAGGTGGCTACATGAGGAGAAACATTGTGAAGGGAGCCAGGATTCTGCCCACCCTCCAGGGAAGAAGCTGGGGTTTGAAGACAACAGGGTCAAGTGTCCTTAGTGCCAGTTCGGTTTTGTGGCATGAGATGACCCCGTCTGGCACACAGGTAGGCGCTGCGATCAGGATGGGGGGAGCCACTCAGGGGACTAGGCTGTTTAAGCCCAGCACTGGCAAGAGTCATGAGCTCCAAGACATGATCCAGGCCCTCATGAGCTGATGGGTCCATACAGCATGACGGTGTTGTCCATCTTCACAGGGCTTCTAGCAGGCCAGTCCTGCTGCCCTGGAGGTGCAGACATAAGACTTGTGTCTGAACCATTATTCTGGGGCAAAGAATAACCCAAGGGAATGTCACTGTCTGTTACAGAACCTAATCTGAAGTCTGGCTGAGTGTCTTTCATTCGAGGTATGACAGTTTCCTTCCAACTCTGATTGGCTGAGGTGGGACCAGTCCGTAGACCCAAATTACATGCCTAGATCCAGTCTTGGAATGTCCAGTCTGCTCTCCTGGGAAATGCAGCATGCCTGGGAGCAGACTTCCTCTTCAACCAGAAAAGTCCTGTCAGAAAATTACCAGGCTCTCAGTTTCACACCTCCGTCTCTTTCCCATGGGAAGCCTTGCTGGCGCATTTTTATCAAGATGAGTTTGTATTTTTCTCTAAAGGAGCTCAGCTCTTCATGCTGCCAGTTCTTCTCTCTTTAATTATATGTTACTCCTTCCGTTGTCATGGATTTGCAGAATTTAAGCCTGTAATTAACATCCAGGCTGCGAAACTCAGGAAAAATAGATTATGAAAATTTCCAAGCTTCTGTTGTTTCTTCTGCATCTGCCACAAATGCTCTTCAACCTGCTGTCTGCACAGAAGCTTCAGCTGCTGCTGGGGCAGAAGGTTCTCTCAGCTGTACGTTAGCCTCTGTCTCCCATCACAAGGCCCCTTTCTTTAGCATTCAGATCCCAAACGTTCTTGCAGAATCTGACTCACAATGTTGCTTATGCCACCTGACATGGAGTGACTGTGCTCCATAGCATAAACGCGCCCACCTCTGGGTTAGAAACTGCTATGTGTGGTGAGCAATGACAACAAAGCATAACTTGGGACAGCTTACAAAGGGATCAGTCAGCTGAGTCAGTCACCAGGCCATGGCCCTTGTTTACTGCATTGATGACTCCAGTCCCAAGGTTCTCATTTGTGTTGACTGTCCAAACAGCATGGGTTCCGAGTTTGAAATGTGGCCTGTCCATCAGTCTATAAATGATGTCTCCGCCTTGAAGGAAGGCAAAAGACACAGCACTGGAGCTTCCTATAGGTTTTGCCAGGTGGCTGCTCTATGACAGAGTTTAGGACCGCTACTCTCCACCTCAGTTTCAGTCTCACACACTGAGGCCCACACTTGCCCTAAATGAAGACCTTGGTTTTATTTTGGTTTTGCCCAGACAGGACCCCCAAAGTGGTATCTGGCATAGGAAGACCAGGTGAGATGGGAAAACAGATTTTTCTTGGAACTTGTACCCCAGCTAGGAACATACCCCTAACTCTTCTGCTGCCAATAGCCCCTCATTTGGCCAGCAGAACAAGTGAAGAATGATTCCTCTGCCCTATTAACATGCTGTCGACCAGTTAGAATGTAGTCTGAGGTCATACAACATTCCTTCTTGTCTCTGGTAGTTGGATTTATGGTTGTGAAAACCAGCCCCTCTTGGGTTCCAATCTTTGAACCACTAGGACAGTTTCTGCAAAGTTATTGTGTGATGATGAGCTTCATAGATACCGCAGCATTTCCACAGACATTTATTTTATAATTGTCTTTAGGTCAGGCAAAAACAAAAGCCTTAGTAGATACTTGTCTTTGGGAAAGTGTTGCATATTGCAGGGTAAAATCCAAATGCTCAATACACCAATAACGTTTTGTTGCATGAAGAGAAGCTACTGCTGGGATTTATGGCCAAGAACAAAATGTCAATAACCATATACAGTATTGCACATGATTGCTCAGGAAAAAGATGCTAAAAACACATGTTAGCAATGGCTTTGTATGACTTGACTGAGGTGTGATTTTTAGCACTTGGATTGTAAACGTCCTGCTTGAAAAGGACTTTGCAAAGCATTTCTAATGAAAAAAGCTGCTTCAGAAAAATAATCTTCCCTTTATTTTCTTCACTAATCCTCCCCCCCCATCACATTTTTAAAAAAAAGTTTGAATCTCCACAGCCTGGCCTTAAAAAACCTGTGAGTGAAATCCTGGTTCTACTGAAGTCAATGGGCGTTCCACCCTAGACTTCATTAGGGCTGGGCTGGCCTCCCCTCAATGCTTTAATAGAGAACACGGCTCTTGCTTTTGCCAAGTTCGACTCCTGCACCCCTAGGATGTAACTGTTACTTTGCAGATCTGGAGCGATACAGGGGAAGAACAGGATTGCTAGGGATGTGTTTCCTCATACACTACCCAACTGAACTTCGACAAAAGTCTCTTTGACTGGTTCTGTTAAGCAAAGCCTGAATTAATGTTTGTCCTCAGTGGGCCAGTCAGGGGAGAGATGAAAGAATGTGAACTATTTTTTGTGTGTTATGCAAACATCCCCTCGCGTAAGTGGCCTCTTTTGCAATGTCAGCTCAGTCCCTGCCACTGTATAGCACTCGGAGCTGGCAAAAGCAACATTTTTTTATATTTCTGAATGTTGTACTTTTTAACTATTGCAAGCTTGGTAAACTCTAATATCTGTTAGATCCACTGGCTGTTTGTGTGCTGTTTCTTCTCTATAGCCGTTCAGTGCCCTTGCCTGCAAAGGTACAAGAATCAAGCTCTGGGAGGGCAGGGGTGGAGGGGTCAGACTTTTTACACTCAGTGCAAGTATTAAAACCTGATTGACTCCAGGTGCATTTGTTTGAAGTTGAACTGTAGCAGAGCTCTGGGGGGAGGAGGTGTGGAAGAGAATGTGCATGTAGATAGCACTGTCCAGCCATCGATCTCACAGAGCTTGTCAAAGCTGGTATTGTTAGCTCCATTGTACAGATGGAGAAATTGAGATACAGAGAGGTGACGCAGTTTAGTCACAACCACTTAGGATACGACTACATAGCCATGTAGGCCCAGGTCTGAGCCTGGGCTCAAGGCAGCCCTCCCCCCACTTGCATTTACACTGTGATTGGGCTAATTTCAGACTCAGTCTCAGCCACTAGGGCCATGCCAGGGTTGGAGGGTCTGAGACCAAGTAAAGCTGGTACCTGGCATCTGAGCACTTGCTTTCCTGTGTGAACAGACTGGAGCAGCAGGCAGCCAGCAGAGTGGCTAGTCTGCATTGCTACCTGGCTGAACCCACTCCTCCTTCCTGTTCCTCATTGCTGCTCAGAGCTGTAACTACAGCGGGGCCAATGGGGCAAAGCCCCCGGGTGGCACAGAGTGACTCAATAGAGCCACTCTATTAAAAGGTGGCTCTCATGGTGCCAGCTCCAAGCGCCACTAATGGCAAGGGGCGTGTTCCAATTGGAACGTGCCCCAAGCAGCAAAAACCGGCATTACAGCTCTGTTGCTGCTGCCTAGAGAAGGGAAAGTTGCCCAGCACAATGTGGTTCCTGGCCACCAGGGAGTTGCAGGGCATCTCTCCCCAGGCCAGGCTGAACTGACTCAGGAGCTCTGCCACTCCCTTGTCCAGCAAGGCAATGCTTGTTCTGGCTACTTTCTCAGCCGCTTGCTCCCAGTGGTGTGTGCACATGTAGGGTCTGAGTGGTGAGTGGGAGTCAGCTCCAAAACTTCCCTACACCCTCCCAGCATGCTGGAGTGCAGGTGTACAAAGGGGGGGGGAGATGAGAGGTGCTGGGACACACTCAGGTAATCTAGGGGTCAGCTGAGGTGAGTTCCACTAACTAGAGGCTTACATTGCTTTGTAGGCATTATTAGTGAGTTAGTAGCCCAGTGAGTCCTGACGCACCAGTCAAGTCTAATCGGATTACGTATCTGAAATGGGGCACACAGGGAAGGTCCTGGGAATGCTGGTAGCTCTTGGATTAGGGACCCACTCCAAACACAGCTAGGAAGCAGAAAACTAGTGTGAGCCAAAGCTCACCAGGGAGCCATCCATCAGTTCTGACAAGGCAAGACCAGACCAGAAGTGCACTGAACTGACTGTCTCCTGGAAGCCCCAGAATAAGCAGAGACCCTGCAGAGGAAAGCCCCCCACCTGCCCCATATTGGTTAGCCATGTCCCAGAGGCAGTGTGCTGGGCTGTCCCAGGCAAGGGCACATGAGCCTAGGGAGTGTGGGTGAAGCAAAACAAACAAGGAGCCCCATGGCACTTAAAGATGAACAAATTTATTTATAAGTAAATAAATATGGGGTCTCAAACACGCAGCCTGCAGATCACCTGGAACCCCTAAAGCTATTTCCTGTGGCCAACACCGATGCTATTGTTACCAACATTTGCAATCTTGTTTCATGAAAAGGTTTCAGTGGTGCAGCCCTCAGGCTAAAGAACTAGTCCTCATGCAGCTCTCTTGGTGATTTGAGTTTGAGACCCCTGAAATAAATAGCTGCGTCAGTCTTTAAGTGCCACAGGACTCCTTGTTTGTTTCTGAATTAGACTAACACGGCTGCCCCTTTGGAAGTTGGGTGAAGCAGCAGGTATGAGCAGGTACACACTGCCCTCTGCTGGATGGAATCAAACCTCAAGTGTGACTGGGAGCCTGACAGGAAACTACTAGGGCAGGGGTCGGCAACCCAAAAGTTAAGAACCATTTTTTAAAATTCCTTCAATAACCAAGTGTTTTGAGAGTCACAATGGATGTAGCCTCTTGGTGGGGGATGGGGGAACTGTATCAAGACACCTGCTGTGGGGTCCTCTGGCAGGGGGAGCCTGAAAACAGGATCACACCCCCCCACAGGGTCCCTGGGTGGTGATGGGGGAGGGCTGGAGCCAAGGAAGTGCCACCCACAGGATCCCACAGTGGCAGGGGGGAACCTGGAGCTGCAGGGGGGCAGCCAAAGAGCCTCATGTGGCTCTGGAGCAGCAGGTTGCAGACCCATGTACTAGGGAACAGTGGAAGTATCTCCACTGACCTCATCAGGGATTTCAATAACACTCCCCTACACCCCCCTGAATTTCCAAACACCCCCCCAGTTATCAGCTAGTAACACTGTTATACCAATTTAGTGAGCTCCCCCAACACCCCCTAACACCCCCCTCCCAAATTTCAAGTGTTGGGGAGAATACTGGACCCCATTCTGGGCCAGGCATTGGAATTTGCACACACACACCCATGCTAGAGTGATGCTCCAAGGGGCAGGAAGCGGGGAGAGGCTTGTTGCCTATTTAATCCCTGGAGTGCCGCACAGCACGTGCCAGTGGCCAGCACTCCCCTGGCAGACACAACCCTAAGGGGCTCCCAACCCAGACCTTAGTGGCAATCCTTGCTGGGTCGCTGCACACTGACGAGAAGCCCAGGGGAGGAGCAGTGAGCCCGGGACGGAGTGGGTGCATTTCCCAGAAATGACATGACACTGCAGGGAAGTGCCCCTGCCCCAGTGACACAAACAAGCCATACTGCAGGACTTTTAAAGACTGACACATTTATCACCTGAGCTTTTGTGGGGAAAAAACAAAAAACACCCAACAAAGGGATTTTCCGCCACGGCGGCTCATGCAATAAATAAATTTGTTAGGCTTTAAGGCAGAGGCGTCGCTGCCCCGGAGAAGCCGGCTCAGGCCACGCCGCCTGGCCTCAGGCAGAGACCCCGGCCCTGGTGCCGCCCCTGCGCTCCTCGGGGGGGAGGAGCCAGCCCGGCCCCTCCGCACAGGCCAAGGCCAGGGGGAGGCGGGCGCGAGCCGCGCAGCTGATCGGGCCCTAAGGGCGGCGGGGGCAGGGGCTCCAGGCGTTTCAGGCAGGCCGGAAGCGGAAGCGGAAACACCCCGACCGGTTGCCCAGCGCGCCGCCGGGCAGCGCCGAGCAAACCTACAGACACGAACCAATCAGGCGTTTGGCGCGGACAGCCCACGCCGGGCGCGCCGCTGCTGCGCTAGGCCCCCTACTGGAGGGGTCCTTCCTGCCTGGGGCGCGGCGGCGCGCGGGAGGGGGCTGGCCGGCGGAGGCGATGCCCCCCAAAGGGAAAAGCGGCGGGAAGGGTGAGGGCGGGCGGACGATACCAAGGGGAAAACGGGGGGTGGGCGATACCACCGAGGGACTGATCGCGGCCCTTTCCCGCCGCCCGGCTCAGCGGCGGCGCGGGAGGCCGAGGGGGCCGCGGCTAACGGGGATCTGCTTTGTCTCCAAGGAGGAGCCGCCGGCGGGGGCAGCGCTGCGAAGCCGGCTCAGGGCCAGGCCCCGGCGCCGAAGGGCGGGGGCAGCGCGGTGAAGGTGAGCGGCACGTGGCGGGCGCTGGGGCGCGAGGCCGGGGAGCACGTGGCGGGACCCGGGCGACGTGCCCAGTGCGGGGCTGGCGGCGCCTCCGGGCCGAGACCGTTTGTGGGGCGCCCCCCGGGAGTTAACGGCCCCCCCTTGCGTCCTAGGTGCGACACATCTTGTGCGAGAAGCACAGCAGGAGCATGGAGGCCATGGAGAAGCTGAAGAGCGGGGTGCGCTTCAGCGAGGTCGCCGCGCAGTACAGCGAGGATAAAGCCAGACAAGGGGTACGTCTCGCCAGCCGTCCGGCTTGCGTGGGACAGTGGGCGGCCTGTCGTCAGGAAGGCAGCGTTGCCTGGTGGTTAGCAGGAGCCCGGCACTCTGCGACGTCTGCCCGGTAGTCCATGGTTCCCATCTCAGCACCTAGCAGATACATGAGGTTGGCGGTGAGAAGCAGAGCCGTAACTACAACGGGGCAAAGGCCCGGGCAGCCCAGAGTGGCGCAATGGAGCTGCTCTATTAAAGGGGCAGCGACTCTAAGCACTGCTAATGGGAAGAGGTGCGTTCTGATCAAAATGCACCCCAGGTGGCAAAACACTGCGTTATGGCTCTGGTGGGGAGCCTCTTATGGACTCTTGGATCTCCTGCATTTCCACCCACCCTGAGGTAGAAGTCTTTGCATGGGCCACATGTGCCATTGAATTGGTTTTGCTGGGAAATGCACTGTCAGAGAGGAGGGCGTTGCAATACGCATGCAGAGTATTCTGACCTTGACAGAACACAATTTCCAGCTTCTATGCTTTGTCCTGGGGTTTGCCCAAGAGAAGTGCATTTAATTGTGGATGGAGAGATGGTTGTGGCAGTATGTGCCCAGTAGTCCATGATGGGACATGTGATGGGGAGGGCTCTGAGTTACTACAATGAATTCTTTCCAGGTGTCTGGCTGGTGAGTCTTGCCACACATTCAGGGTTTCACTGATCACCATATTGGGGTTGGGAAGGAATTTTCCCCTGGGTCAGATTGGCGGTGGGGCTGCTTTTCTTAGAAGTATGGGACAAAGGTCACTTGCTTTTGCACCTTGAAGTCTATAAATCATTTTGTGACAACTTTAATAACTCCATCTTTGGTTAAAGGTCCACTGCAGGAGTAAGTGGGTGAAGTTTTGTGGCCTGTGTTGTTCAGATCAGAGTAGATGATCACTTACAACCTCATTGTCTGTGAGGTAGTTGGGCCTTGACTCACTGATAGCTCTGAAGACTAGGACTAAGGCCTTCAGTTGGTAATAGAAGTAGAGTGGGAGCTAGCAAAGGGATAGAGCACAGGGCAACGTACGTTCTGTCAATGCAGGATTCTGAATGAACTGTAGTCTCTCCCTTCCATTTACCTTAATCTCTAGCTACTGAGAGTTACAGTTATCCAGTCTGGTCACTTCATCACCCAGCAGGGAGCAGCAGTTTCCTAGGAAGTGCTAGGTGGAAAAAAGCTTCTATTCATGGGTTGTCCAACCTGCAGCCCAGATGCCAGTCCACCAAAGGCTGCTCTCTGCCCCACTAGGGAGCAGCAGTAACCCTGTCCCTCCAGCCCTGAACCTGACAGGTAGATGTAGCAGCAGCACCCCAAAGAGGCAGCAGAGGCAGAGATCACCATACTGCCGGGGGGGGGGGGGTGGTGTAGTTGTGTATTATCACTCTTGAATACTTACCAAAACAAAAAATTGCTCACTGGCCCCCTGAGTGAGGAAAACATTGCAGTGTGGCCCCTCACACAAAAAGGTTGGACACCCCTGTTCAAGTCTATCATTCACAGGCCTTACCATTATCAGACCCTTTTGGAAGTACTCCAGCACCTTGATATTCTGCCTCACTGTCACTGCTGCCATAACAACTGTTCTAGCAGTTGGGCAGGGATGGGCATCATGTTCCTGCTGCCTGGCATCTGGGTACTGTGGTGGGGCCATCCAGAAAAAACATGGCCAGTACTGAGAATCATTGGACTGGTTCCCATTTCCTGAGCAGATAGAGGCTGTGGTCACTGCAGACTCAAGAGAGATACCAGGGAGCTATTAGCCAGCTCACTAAAGATGGCAGCTGTGAGCAGCTGTAAGGAAACTGCAGCTGCTTCAACTGAGAACAGCCTGCACCAGCAGGAAGGAGTTCAGCATGCAGACAGGTGAGAGCCCCTGCGACAGGGGAGCAAGAACAAGAGTCCCTCTTGTAAGCCCTAGATTGCTATGACATTAAAGTAATTTATGGTGGAGAGGAAGCTTTGAGCAAGAATTCCAGGTACCTCCTGAAGAGTACGAAGGCTGAGAGCAGTGAGAATATTTTGCAAGTAGGAAAGTGTTTTTCTTGTGCACCCCCAACCTACAGTTTAAGGGTTCAAACATTGAATGGGAAAAGGTTAACTGTTCTTAAAAACCCTCTTTGTTGGATTCTCTTTCTGCTTGGTAGAATTGCTCTGGGTACATTTGGAAATGGGATTCTCAGACGTGGCCACTCTGGTTGACTCTTTCAGGGCGACTTGGGCTGGATGACCAGAGGCTCCATGGTGGGACCTTTCCAGGAAGCGGCATTCACCTTGCCAGTCAGCAGTATGGACAAGCCAGTGTACACAGACCCTCCCATCAAAACAAAGTTTGGATACCACATTATTATGGTTGAAGGGAAAAAATAAAATACAGAAGAGTGAATCTGACTGTTCTATACACTGAAATGGAACTTCCCAGCAGATTTGTTGTGGGAGCTGTTATGGCTGAGATCTGTAAGACTCCCGTGTGTACGCGCATGCATGCAGCGTGTTGGGTGACTAAACTATTTCTTTTTATACAGTTTTTTCTCCGAGTTACAGATTATAGACCTGACAGAAGGAAGTCATTACCTAGCAAAGAACCTCCAGGGAATGTCAGGAAGTTATTGAAATCGGTGTGAGATTCTTCCCTCATGAGAACTGGAGGAATCATGTAGCTTATACTTTTCCTGCTCTGCTGGTATGGATGGGCTGTCATATTGGAATGGCATAGCAAACTTTGCATAAAATCCATTTTAAAAAATCTCATTGCGGTTAAGCAGGTTCAGATCCATGGGGAAAGCTATTTTACCAGCCTAGATCATCTAGGAAAATATATAACTTAAAAGCATCAGTATGTAAACATAGCTGGTCTAAAGAAATAAAGGCTTCCCCCAGTAGATATATCTACTCTGTAAAAATTGTCCTGTAGCTTTAGGTTCCATTTTCCCGCAAGGGATTTGGCTAATCAGAGGCTCCTCGAGGCAAAGCAGCCAGAGTGGAAGGAGAGCAATCTGTGAATATGGGGGGGAATGGAACAGTCACACTTACTCCATTATGAATTGGCTTTCCTTTTTTGGGGGAGGGCAGCAAAGGGGCAATATTCAGGCATTCAAAACTACCAGCCCTTGCCTCCATTCAGAAAATAGACACGGGCATTGTTTAATTCTGATACTTCCCAATGGATCCCAACCATTTCTCTCCAGGTCAGAGCCTGTAACATAATGACCCTGACCTCTCTGCCAAGAATCTCCTGTTTTCTCAGAAATTAAAACTAAAAGCATTGGAGCTTCTCTCATCAATGGGGAGTGCTCTGAACTTACTCTGGGAAGTATTCTAGATTGGCATCATAAATGGTTTGCAATGAGAGATGCATTACTACCCCAGTATAAAGCCACTGAGAGATTTGTGTTCATGTCCTTGGGGTGAAATCTCTCGGAGTCAATGCTGGCCAGCCACACTGAGGACCTACATTCATCTTAATGGCATTTGTCTGTAAGGTGGTAACTTGAAAATCACATGTGACCAATTCCAAACTGTCAGAGGATGTTCTAAGCAAAATCTTATTGGTTTAGGTGAAATGCAGAAAAACTTGATACCCACAGCACCCTCTGCTGCTGCTCACGTAAATCACAGGCTCAATTAGAGCATCACCGGCTTCAGTGCTTACATAGATGGAAGGGTCTACCCTTCCATCTCCACCACAGCTCCAGTCAATCCCCCGCAAACCCATCAGCCAATGCATAACCCCACTTGCCCTGTATTCGCACTCAGAGCACACCCTCTGGAAGCAAGTACTGTATATAGTCACCTGTAAGCTGATCCACATATAAGCCAAGCCTTGACCATTAACCCCACAAACCCAAAGAACCTCATGACACACATATAGGCTGACGTTCAAAATCAGAGCCAACTCTCCCCCCTCCACTAATGCCCCCCCCATCCTGCTGCTAGCTCCCTGTGCTCCCCTGAGTTGCCCCAATCCCCCCCCCCCCCCCCCCCCCGCTGGCTGCCCCCCCCGGGCTAACCCCTGCTCAATGTTCTGTCTAAGCTTTGGCATCTTGTATGCAAAATTTTCAACCCATGTGCAAAGCTTTTGCTGAATAAAATTTCTGTGCAAACTCATGCGACAGAAAAAATATAGAACAATGACAAATTAATAAAAGTTGTTATTTAGGGCCATGCAGCACCCTGACTATCAGAGACTGGGGCCAGGACTTTTAAACATGCAAAAACCCCATCAGCCACTTAGTTTGTATTACGATAAACCACAAACACGTGCAACGTCTAAGTTAATGATGTTCTTAGCCTCCTTAATGTCCTCACTTAATGATTTTTCTGCATTTGTTTCTCTACCTCAATGTTTCCCAACCATTGTGCCATGGCACACAGGTGTGCTGTCAGGTCTGAGCAGGTGTGCCACAAAATGTTTTGGAAAAAACTACTCAAAGAGCTCAGGATTGGCTCATGAATGTGTTCATTTGGAAACTATATAGAGGTGTGCCTCAAACTAACTAAAGGTAGCAAGGTGTGCCACAGCCGAGAAAATGTTGGGAACCACTGCGCTACATCCTTATCATTGCATAACTTATTAGAGAAGTGGCTTAAATTTTCAAAAGTGCTTGATGGTCTTGAATGCCTTGACTTGCAGGCGCCCAACTTTATTCATCTCAGAAAGACATGGTTTTGGACCTACAAATCACCAACAAACTAAAATCATGCTGGATACTAAAAATCTATAGTCACCTCTGAAAATGTTGCCCGTAAGTGGTTTTCAGTCAGGCAGGTCTGACTTTGAAAGAGGAAAATGAGACTGATCTGTCTCACTCTCATTTTAACTAAAGCAGGATGGTAGGCTGGTGATACAAAAGCTTGATGTATCCATTTGGGTTTTGACTCCAGAGTGATTAAGGAGTAGGGGCAGCTGTAAAACTTAATATGATGAGCAGGTCAAGTAATTTGGCTCCTCTGGCATTTTAGTCAGGGGGACTGGGCAACTTTCAGAAACTTTCAGGTCGGAAAAATGTTTCAGTGCTCCTTTGTTTCAACATTTGTCCCCTTATACTGACTATTTCAATTGCAACATCCTATCATAGAACTGAGGTTTCTAAATTGTGGTCTGTTAAGAGAGCATGTGCTTCTGGTCTGCTGAGAGCTAAAGTTTACTGCATCCTTAATTGTTAGTTGCTGAACTTCATGAAAAGGCAACCTAAAACATATTAACGTTACAAGCATTGTTCCCTCCAAGCTGTATCTGCCCCCCCCCCCCCCCCAGCCGATCCTTGGCCCCGCTGCCAGTCCAGCCCAGCCGCCTGCTCCCCCAGCCAATCCTCAGCCGTGCTACCAGCCTGGCCCGGCTCTGGACGTGCCCTTCCCCTTCTGGCCAATCGCCGACTGCACCACCAGCCTGGCCCAACCCTGCGCCTCTGCCCGGCCCCCCCCCCCCCCCCCCCAGCCCAGCCAATCCTCAGCTACAATGCCAGTCTGGTCCGGCCCAACCCTGGGCCTGCCTCCTCACCCCGACTGATACCCAGCTGCACCACTGGCCTGGCCCAGCCCAGCCCAGCCTGAACTTCGGCCACACTGCCAGCCTGGTCCATCCTGTGCACAGGGGTGAAAAAAACCCTGCAAAGATTTTTTTCATGTGTGCAGCCACACAGGTTAGAGAGAACACTGCCCAGGACACCCTTACCTGGCTGCTCCGGCAGCCACGCTACCCACTGGGGCTCCCACCCTGTGCATGCTCAGCATGGGAGATTTCAAAACTCCCAGCCTAGGCTGGGACTGCTCCCTGCCACAGTATTACACTGGATTTCTATTTCCATCATGCTCCAGCTTATCAGTACTTCTTGGGTATGAAACTAACCTGCCCATAAGGCGCGTGCCTTTTTCAAAGGGGATTTCAAGGAAGAAAATTCTTGGCTTATACATGAATATGTACAGTAAGTGTGCACCCCTGACTAACGTTTATGATCTATTTCCTATCTCTTGAGTTTAATTTTTTTGTTAGTATGTTAGCTATGGCTTTAGCAACAGCCAAAGGGGAAGAAAGATTAAGCTCAAGCCAGCAATGTCGATGTTGGTATGAGGGTGTTCATAACTCTGAACCCAATTTTAAGGGCTCTTTCAAAAGCTTACAACTGAAAATTTACTTAATGTAGCTTTGAGTCTTTTCTGTGCAGCAGAATGCTGATTTTAGCCATCTTAATTTAAATGAAACAAGCACAGAAATGTTCCTTTTTTAAGGTTTAACACAGTACAGTAGCTGCTTTTCTTTTTCCTGTCTCTGCTTGAGTGCATACTTCTGGTTTTCAGACCTCAGGTTCTTCTCTATGGCCATGATATTTTATCACTAAGGTGAGACTTAAGTGGTTCAGAAATAAGGAATACCATAAATTCATATAAAACCCAGACAACTCTAGTTAACCAACCCAAACATGGTGCTGAAATGCTGTGGAAAGCAAGCCAGCCCAGGAAATGTGAGTGACTCTCTTTGCATCTAGCTTGGCCTTTGAGTTAGCTCCAGTAGGCCTGAGTAGTCGTTGTTTCAAAGGTACTCCAGGAGTCTCCACTTGGAGAATCATCTACCAAGTTCTGCAGTGCACCTAGGAGACATCACTGTCTCCGCACTCCCTAAGGTAACCAGAGCAAGGTCCCAGAAGAGTGGGAAGGACAAAAGGTGAGCTGAGAGGACAGTTGTGGAATTCAGAGTAAGGATGTATTGGAAGTACATCAAAGGCCTGTGTGAGGGTTTGGCAGTTAGAGACAGAAGTTTGGTTACAGTACTTCTGATACATGGTGCTTATGACCCATGCCCCCTCCCAACAATGAATCTTCCTCATAACACAATAAGGAAGAGTCAATCCTGCTTTCCCCAGAGTGGAGTCTCTGCCCTGGCCTTTGATATCCCCTTGTCTTTGCTTGCTTAACACCAAGGAAAGAAACTAGGCACAGCTGGGCAGAGATGGCTGGCAGGGGGTACCACAGTGGAGCAATGCTTTTCCTTGCTGTCTGGGCAGCATCCCTACCTGGTGTTCAGCTGGCACAGCAAAAGAAGTCTCCTATTGCATGAGATAGAAAACTATCAGTCCAGAAGGCATGAAGCAGTGAAAGGTACCTTGCACCTGTCATCACAGCCACATGCCAGAATTTTATCTGAAACCCCACAAGTAATCTCTGTTAAAGGCAGCAAGAATTGCACACATATGTCAGAGCAGACTTTGGGCCATCTTATCAAATACTGGGGAGTGGGGTTAAGTTAAACACCTCGGTACCATGATACAGCAGACTAAGCATGGAGCTACCTTCCCCTCCCACTGACTTGTGTGCAATGTTCCCTCTAAGCCAGTGGTTCCCAACCTGTGGTCTGGGGACCTCCAGGGGTCCATGGACATGTTGCAGGAGGTCCACAGAGCCTCTCCCAACCAGGGCTGGAATCCAGCTACAGCCCTGATGCTCCCCACCAGGGCTGCCTCTCCTCACCCATGGCCAGATCCTGGCAGGGGAATGGGGCGGTGACAGCTCCCCACGAGGGGGCCATAGCTGCTGTGGCTTGGCTTCCCAGCAGCATGGGCAGTGTTGGTGGCAGTGCTGCTCGCTGGCTGTCCCAGTGGTGTGGATGAGATTATATAATCAGCCAAGGGGGCCACAAAGATTTTTTGTTAAAAAGGGGTCCCCAGCCTGAAAAAGGTTAGGAACCACTGCTCTAAGCTGTGCAGCAAGCACTACTGGCTGCACATCGCTGGCAGCTGCAATCCCTGCCTGGCCAGAAGACAGTCTTCCAGCTGGCTGAGACCTACTCTGAGCTGGGAGTTTTTAAAACTCCCAGTCAGAGTAAGCTCTTAGTGAGCATGCACATAACCTCTGTGCATGCTCACTGAGAGCTTCCTCCGGCCGAAGGAGTGACTGGGGCCCAGGCCATGCCACTCTGGCAGCCAGGTATGGGGCCGGAGCAGCTGGCCATGAAAGAGGGCAGAGGGAAGACAGGCTCAGACCAGCTGGGGAGGCAGGGGCCGAGCAGCAACCAACACAAGTTGCTCAGCTGCCTTACGACCTTAGAGGGAACACATGTAGCCTTGAAACTGTATCTTCTTGTCACTGTACGTGTGAGAGCCAGGATGATTATATTTACCCACCACCCATGGTGGGAGCAGGGCACTATACTCCTGTTATGGAACCAGGCCATGCAGAAACTAGTTAAGTTTCCTTGTCAGTACTTCCCACTCACAAATTGTGTCAGACTAATAAAGTAATTTTTAACTGTGTGCAATTAACCATTAGAACAATTTACCAAGGGTCATGGCTAATATTTAAATCAACATTGGATTTTTCCTGGAAGATCAGCTCTAGGAATTATTTAGGGAAAATTCTGATCTCAATTCTAATATAGGCCATAGAACATCATCATAGTCTCTCTGCTGACCTGAGAAGTCTGGCAGCCAAGTTTAGGAAATTTTTGTGCCTAGTTTTCGGGGACCCTAACTATCAAGACGCATGGCTGCTCACTACATCTGATAAAAGTTACAGCGCTGTTATCTCACAGCATAAGACAATTACAAATGCAGATCAGGTAAATTAATTCCTGCTTGATCAGGCCTAGTCTATCTAAACAAATAGCATTCCTCTCCTTGAAAAGGCCACATCCAGTGAATAGGTGAATGACTCTTTAATACCAGTGCTCAGCATGGAGGTAGAGAGGCTAGCAGGCTTGTCCCACAAGAGGCTCAAAATGAGAACATCCTGGTTATTGATCAGACCCACATTCACATCACAGCATAAGCCTGACCTCGGGCTAGTGTGTATTTTGGCTACAAGTATTTAAGAAGAGAGAGACTTATTTCCCACAGCTGAACTTCCCCAACAGCTCAAGGTTAACTACTGGACAAGGCAGCATCTGTCAAGAAAGTGTACCACCCTACTTGCCATACCAGCTGCTCCCACCTTGGCACCGTCTCTCACCCCCATCTTCCCAGGGAAGACAAGTTAAATCCATAGCAGTACTTGGATCAGTTGAAGCATCTCTTGACTTCTGCAGATGTCTGCACCAAGATGAAAGATTCAAAACAGTCCCACACAGGAAGTTGGGGGCAACTACACGGGATTCCTAGCATAGTCAAAAGAGCGGTAGCGAACGAGTGGCAGTGGGTACCACAGAGCGTTTGTATTAGGCAAGTTCAGAGGTCCAGCAATAACAGTCATTTCCCCAACATTACAAACGAGTCTGGTAGCACTTTTAAAAGACCAACAACGAAGTGGGTTTTTCTTCCACAAAAGCTTATGTGATAAATAAATTCGTTAGTCTTAAAAAGTACCACGGAGCTCCTTGTTTGTTTTGTTGGACAAGACTAGCACAGGTACCCCTTTGGGGCTTCCTCACATTAAATCAGATGATCACAGTTAGCAATGACCAGCATAAGATGCCACTGTGAAGCAAAACAGCTTTCCATGCTCTAATCATCATGCTCCCTCTTCACTTGGTCTATGAAGGAACAAGATGTATTGACCAAACTTGAAGGCAAAAGATATAAAAATCCTGAGAGGCAAAATAATGTACTGCAAATAAAAGGGACATGAAGTATAGAAGATAATTATTTACTGCTTAGAAAAAAAGTTTAGTTATACAATTACTGCCTTTGTGAATTGCATGCAAAATGCAAAACTTCTCCCTAAGGTGCTCATTACAAGCTGCTCTTGAAACAATACATCTCTGGAAGCAAGGTAACTGTTAAATTTGCTCTACTACATCATCATAAAAAATTGAGTATGTTCTTTTCCCACTTCACCCCTGCTCCTCCCCACACACACACACAGAAAAAGAAACAGACTTGGGAGGTAGCTTTAGTCTCACCTCATGTAGCACATCAGTACCACACACTTCCCTTTTTTAGAAATCAAATCTTCTGTCATCCAAGTCAGTTCTGTAGCTTAGGATAAATTCTGGATCTTTTCTGACAGAAAAAGTGAGATTGGGTTTGAGAGTCGTTGCAAGATGATTCCTAAAAGAACAAAATCTTCACTTTTGTGATAGTTGTTTATACAAATTTAAGGTTATAAGCATAACTTCAGGATCTCCATTTTTTATGTCAAGAGCTTGCAGGAAACAGTTCAGTGCGTCTTGTAGTTTTCCACTGTCTTTCAATTTCTTTCCACGTTCTATCAGGGCATCGTAATTATCTGACCCATGAAGGGAATCTGGAGTGGTCTGAATAATGTCTTTCTGACCTGCATTATCCTTTGAAAAGCAGTCAATTTGCTCACCAGATAGCAACTCAGGGTCACCCGTAGATTCCTCTTGAGACTCTTCCTCAATTTCATCTGCCTCAGACTCCGTATCATCTAAGTAACTGGCTGTAGCTTCTGTATCAAGTGTTTCTCCAGCAGGTTCTACATCAGGCTCCACAGACTCCACACTATGCTCTTCAGCTTCTTCTATCACAAGTTCTTCTTGCACCTCATCACTATCCTCTTCTTGGCTTAGAGCTCCCATGGTTTCCTCAATATCCTCAACCTGGTCCAACACTGCATTGATAAGAGATCTTCTAGAAGCTGTAGACCTGTTTCCACTCGAAGAAAAAATGGGGTCTCCTGTAACTTTAGCACATTTAGGAGTAGATGAACTGATCCCAGTCAGAGATAGATACAAAGAGCTATTTAAGGGTGAGACCATTTTTTCAGGCAAATTTTCATCTACAATCATGACTGAATTATCTTCATCTTCACTATCAGAAACAATTCTTTTAGCCCACTTCTTTTTGCCAGTGGCAGTGATCTCACTGCTGTCCATTAAGTCTTCACTCACTGCTATAGAATCATCTAGGTTGCTCTTGGCTACATTACAGGAATTTCCAAAGCCATCACGTTCTCTTACCCAAGAATTAGTTGCAGAACTGCAGTGGCTTCCTGCTTTGAGATCAAAGGCTGCATCTTTGGTGTACTCCAGTAATTTTTCCCGTTTTGAAACATTTCCCTGTCCATCTTCAGAGTCCTCCAAAACAAGATTGAAGTCAGCCTGATATTGGGATGTGCTAGATGCACCCTCCAAACTGTCTTCACTCATGTCGGCCTTAAGAAATTCACTAGGGCATTCTGATGCAATACTCAAAGTTTTGGACAGTACCGGAGAAGCTAGTTCAGGATTTTCTTTCCCATCATCTCCTGGGTTAGTAAGAGAATCACAAATTTGAAGTGACATTTCTGCATTTCTTTGTTTATCAGCAAAGACGGAGTCATTAAATGAAGACATCAAATGCAGCGGAGAGGTCATTTGATCATCATTTATGCTATGTGAGTTCTCAAGTAAGTGATGAGAGTCTTGTCTTGGTTCAGGGCCATGTTCCTCTTTGTTAACAAATGAGTCAACTCCAAAGGAAGATGGTATAAAATTTGTATCAAGATTTTGTTCAGAATCCTGTATATCAGATTGGTTCAATATCTTAACACTAGTAAGTGATTCATTAATATCCATATTAGACACATCCTCTGCCAGCTGTTCAACCCCTGAATCCACAATAACTAAGCTTGTCATTCTAGCACTGACATTACCAACATCTCCATTCTCCGTAAGATCAACAGCTTTATCATTTGTGGGTTCACCTAATACATGTGGCAAAAAGTGATGTGTGTTAAACTCTGGTGATTTCTTTTTTGGTTGTGAAGACAGTACCGATGGTCTCAGCCATGCTCCTTCAGTATCACTTTTGATTCTCCCCACCAGTTGGTCTTTGAGCTGAGATTCTAGCTGGACTAGCTCCTGAGCTTTTTGTACCCTTTGTTGAATATACTGATGAGCTTCTTCATTCTCAGCCTGTTCTTCTTGAGCTGTTTCTCGTGTGTACATTAAGTCATGATCTGAAATGCCAAACATTTGCAGTGAGTGCAGATAAGCTATGTGTTCATCCAGCTCCAAGTCAGTCTTCCTTTGGGTGGCATGCAAGGACTGCAGCTGAATCTGTGTTGCAGAGGTTTGAGTATCTCCTAATGTAAAGAGCTCCCTTAATTCCTGCTTAGTGAAATATCTAAATGGATTCTTTTTGTCACCAGTAGTTTGTCTTATTAACGAATCTTTGAAGACTTGTCGCCTGTATATTTTCTCTTCCACTGTACCACAGGTAATCAGCCTATAAATCACTACATTTTCTTTTTGTCCTATCCTATAAGCCCTGTCCACAGCTTGGGCTTCAGTAGCTGGATTCCAACTGGGATCAAAGATCACCACTCTGCTAGCTGCTGTTAAGGTTATGCCAACGCCACCTACTTGTGTAGTAAGCAAGAAGACAGAGTAATCTTTATTACGCTGAAACACGTTAATCCTCCTCTCTCGTTCCACTAAATGGGTCACTGTTCCATCTATACGCATGGTCTTAAAATGTCTGTGAGTTAAAATGCGCTCTATGATATCCAGCATTTTTCTTGACTGAGAAAATACCAAAGTTCTATGTCCCTCCTCTTGCAGCCTTTCTAGAAGTCCGATGAGGAACAGCAATTTCCCAGACTCCTGAATCAGAACCTCATCAGAAAGATGATCTATTTTGTTAGCTCCTGAATAGGTATATCCTTCACTCTCATCCTGCTCAGAGTAACCACCTTCTTCCAAGCCAAGCTGGCTGCATGCTCGTGTTGACAATAACCTAGGGTGATCGCATAGCTTCTTTAAGACATTCAGCTCAGCCAAAGGTGATCGTGTTGTCATTAACAACTCCTTCACGTGATCCAAAGAGAGAAAGTTCCTGTATATTTCTTCTTGAACTGGTGCTAAGTACACCCACACGATGAAGTCATTTTTCCTGGTAAGAGAAGGCATTCCAGGAGCTATGTTCTCACTCTGCTCATCAGGAAGATGGGTTTCCATTTTGTCAGACTTGTACTTCTTTATGTCTTCTTTAGTTCTTCGGAGAAAGTATGGCTTTATAATGGTCATTAAATTTTCAGATATCTTAAGTCCAAGTGCTTTCTCTCCTGGAGTCGCATCTTTCTCCCTTGCCCTTGTAATGGGATTCTCATATTCCATTTTAAAGGTCTTTGCTGTTCCTAGGAGGGACCCCTGACATGCAAAGTCAAACAAGGACCACATCTCACGCAGATTATTTTGAACTGGTGTCCCTGTGAGGAGGATGCGATTTTTTGCAGGAATAGCATACGCAGATCTTGTTGTTTTAGCAGATGGGGACTTAATTTTATGGGCTTCATCAAGAATAATGTAATCCCAGACAAATTCTCGTCCTTTAAAACTAGAAAGCTGCTGCCAGTTATTGATTAGCATTTGATACGTTGTGATCACAATGCCATTCTTTCTTTGAATGCTCTCTAGCTTTCTGTTACGCTCAATTTTACTGGTGCCATGAAAGTCTTTCACCCTCATTCCTGGCGTCCACTTGGCAAACTCTTTCATCCAGTTGCTAACAAGAGTGGTTGGCATGACCAGCAGTACAAACTTTATGAGTTCAGCATCAAACATTCCAGAAAGGAATGTAATTATCTGGATAGTCTTTCCCAAACCCATGTCATCTGCCAGTATGCCCCCCTGCCTTCCATCACGATAGATGTTGTATAGGAAGGCTACACCTTCTCTTTGATGTTCAAAGAGTTTGTTGTACAGCTCTCCGTAGATCATTAAACCACTGTTACACACATCCACAAATCCTTCCTCCTCCTCTGTGGCAAGTGCCAGCTCAGCAAGTGTTTCCTCAAGCCTTTTGATTCTGTTCCTCAGTTTTTCACTGGGATGAATTTCATTTGCAAGGTTGAAGAATTTAAGAGACTCTTCTAGGTTTCCATTTCTGGCCTCATCTTTTGCCTGAGTCACATACCTGTAGAACACAGAACAAAGAAGCAATGTTTGCTGGAGTCAAACAATAAACACAAACATGCACAAGTCCATTTGTTTTAACATTGTGAGGCCTGATTTTTGTACAGCACTTAATATATTCAAACTGCCCAAGAACTTCATCAGAGCAACAGAACAGCTCTGCTGCTATTAAAAGATAAGACCAACAAGGGCTTCCTATTTAAAAGCTTGACTGTTTTAAATGCTCTAAACTCCATGCAGTTAATCAGATTGCCCTGAAATTCAGTGTTCCTCATGGGATACAGGTTACAGTCAGATACAAATTTGGAGGCATCAGCAGGTGCTGAAATACAGTTCCTCGGATAGAAAAACCAAAACAGTTTTTCTTAATGTTGACACACACTGGCAACTATTTTGTCTATTGATAGAGCAGTGGTTCTCAACCTTTGCAGGTCGCAACACACTTGGTGGCATAGTACAACCCTACAGAACACACCAGTCCACCCCACCCCCAGGCCAAATCCAGCCATCTCCCAGGCTCTCCACAACAGACTTAACACTGCGTGACAACACAGTAATGTGTCCTGACACAGCGGTTGAGAATCACTGCAAGAGAGAACAAAATAGAGCTCAGATTGTCATGGCAAGGACAAAACTACTTGGGGACAAAGCATCTGGAAAGCCACTTTCATACCCCAGAACCTGGTTGTCTCCGAGGATATATTAGAGTCCTCAGATCCATGCGCCCCTGCAGGCACTGTTCTTCAACTGCAGCCAAGAGCAAGATTTGACATTTAAAAACAAACCTCTTCCAGTCTGCTGCCATCAGAGGGGGATTTTTATTTTGGGAACTTGGAATCTGAGTACAGCAGAAAATTCCAAAGGTGCCAAAACTATTTTTGAAGGGGGGGGGGGCACACATGCAAACATTCACTGGGAGAAGAAAGTGACTAGGGATCCAAGAGTGGAGTTACCAGATACCAAAGCCTGGAAAAGAGGACAGGGAAATACAGAAAGGAGGACATTGGAGAAAATGTAGTATTAATGTAATATTCTTCTGTTTTGAAGGGGCCTGAAACGCTTCTCCTAAACACAGGGTGTTCCAGCATACTTTAAGCAAAAAGCCAAACAAAATCATGTATTTTTAAAATGCCTGCTACGTGGAGGACATGAAGGTAGAAAGGAGGACATGTGCTCCTTTTGCTTGACATCTGCAAACCCTGTCCAAGGGTAGGTGGCTGAAGGGATTTGGCTGTGCAGGGAGCCACGGGAGTATGCTGAGGAAGAGGATAAACAGAATGGGTGACAGCGGAAATAAGAGGCATTGAGAGGGAGGCTCACGTGAGGGGCAGCAGAGGAAGACAGAGGTTTAGGGGTGGGGCTATCAATCCTTACTTCTCTCCTTCCGGCCCGTGCTAGGATGGGGGGAGTCCTGCCCACTCCTACCTGCTAACACCCCGCTAACACCGATTGGCTGACGCGACCACCTGATTTGCATGCTGCAGGGAGTGAGGGAACAAAAACAACCATGCAGATGCTCCTCGCCCCTGTGTGGGCCGGGCGGCGGGAGCGAGGCGCCCGCCTCGCGCTGCCCGCTGACAAGTCACAGCGCGCGGCCTCTGGCTGCGCCACCTCACCTCTCGTACAGCCCCTCCGGGCCGGGCTCGGGCTCGGGCTCAGGCCCCGGCCCCGCCATTGCGCCCGCTGAGTGAGTCGCCAGCTCGGCTCCGCTCCGCCGAGCCCGGCAGTTCCAAATGCCCCGCGCCGCCTTCCCGACATGCCCCGCGCCGGCGCCGCCAGGTCAGCCTATCCCCTGCAGCATGCAAATCAGGTGGTCGCGTCAGCCAATCGGCGCTTGCCAGCCGCGGCGAGGAGAAGGAAGAGGAAGAGCATCACTCAGGGGCGGGACTGTGGGGGCGGGGGAGGCTCTGGAGAGCGAGGCAGCCAGAGGTGGGGCAGCTGCCAGTCTGCAGCACCTCATCCAGCTGTGTAAATTTCCTACGGGCTCTAAATGATCATGTCTTGATGCCCAGAGGTAGGGCTACCAGATACCAAACCCTGGAAAGGAGGACAGGGAAGTATGAAAAGGAGGATATCGGAAAAAATTCTTCTGTTTTTAGCGGGCCCTGGAACACTTTCCCTTTAAAAATAAGGTGTTCTATGGCAATCCAGCATACTTCAACCCCTGTAAGTAAAAAGCTAGACAAAATCATGTATTTTCAAATGCCGGCCAGATGGAGTACATGAAGGAAAAAAGGACATCTCCTCCTTTTGCCTGACATCTGGTAAACCTAACCAGAGGTGGTCTCATTGATTCTGGGTAGGGTCGCCAGATGTCAGGCAAAAGGAGGACATGTTCTCCTTTTCCCCTTCATGTCCTCCATCTGGCAGGCCTAGTAATAATACATGATTTTGTCTGGCTTTTTACTCACAGGGGTTAAAGAATCCTGGAATGCCTTATTTTTAGGGGGAAACGTTCCAGGGCACCCTAAAATCAGAAGAGCATTATATTAATAACTACATTTTCTCCATGTGTCCTCCAATGTCCTCCTTTTCATACTTCCCTGTCCTCCTTTCCATGCTTTGGTATCTGGTAACTGTGGAGGAAAACTGGTCCAGGTTCTCAGCCTAGAAAGAGAAACCATGAATCCTCCCCAAAGATGAAGGCCCGTTCCCAGCTGAGACTCGAATAAGCAGAGAACGAGGTGTGGTTCAAAGTTTATTATTCAGCTAAATAATAACGGGAACTGCATCTCAGAGAAGCAAAAAGAAGCTCCCCTCTCTGAGCAAGAACCCCCACTATAGGGGTTACAGGTCATACATACCTTCTAACATGCAAAATACGATATACATAATGCAACAAGCTCATGCATAATACAAGTTACATCATGCCTAAAATCACTGCATGGTGTTACTACTCTTAATATGCAGGTTACACAATTAGATTATACTTAATAGGCAGCATATAGTTAGCCTGCCTCTGTTGTTGGTGTTTACAGCTTATTTGGGTAACACTTACTGTCCTTGACCAATGAGAGTGGCCAGACTCCTGTGACCCCTCAGCTACCTGGCCCCCATCAACCTGTTTACCAGACAAGGCTGAGGGCTTCCCATCAGGGTCCAGACAGGAGGGATTGTTTTATAATCTAAATTTGTGGATTACCTTTTTTATCTATAGAGACAGTTTACCTTCTTATCTATCTAAGTCACTAGCTTCCCTGACTTAATATATATTCTGTAATTAATGTTGTCTTAGCAAACACAGAGACTCTCACACAGAACTTTCAAACCAAACTTACTCCATCTTGCAATTTTCTTTACATAACCCTAATTCTGGGACCCTGGGCAAAAGTCAAGGATAGGGACCTTCCCAGTTTCCCCCACCCTAACTGCTGACTTGCCACAAACCAGTGGCTCTCTGCACCCCCCACCAAAATCATGCCAGTCTTGTGCTAGTTAGTCCAACCTGTGTAGAGTTACCAGACATCCCGCAGAAAGAGGACATCCTCCTTTTTACATTCATGTCCTGCATCCAGCAGACACGTTAAAAATACATGAGTTTGTCCAGCTTTTTACTTACAGGGGTTAAAGTAGGCTGGAATGCCTCAGAACAGTGTTCTGGGGCCCCCTAGTTTTAGGGGGAAGCTTTCCAGGCCCCCCTAAAAATAGAAGAACGGAACACAGTGTTCCAGTGCATCCCACCAGGGCCGGTTCAAGCGGCTGTGGGCTAGAGCAAGCCGAGTCACGCCTCCCCACTTTCCCAGCGCATGGGGAGGCCCTGCCCCACCAGGCACAAGCAGCATGTGCCCACCTCATCCCAGCCAGCTAGCTGGCGCCATAGTTGTAGCCTCCCAAAGTAGCTATGAGTCCTCAAGAGCCCCTTCCCTGACCCACCAATAAGGAGGCCTGGAAAGGGGTTTGGGGACAGCCAGACAGCAAGGGGAAGGGTGCAGGGGAGTGGGGTGGAAAGAAGGAGTCCGCATGGTGGGCTAGAAAGGTGTAGAGCAGATTGAGGGCATGAAGGAGGGGTGCAGTGTGTGACTCGGGCCTCCTGGGATAATCTTCTGCATATGCCAAAATAAGGGCAAGCTGCAAAACCAGGGGCCAAACCCCCAAACCACTAATGGATGGTACTTAAATGAGTCGCCTAGTCAGTAACAAAACATGCTTCTGATTCCCCACTCTGGTCATCACCAAGCATAACAAAATAGAAACTTCCCCCTTTATTGCACATCAGCTCCTCCAGTCTCTGTCTAGCCACTGGGCCTCTTAAAGAAATATGTTCTCCTGACCCCATCACCTAGAACAATATAGGCCTGGATCTTACCCAAAATACCACACTGCCAGCCAATCTTTTAGTAGCTACAGCTAAAGGTTTAATATAAAAAGAAAAGAAACAAACTATGAGAGATGTTAAAGGGTCAAAATGAATCACACACATCAAATGATTTAGAGTCCACAGAAAGCAAATCCTTGAAGAATCTGTAGTTTGCAGGTTAGTCCAATTCCTCTGGTATGCACCCAGCACTTGGGCAGGTCTCAGTCCTTTGTTCAGTGCGGCAGAATAGTTCCAGAGGAGGGTGTTGGTTGCATCCAGACTGAAGACAAAATGAAGATGGGCCCACTGCGTTTTATCACCTTTGACTTTCCCATGCTCTCAGAGTCCTTGCCAAATCAAAATGGAGTTGAGACATATGGTCCTAGGCCCACTTTAGCTGTGAGTTCCCTTGAGGGGCCATCAAGAGGACAATGGTTTTGCAGACATGCAGTCTGGGATTACCTTAGAATCAAACAACTTGGAACACATATAAAACAAATATAATCCTAATTTCTAATAAAGATATGATACCTACATATAAACCATATAATCATTCCTAGCAGATTACAACCTTTCTATTGATACCAAAGATGGTATATCACACAGGATTATTGCAAATATGAAATATTAATATGAAAAATAATCATAAACAGTGCCATAGACCCAGAAAGCATCACACACCCCCAAGCAAGATTGATGCAGAAAAGGGTGTCACCTAGACAAGTGTCATCTAGACACTGCTGGATGCATCACAAAAGGGTTAAGCTTGGTTGTAAACTATTACAGCTTTGAACAAGTTTCAAAGATTCTACTAAATGTCAGAAACATGGTACACCTTACATTCTTTGGCAGAAAATCACTTACAAGAGATAACATCATCATAAACCTTTATATCCAGTTGCATAAGAGTGTATTTTATCATTAGCTGTGTTATGCCTTCAATACAAATAGTTTGTCAGAGGACTAGATTGTCCAAGGCCCTCTTGGATTTTTTAATATTTAACCAGTTGTTTTTGGTTTATCTCAGTGGTCTTAGTAGCACAGGATTTTAGCTTAACTACCTCCTTGGGGTTTAGGTATTTCAGGGTTAACCCTATCCTCACACCCACAAAACAAAGTTCCTTCTTTTTTTTGTCTACCCTGGATGTTGGATGTGGTGTTTTGAACTACCTAGGGTCATTGGGGTTGTCACAGTGATAAATGGGAGGGTCGTTTAGGTGCTAGGGAAACCTGTCTGTGGGTCCTCTCTCTCAGTTCTCTTTCAATAAAGACTCCTTACACAGCTCTGAATATGCTGCCTCTCCTTATTGGAATATAATTTCCCCTAAAACTCTACATTGGAAAGCCTGGACTCTCTGGTAACATGATCCATTGTCCAGCTAGGAGTGTCTGCCATGCCAGCAGCTCTAAGTCTGGTGGGCAGATCCTCCCACCCCAGTCAGTCAGGTAAATTTCAATAAGCCACACACTAGCTTGCTTAATAATTTCCAAATTTCCAATCATGTCCGACTTCCAATCTGTACTCTATTTGAGAGTTATAGGAAACATTTCAGCTAGCATCTCCCAAACAGAGCTCTGATATTCAGATCTGAAAGTTTCATTCCATATGGCCCCAGTTGCACCTGAACCCACAAAGAGACTGCAAGATACTTCCAAAGCACTCAGGGGTAAAAGCTGGTCTGCTTCCTCTTGCATATCCAAGACATCAGCTGCACAGCTGCCCTGCCCTATAACTACAGCTGCCCAATTGTCCTCCTGATCCTGAGGCATTTTCTGTTCACTCTGAGTTAGCCTCACGGATGTAGTCAGGTTTTAACATCACTGTCTCTCCAAAACACTGACAAGTGCAGTCACTTGGTTACAGGGCTGTTCAAGCTTTTCATTAACTTCCACTCCATCTGGAACTTTTTCCAAGGTATCCACACTAGATCTTACAAAAACTAAGTCAGTGAATCCATCTGTGGGTGAACCACTCAGGCAGTCAGAATCTGAAACAAATCTTTCCACATACAGGACAGTGCTTCAGAAAGGTACTCCTGCTGAGATAATCCCATTAGTTCACTTCCACACCCTCTTGCTGCAGCAGACTATTCACAAAAGCCATCAGGAGACTCTACAAAAGACAACTCCCCCCCCCCATCTATTACTATGGCAACCCCAATCTGCCACTAATGTAACCCAAAATACCACATATTCCTCCCCTTCGAATAAAAGCACCCCCCTCTAGAATATGCCCTTCCCCCCAAAAGATCAAACACTAAACAGGGAGATGAGGGTAGACTGCCCCATCTCCAGGTGAACCCCTGGGGAATTATTACACACTGTGATGGGGGAATCACCGCTAACTAAAGATCCAGTTGAGTAGGAGGCCTTGTCTTTCTAGGAGGATTATGGCAAACCTCTGGTGTGCTCACACCAGAAGGTGGTATTGGCGATGGTGTGACAACAGGTACTGGAGAAGTAGCTGGAACCAAAGGGGATGTTGTGGCCAGTTGGACCATGGAAGAGGGCAAAGGTACTGAAGAGATGGCTGGAGCAGGAGAGTCACACACAGCAGATTTGGGACTTGGTGGTATATCATTGGCAAACAGGGGCGCCACTGGTGCCTGGCACATGGGGCACATGCCCTGAGTCCCAGCGCCAGTGCCCTAAGTGCCTGGCATGCCCCCTTGTGGCCCATCCCTGGCTTCAGATCAAGAGCCGGGCTGCCCACGGCAGCACCTGCCTCTCCCAGTCCTGGCCCCAGCCCCAGCTGTGGATCCAGGGCCAGCCTGGCAGCAGCAGGACCCCAAAGCCAGATCGGGCCCAGGTATAAAAATCAGACCGGGGGGGGGGGGGGGGCCTGTTCCCATGCCCCAAGTCTTTCCCTGGGGGCAGCACCATTCCTGTCTGCAAAAATTAAGTCAGGCAAGTCAGTTAGAGACGTATTCTCGGGACAGGAAGGACCAGGCAGCAACTGATCTACATGCTGCTGCTTAGCAAGGCCATCCATCATCTGAACCAAGTAGGAAACAGGTCCTGTCTGGGCAATGACTGTAGCTGGCACCCATTTAGCTCCTAAAGCATAGTTTTAGGCTAGGACAGGCTGTCTGAGGCTGAAAGTTCAGTCCTTTGCTCCCAGTGTATTCCAGACGACCTGTTTCTGCTGTTGGTGTTGAACAACTTGTTGAATTTCTCACAGTTTTGGCAAATCTAAGCAAGTACGCACTGTCATCCCATCATAAAGAAAGACGGGGAGCCTTTGCTGTAGCCTGCAGAGTTTCTGTAGGATATTAAGAAGTTGTCCAGCTGCTTCTAAAGAGATGAATATCCCCTCAAAGATTTTAGAGGTTGTTGAATAGTCTTCATGAACCTTCCAGCTAGTCCATTGGTGGAAGGATGATACAGTGCCAATCTGATAAGATGTATTCCAGTGGTTCCCAGTCTGGGGTCCCTCGTCCCCCACATGGGGTCTGCAGCACTGCTTCCCACCAGGGCCAGAACACAGCTGTGGCCCTGATGCTCCACACCAGGGCTGGATCCCGGTGGGGTGGGGGGGCACAGAGGGCTGCCTCTACACAGTAAGGGGAGGCATTGCAGATTAGCTGTAGGGTGAGGACAAATCAAAATGTGTCAGAACTCTTGAATTTATCTATGTGAGTTTAGCCTTGCTGAACACAACATCACGGGCTTCAGTCCATTTCCAGCAACTGTTTGCTCCAAGAGGCTCATGTAGGAGTTTCACTAACATTGCTAACTGTAGAATAAACTTGCCATAATAATTCAGCAACCCTAAAAAAGAGCAAAGTTAGCTTACGTTCTCAGGAGGGGGAGCATCCACGATAGCCTTTACCTTTGCTGGAGACTTACGGAAGCAAGCAACATCAATTATATGTCCCAAATATTCAACAGAGGACTGGAAAAAGTCACATTTGTCTCAGCAAATGCATAAGCTGTACTCTTCCAGTCTTTGTAGGGTAGCTCTCAAGTTCGTAAGGTGCTCTTCCTCATTTTTGCCAGTGACCAGGATGTTGTCAAGATAGCACTGTACTTTCAATAAGCCACTCAAGATCTGGTTCATGGTCCTCTGAAACAAAGCCAGAGCTAAAGTAATTCTAAAAGGCAAGTGGCAGTAGCTGTATAGCCCATTGTGCATTACAATAGTCAACAACTCTTGAGATTCTTCTTCAACATGCATCTGTAAATACACGTGACTTAAATCAATCTTGCTGAATTTTTGTCCCCCAGCCAAACCCATGAATATGTCCTCAGTGCGGGGAAGAGCGTATTGTTCCATATGTAACATTGGGTTAAGAGTGACCTTAATAGCTCCACAAATCTGAATAGAGCCATCTTTCTTCATGATTGGTGTTGCCCACTGGCTGTAACTAGCATTAAGACTCCTTCCTTGACTAGCCACTCCAAGTCTACTTCAACTTTGGATCTGATTGTGAATGGCACCATTCTGCCCTTCAAACATTTTGGTTGGCAATTAGGTTTAATATCTAACTTCACAGAGATTCCCTTCATGCTGCCTAAGTCCTCCCTGAAAACAGCAGCATGTTTTGCTAGTATTGTTCCCAGACTTATTTCTTCTTCAATCAATTGATGCACTTTTGCCCAATTGAGTTGGATCTTCCTAATCCAAGACCTTCCCATTAAGGCTGGGTAATTACCTTTCACCAGACACAGTGGTAGCCTTGCGGTCTGTCCATTGAGCTCTACTTTCACATCAATAGTACCCAACAGGGGTACAACCTCTGCAGTGTACATCTTCAGAACAACTATTGTCGGCTTAAGTGTCAGATGCCTGAAGTCCTTCTCATACATGATGTTAGAAACTAATAATGTCAATTTCCAAAGGGATAGCCATGTTAGTCTAGTCCAGCAAAAAAAAAAAAAGAAGTCGTGTAGCACTTAAAAACTAACAGATTTATTTTTTGCATGAGCTGTCATAGGAGAAAATCCGACTTTGTCAGATGCTTCGAAGATGGGCTTTGAAGCATCTGACGAAGTGGGATTTTCTCCCACGAAAGCTCATGCAAAAAATAAATCTGCTGGTTTTTAAGAAACTAATAAAACAGCTGCTCCGGTGTCCAATTCCATGCATACAGAGGTGTCACCCAGAATTTAGGTGGGCCAGCTGTTATAGACAAAAGATGGAGTGACTCTTCATTTTCTGCCTTTCAGTGTGATCACCTTGTGCCTGTTCTATTGCTTGCAAAATTTCCCTCTTGTTCTGCCAGACCACCAGCTCATTTTTCTCCAGTCTGCCCTTTTGGTTTGGCTCATCCCTCATTTGTTTGCAGGCACGTTCAATGTGTCCTTTCTTGCCACATCGTCAACACAGTAGCTCCTTACATCAGCACTCAGACCCATGGAATGTTCTCTCTAAGGTTTGACGGCTTGTGTGCAAAATTTTCAACCCATATGCAGAACTTTTTTGAATAAAATTTTTGTGCAAATTCACATGATGGAAATTATTGAAAAGTATAGAACAATGAAAAATTAAGTTATTTTAAATTGTTTTATTAATAATTTGAATGTATTCTATGCTTATGTGACATTGTGTCATCAATTCTTCAGTGTTGTTTGTCTGCCTTTGTCAGTTTTCCAAAATGAATAAGGACATAAAAAAAGTTAAAGGGAAAGCAGCTAATTTGCCTCATTTTGCACAGCAGCCCATTTTACAATTTTAAAAAATTTGTCCAAAATTGTTTCTAGCCAGTTCAAATGTGTCCCTTTGTTTGTTTTACTTAATTGGTCACTGTTAGTAATTTTAATCATGATACACTTTATTTTCCTTCATTTTATTAGTGGTTGCTATATATTTTTCCCCCAATTTAGCCTTTCCCTAAGAAGCAACAGGCCAAAAGTTAAAAAATCCAACACAGGATGCAAACCCGTGACCCTGATATTACAAGGTTAGTGCTCGACCAACTGAGCTATGAAGATACCATCAATAACCAAACACAACAAAACCACACCCACCAACCCACACACACAAAAAGGCAAGCTTCTAGGACTAAATGATAATTATGCACTCCACTGCCACTCGATATTTTTTCCCCTCCCTATAAACTGTTCTTTGTCAGTTTGTTTGTTTTTTAAACATTCTACTTACCAGAAATGAAAAGCTGATACTCAGATGCGCTTAAGACCTGCCGCCCCCCCCTGCCCATCTTCAGCTGCTCTCCCAGGCTGCCGCCTCCCCCAGCTGATCCTTGGCCATGGTTCAGGCTGCCCCCTCTTCCAATCCTCAGCAACTTTGCCAGCCTGAACTCCCAGCCCTGGGCCAAACCTCAGCCACTCTGCTGACATGGCCCTGCCAGGCTCCTACCCCACTCCCTGCCCCACTGATCCTCGGCTGCTTTCCCGGCCTGGCCCTGCCTGGCCCCGGCCCCTCCCAGCTCCTCTGCTGGCCTGGCCCAGCCCCAGCCTCCACTGATCCTTAACTGCTTTTGCTGGCCTTGCCCTGCCCAGCCCCAGCACCCCCGTCCCAGCTGATCCTTGGCCACTTTTCCTCCCCCACCTGGCCGATCCCTGGCTGCTTTGCTGGCCTCGTTCTGCCCTTCCCTGGCACCCCTCCCCACTGCACAGCTGGCCTGGCCCCAGCCCTGCTCCATCCCCTGCCCCAGCAGATCCTTGGCCGCTTTTCCAGCCTGGCCATCCCTGGCCCCAGCCCCACTCGCCCCCACCACCCGGCCAATCCTTGGCCACTTTGCCAGCCTTGCCCTGCTTGGCCCCGCCTCCCCCATGCTACTCAGCTGGCCCAGCCCATCCCAGCCCTGCTCCACCGCCACCCCTGCCGATCCTCCACCGCTTTTTCTGACTTGCCCTGGCCCTGCTGCCTTCCCCCAGCTGATGCTCTGCTGGCCTGCCCAGCCAATCCTGGGCTGTGCTGCTGGCTTGGCCCTCCCTGTGCGTGGGAATGGGACAGCTTTGCATGGGGAGGTTTTTCTTAGGTGCGCAGCTGCGCAGCCGCGCACCTTAGAGGGGACATAGATGGTGACCTGGTCTTCCACACTGGTGACATTCCCACCTTCCCAAGGCCTGGATGGTAGATTCTGTGGATACCTTATGCACCCCAGCACTAGCCCTGATTTGTTGCATCTCTTGGGTGGCTGTTCCATAAAGACTACAATATCCAGAGGCATCGCTGGCGCTAGGCACCAATGGTCCCTTTAAGCTGTGCGGGTGTGTGGCCGCGCAGCCCACCACAGCCCCCCCCCGCACAGGGAAGGCTGCTGGCCATGCAGACCCGGCACCTAGAGTCCCAGCTCAGAGCTCCTCTGGAGCTGGGAGTTATTAAAACTCCCGCCCAGAGAAGCTCTAATGGAGCATTCCCAGAATGTCTGAGCATGCTCCATTAGTGTTTCTCCGGCCCCAGGAGGTGTGGCTGGGCCATACCGCTCCAGCGACAGGGTAGGCTTGTGGGGAGGGATTGGGCAGGCTGGGGAGTTACCAGGGGAGCAGGCCCGTGGGGAGGGGGCATGGCAGGATCGGGCCTGTGGGGGTGGCAGGATCGGGCCTGCATGGGGGAGGGTCACGCAGCAAGCAACGTGAGTTGCTCAGCTGCCTGAGGATCTTAGAGGGAACATTGCTGGGCATCCGGGGCACCTGCCCTGAATCCCAGCGCCGGTGCCCCGGATCCAGGGCCCTGCTGCCCGTGGCCACTTCTGTCCCCATCCCTGGCCAGGGATCCGGGGCCCGGCTGCCTGCGGCCATGGCAGCCCTGTCCCCAGCCAGGGATGTAGGGCCCAGCCACCTGCAGCTGCTTCCGGCCCTGTTTCCGGCCAGGGGATCTGGGGCCCAGCCGCCCATGCCAGTGGCAGCCCCATCCCCGGCTGGGGATGCAGGACCCCACCGCCTGCAGCCGCTTCCGGCCCCATCCCCAAGCGGGGATGCAGGGCCTAGCCGCCTGCAGTGGCGCAGCGGCTTCTGACCCTGTCCCAGGCCAGGGGGCGGGGCCTGCAGGTGGGGACGGGGCCAGTGGGCTGTGGGCGGGGCCTGGGCCCGTGCCCTTGGTCCCTCCCCTGGCCAGCGACGCCTCTGGCAATATCGATGGCTTTCTGAAAGGTGAGCTGAGCTTCAGTTAGCAGGTGTTTCATTGTTGGTTCACAGCATAGGCCACATACCAGCCTGTCACGTAGCATGTCATCTAACATGTTCTTTAAATCACAATGTTCCACCAGCTTCCTCAGAGCTGCTACAAATTTTACAATTGATTTACCTTCACCTTGATTTCTGTGGTGGAACCGATACCTCTTTGCTATTACCAGTGGTTTGGGGGGGAAATGTGCTCCCAGAATTTCCACGAAATCATTGTAAGAGCTTGTTTCAGGTTTCTGTGGTGAAGCTATAGTGCAGGCCTGGCCAAACTGTGGCTCAGGAGCCACATGTGGCTCTTGAATGAAAAAGTGTGGCTCTCAGAAGAACGTCAGCAACTCCATTTAGAAGGTAAAAGTATATGGGTGTATGCTTCAGTGCAGCTCTTGAAGGTTTAATAATCAACTCGGGTGGCTCTTGAGTTCCGTAAGTTTGGCCACCCCTGCTATAGCAGGACCAGTGAGTGAAGCTATGGTGCCCTCTTGTGGTTGTTTATCTCCCATCCGTTGCCTTCACTAAGTAAATAGATCAGATTTCAACTATTAGTTACCAGCGTCCATCCACCCTCAGGCACACAGCTCAAATTCCCAGCTGCACAGAAATGTTAACAGTAAGAAAGAAAGTTCATTCTTACAGGACTTCAGGATTTTCTATCTTGACAGGATGTTATCTCAGAATCCCACATCTTCGTCACCAGTTGTTATATAGGAAATATCATGCTCAGCAGCTCTCTTCCTGTGGCTTTATTAAAGCATAGCTGAAACTGAACAGACCATTTTCCCACGGGCAAGACAAAAGACAACTCTTTCCATCTATTACTATGGCAACCCCACTCTCCCAGTAATGTAACCCAAAACACTACACATACATTGACATCATCTTCCCCTCAGAATAGCAGGAGCAGAAGCAACATGAGGAAAAGCAGCAGCCTAAGATGGGGGTGAGGGAGAAAGATCCCACTGTGTTTGCAAAGTCTCAACACCAGGAAGAGCTTCTCTAAAAGAACTATCCCTTCTTTTATCTTTTACACTTTTTCACATAAAAAAAAAAGCTCCCTTGGAGGTTAGTGTTTCCAGTAGTTCTTTAACTTACGATGATAAAAACTAATTTCACTCCTTCATACTTACTTTAGTAGTACAGAGATGATTTTGTTACTGGACCATGGGATAATTTGTTAGGCCTCTCTGGATAGGATGTAGCAGTATTGTTATTTGGTGATAACTGCAAATATTTCCACTAGTCCTCACTAGGGCTGTATGGAGTTTAAACAGCTGAGCCAATATATGCAATTTGGTTCTCATTTTAGAGCTGGTTCACCAAGCTTTCCATCCATGTTAACTATGCAAATCCAAAAGACAAACAGCAGAAGCTTAACTGAGGTGGTGGGGAAGGACTTCAAGGTTCTAAGAAATCCTGGTGTAGGAAGGGCACTTACAGGTAAGTAACCTTACATTAGTGCAGCTCCTTATCCATGACAAGATGTATCAGGACGTTATGGCTTGGCCCTTCATGCGCTTGGTGACCGCTACGAAAAGCAGGGTCTTTTGCGGAAGAGTCTAGTTTGTTCAATGTATGCGGCAAGTGCCCTTCTGATATCAAGGGTGTGCCATCTTCTCTGGTTCTCCATAACCTGTGGGTCTGGGAAAAACAATGGGATACAGATATCCTGATTTATGTGGAAAGGTGAAACCACCTTGTGTAGGAAGGCCAGGTGAGGGTGGAGTTGCACTTTATCAGCATAGAACACCATATATGGGGGTTCTGAGGAGAGGGCCCTTAATTCAGACACCCTTCTTGCTTACGCGATGGCTGCCAGAAATGCCACCTTCCATGACAGGACCAGTAGATTTCTGCAAGGGCACTGGTGAGTATTGCCAGGATGAGGCCTCCAGTGAGAATCGCAGATGAGCCCTGTCGTCCCCCATCTCAGACCCTGAGCCCAAGGGGGTGGATGCCCTTTGGGGTGAGCAACCGTACTGAGTAACCCCAGATCCATTTATCAGGCATGATTTCACCCGTGGCGAGGGAGGGCTGTGGTGGCCATGGAGCACCTTCTGTGTCCTTGGCTTGAATGACCAGCAAATTTGACACTTGTCGCTCCAATGGATCTCCCCAAGTCATTTCAGGCATTTCTTGTGGGCGTCACTGATCAAGAAAGCTTTCCCACCCACTGCACAGGGCTTGAAGCCAGGTATATCCGAGACTGTGCTGGGACATGTGTTACCTCTGGGACGTGGGGGAGAGATGGGTTCTCTGGTGTAGTCCGAGCCAGGAGACAGAATAGGTACAAAAAGTTATTCCAGAGTTGGAAAAATGAAGAAAATAGGTAGAACAGCGATTCCCAACCTGCAGTGGTCCGTGAGGGCACCGCAGGTGATCCAGAGGGGAACAGGTTGGGAAAAGCACAGATGGAGCCAGGGTGCGCAGGGCCACAGAGGAGAGGGCAGGGCGGTAACAGGCTTGTGGCTGGGGAGTGCAGGGGGATGCCAGGTGGGGCTTAAGAGCCTCAAGGCCAGAGAGAAGAGCAGAGAGCAGAGCCATGGTGGACAGGACCAGGTAAGGCGCTGGAGAGTGCAGGGCTGGGGGGACAGAAGCATATTAAGAGCCTTGGGGGCACAGTAAGGAGCTCATGGCCAGGGACTGCAGGGCCACAAGGATGGGGAGGGCAGTAAGGGGCTCTGGACCAGGGAAGGCAGGGTGCTAGTCCACAAAAGCTTTTGATAATGAGGTAGTGGTGTGCATAAAGAAAAAGGTTGGGAACCACTGAGGTAGAAGATGAAGAAATGGACAGTCACGTGCAAACCTGCAAGAGGAGGCAGTTCCAGGACCATCGCTGTTGGCAGAAAGAAGGAACTGAAGGGGGGGACAGGGGCAGGGCCATCTGTATACCATGCAGGTGTGCAGATCAGAGGGGCATTGACCACTGACCTTATAGCCGGGGGGTCTCAAACATGCGCTTGCTGCCCCTAAAGCTATTTCCTGCAGCCCGCAATGACACAATCGTTACTGATATTTGCAATATCATTGTATGGAAGGGTTTCAGTGGTGCAGCCCTCAAGCTAACGTACTAATTCTCATGCGGCCCTTGTGGTGATTTGAGTTTGAGACCCCTGCCTTATCAGGACAAGCTAGGGCAAAAAGCTTCTGGACAACTGTACGCTAAGGCACATAGACACCTATATGGGAATGGATGTGACCAGCGGGCAGAGAAGAACACAGCATTTCACAGGTCCTGGAATCAGAGAGAGATCACGTTGCTTCTGGAGAGCAGAGAACCTACATCATATTCATCATGATTTCTAGAGTAGCATGAGTCCATTGCTGCCCTGTGGCAGCAACCTGGCAAGCCCATGCCTGGGTTTTCCTGATGTGAGCCAGCATCAGCCTGCTGGACTCACAGCTTGCAGGTGTTATACAAAATGAGTACCTGAAATCTTTTTAGGGGGAGAAGGCAATATGCCGTGTTTATTACAAATAAAGAGAAAGCTGATAACTAATTTATCCCTATGCCCACACGTACACACACGCGCACCCAAGCATTCCATACAATGCTCTGCAGTATGTGTTATTACCAGTCCTGAGGGTGCTGCTGCTGCTGCCCGTGTTAGTGTCTGTTGCTGGGGTTCATGGCAGCTGCCTGGCCAGGGAAGCTGGACATGAGGTGGAGCACGGTCTTCATCAGGAGCACACCAAGGCTCCTTTTTTCCACGTGGTATGCAGAACAGTTCCCCCTTTTGCTTTGGGATCTCACCCAGTCTTTATAGCTTTGTCATGCTACTCCAGGTGCTCTGGTACAATTAGTCAGCAGGCAGTTGTGGATGTGACCCTCAGCTGGTTTTCTTGGGTGTTTGCTTCTGGGGTGGATCCTTCATTCCTTAGTTTTTATGGGTGCATTCAGATTCTTCAGCAGTTAAGGTGGGCTTCTCACTTCAGCTGGGTGAGCTCAGAGCTTGAGGCTGGTTCACACCTAGTTGATCAGAACAAGCTGGCAGCTTGGGGCTAGTTCACACACACTTCCACCCTCCATCCACACCTTATAGCCTATTCAGTCTTACACAAGATGGGGTACATTGGTTACAGAAATGGAGTTTCTACGTTTACAATATGGAGTATGGAATGCTACAGAGATTGGGGAAAAGGTAGTGGTATAACCAGAGCTTAAAGATAAATAGGGACAAATTCACATACCAGTACAGGCTGGGGCTGTATAGCTCAGGGGCCTGCACCACTCCCTTACAGCTAAGCAAACCCCAAAGGGCAGTGGTTCAACTCCCAAGCTCTCCCCAAAAGTGACAACCAGTCCAGGAGAAAATACTTATTGCAATCCACTAAAACTAAATGGAGACTGACAGGATTAATGTGACAAAGTTGTAAATGCTACCATAAGACCATCAAGGTGAAGCAGTTAAAATGAAACAAAGATTAGCAGGGATAATATACAAATAGTGGGTGTCATGGAGAACCCAGAAAAGCCTCTTGGATCCCATCTGTTCACAGCCCACCAGGACTCTGCTACGGTGGAGCTTTCTCCCATTCACCAGGGTCTCCACGCTACCTGTAGCCAGCTTCCCACATCCAGGCCCAGAGAGTCCGATCCTTGCTCTGTCTGGTCTCCCTTGGGGGGGGTTCCTCCCTCCACGAGGGTCCCAGCCGTCCCAATCAGCAGTGACACTCTGCCAGTGTAGCAGTCAGAGGGTTTATTAGCAATCCACTTTGCACAGCAGCTAGGACAGTTGGCTCTCAGATCAACCAGGAGGGTAGATAGTAAACCCCCAGGACAAGCCCCGGAGGTCCTGCCCCTCCGATCTCCATCTTCCTTCTTCCCCTCTCTCCCCTTTGTTCTCCTCTCTCTCCAGCTGCCGTGCCCCTGGTCTAAACCGGCCACAACCTGTCACCCCCAGGGGGTCCAGGTAAGTTTGAACTAAAGCCTCTTCCCCCCTAGTGGTACCTATAGTTATCACACCCCTGTGTCCCATCACCAGAATACCATCACCAAAGAACAGGAACAGAAAAGAAGAACCACAGTAACCCAAGAGGTTTTCTTACTTCATCACAGTGGGGTACTATTACAAATGGGAAGTAATTAATTAGAACTTAATAGAAATTGACTGAAGCAACATTACCAATAAGAAACATTGTTACAACCAGTCCAAGGCTATATGAAGATTGACAGAAAATAAGAAACAGTCAATGAAGGCTCATGCAGATCAAGGCAAAACTAGGGTGAAGCTACACATCAGTGAAAATCGTACAAGAGTGGATTAGAACCATAAACCAATAAACTCAATAAAGTTATGAGTGACCCCAATGCAATTACGAATGGATCCATAAGACTATAGATAAAAATCACCACCATATCCCCACACGGGTCCTGCCCAGTGGTTTTGTGACTGCAGCCTCAGCTGGCAGCTCTATAGTCAGGGGCAGTCTTTCCTGCTAGGCCCATGGCTGGGGATCCCATTCAATGGCTATGTCTACACTGCAAGGGCCTCTAGAAATTGACTTAACAAGGTCAACTTTCAGACAACTTTAAGAAATTGCCTAAGTCAACTTAATAATGTCTAAATATAGACTGGGCTTAATTTAGGTCAACTTAAAGGCCTTTAAGTCAACCAAAGCCCGTAATGTAGACATATCTAATGTTCCCTCTAATTTTTTGCACACTACATGCACAAAAAAACTTCTGTGCGCAAAAAATTTCTTTGTGTGTGCTAACATTAGCACCACTGAATTTTTTTTTGGTGTGTGCTTTATTTTGTTGTGCAAGCGGGTTTCACAGCCTGTGTGCATGCACACACATGGCGCTGTCTGCTTTTGGCGCCCCTCAAATGCCTATGCCCCCCTGCAACGCAGGAGCTGCTTACCGCCTAGCGCCGGCCCTGTCCCACGGTCCCACCTGCTGGCATCATGGCTGAAGCTCCCGTGGCTGTGGCAGTTGCACAGAGCCAAAGGAGCAAATCCCCAAGCAGCAGGAGGCAGCTCAATGGAGCTGCTCTACTAAAGGGTGGCTTTTGTGGCACCAGCTCCAAGTGCCGCTAATGGCAAGAGGCAGGGGCGTCGCTGCCCCGGGGAGGGACCTGGGACACGGGCCCAGGCCCCGCTCCCGCCCGCAGGCCATGTCTCCAGCCCGCAGGCCCCATCCCCTGGCTGGGGACGGGGCCGGAAGCTGCTGCACCGCCGCGGGCAGCTAGGCCCTGCATCCCCGGCCAGGGATGGGGCCAGAAGCGGCTGCGGGCAGCTGGGCCCCGGATCCCCGGTGGGAGATAGGGCGGCTACGGCCACCAGCGGCTGGGCCCCACCAGATCCGGGGCACCAGCACTGGGATTCAGGTCACATGCCCCAGGTGCCCAGCACCAGCAACGCCCCTGGCAAGAGGTGCCTTCCGATGAGAACGCCCCTGGGCGGCACAAACCAGCCTTACAGCTCTGGAGTGAGGGGCATGAGCCATGCTCGCTGGGGGTGCATTGACCAGGCTCTGGGGTGGGGCGGCCGGCTCACTGAACGGCTCCAGGGCTAGAGAGGCCGGCCCAGCTGTCACGTGACCGAGAGCGGCCCATCTCGCGCCCAGACCCCCGCGCCGCCCGCGTGCCCGCGCAGGGGGCGGAGTTCCGGTCGGAGGCGGGCGGAACGCGGGGGCCTGAGGCGGTGCGGTTCCTTCCTCCGGCCGGCAGGGGGCGCTGCTGACGCAAGGCCCGGCCGAGGCGTCGCTCTGGCCGCCCCGGCCCGGCTAGTCTCTGGCCGCCTTGCTCCGGAGCCGGACGAGTCGCCGGGAGACGGAGTCGCGCGGCGCGGCCTGGCCCGGGTCGCCCCCTCCCGCCTCCCCATGGAGCCGCCGCCCGCGGCCTGCAGCCTCCGTGTATCCCCCTCCGCCGGCGGGACCTGGGGGGGCCCGGTATCTGGGGCTATGGGCCGCTGGGGGGTTACCCTGGGGTCCCCAGTGTCTGGGGGGGTCCAAGGGAGCGGGCCGGTGGGGGGCCCTAGCAGCTGGGGGTGCAGGGGGATAGGCTGGTAGGGCTGAGGCTATGGTCTGGGGACTGTTGGGGGACCCTGGTGCATGGGGGTCCAGAGGGATGGGCCGGTGGGGGCCCCCCGCAGGTGGAGATGGGCGGGGGGGGGGACACTGGCATCTGTAGAGCAGTGGTTCCCAACATTTTTTCTGCCGTGGCCACCTTTTATTAATTTGAGGCACACCATCCTGTGGTCGGCAAATAAACTCATGAATATTCATGAGCCAATCCAGAGCTCTTCGAGTAGTTTTTTCCAAAAATTTTGTGGCACACCTGCTCAGGCCTGATGGCACACCGGTTGGGAGACACTGCTGTAGAGGACGCTGGGGGCTGTGATATTGGTGACTTCCTTAGCTGTGTTCCCATGCTGTGGAGGTGAAAGCCGGACAGAGGGAGCCCTGTGTCCTGAGCCTCTCCCAGCGCCAGGGGCCGTGCGAGTGAGTAGTGCGCACGGATACCCCTGCTCCCCAGGGGGGGAGCCTGCCCACTGTGCAGGTTGGCAGGGACACACTTTTGGGCACACTGACAGCTTGGTGGCATGGCACGGCGTTTTCCTTGTCCCACCCATTTGGGGCGCGTTGGCAGAGTTAGGCAAAGAAATCATTCATCCTTCACCTGGAGTGTCTTGGCTGGGGCAGCTGTGTAGAAGTTCCCCCTGGGGATAGTGTAATGGGGGAAGGTGGGCATATCCTGTGTTCTTTTGGGGAAAGACAAGGCTTTGGTAGGACCTTATTCTTTGCTAGCATCTGAGTATTTGTTCCATTGCTCTGGTTCCCTTCACATCCGTTACCTCTAACGAGTGGGCCAAAGTAACTGATTAGTTCAAAGCTGTCTTTCTGGAATAGACTCAGCCATGTTATGTGGATATGGCTTGCTGAAGAAACGTCTTCTAGCTAGAGCAGTGGTCTTCAAACCACAGATCGAGACGCAGTACTGGGTCGCTATGTCCCCCTGCTGCTGCTGCCAAAAAACTGGAATACATTGCTGAAAGATGTAATTGTTGGGATGTGGGCTTAAATTATTTTCTTCAACTGGGTCCCAAGGAAAAAGGTTTGAAAACCACCATTCTAAAGTGTTGCTTCCTGGGAAAAGGGTCCTTCTGGGAAATTCTCCATCATGTCACTGGTGTGATGTTATATCCAAGGTTACAGGAAACATTAATTGCAGTGGGCTCACAACAGTATTTGCCAGCCAATGTGAAGAGTTTCACATCAAGAGAACAGAGACAATCTCCTTTTAATTCCAAATGCAAGACAGGAGCTCAGCTAACCAGAACAAAGGATCCCCAGGACCATATTGAATAGTCACTGCAAACTTTCCAGATAGTTGTTGTTGCTGGATAGGCAACTTGGAAAAAAATCCACCTGGTTTTGTTTTTTTTTTGCTTATTATAAAAAGATGAAAAAACCAGAAGAAATAGAGCCATGAAGTCACAAATACCTTTTGCCCTAGAGCAGTGGTTCTCAATCTTTTCCAGGGTGGGTGCCCCTTTTTTTCATTTAAAAAACTGTGGCCCCTCTGCCTGCAGTTGCCACTGCAGAGCACAATGTGGCCCCTGCCAGCAGAATGCAGCTCCTGGTGCTCTTGGGGACCCTCTGCCAGTGGGATCCAGGCCCTGCTGGCAGAATGCGGCCCCCACCATTCTGGGGGAGCCTCTGCCAGCGAATCCAGCCCCCACTGGCAGAAATGCGGCCCCTGCCACTTCTGGATAGCCTCCCTGTCCCTGTCCCTCCCCCTGAATCTTCGCCACCTACTGGCCCCTCCTCTGACCCCCTACCTGGCTTCCCCCAACCCTCCCCGGGGCCCCCCTTACCTGGCTGGAGCTGCTGCTCCTGGCCCCAGCCAGGCTACTCTCCTGAGCATGGTCTAAGCATACCCAGGTGGTGGAAATTTTAAAAACTCCCTGTCTGGGGGAAGCTCCCTGCCAGCCACAACCTGGGGTCCACATAGGAACCCAAGACCTTGGCAGCATCTGGGCCCGACTCCCGGCCTGTCCACAGACCCCCTGGAGTCACTCTGCGGCCCACCAGGGGTCCCTACACCACAGGTTCTGAACCACTGTCCTAGAGAATCTTTTGGTCTTTGTGCTGTTATGAGTCTTCTTTGTGTTTCCAGGTTGGTTATCCGTTCACAGGAGAAGAACCCACCTGAGCAGAGTAACATTCCTATCAACAGCCGTTTTAAATGCGTGCAAGGTACTGACCTCCCTACATCTGTCCCTCTACCCCAGGGTACCAGAAATCCACTGCTTTTTATTTCTTGGATGGACAGACTTGGGACTTCCTTGTGGAACTAAGATTCAGAGCTCCTCATTGCAGCTTCCTACTTCCTTTTTCCAAGCCTCTGTGGGGAGTTGTCCCATCTTAATGTAAATTGTGATGTGTGGGTGTTCAGCTAGTTTCTGTTATCCCATGTATTGTAGCAGGATGGCAGATGGAGCACTGAGAGGGCCCCAAGCCTAGAGAGGGTGTTTTGGTGGCTCCCACTATGGGAGGAGGCAAAAAGAACAGGGCGGGCTGGGTCCCATGAGATTCCAAGCCCCCCCCCCCCCCCCCGCCCCTTTGGGGGGGGCTTGGGGTAGTGGCTAGCACCTCTGCTTAATATGCAGAAGGTCCTGGGTTCAAGTCCCAGGGGGCTGGACTCGATGATCTCATGAGGTCCCTTCCAGTTCTATGATTCTATTCTATTCATGGAATTTGGCTTGCAATTAGGAACCATAAGATCTATTACAGATGCACAGGTCTCGTGCTATGACCCCAGATTTGGAACAGCCTCTAAGAGGATCCTTTCTTACCCCCTAGGGGAACAGTTCTCAACCACTGTGTCGCCACAAAGTGGTAAGAGTGTCATGGAGGGCCAGGGAGATGGCTGGATTCTGCCTGGAGGAAGTGGGCTGGTGTGTCCCATAGGGTATTGTGACCCACAAAAAGTTGAGAACCACTGCCCTAGGGGGTGTCAAACTTCATTGCAGGCAACCTTCACAGCTTCATCGTTTCCTTAATCTGGACCCCCAGCACTCCTGCTTCCCACCAGGAGTGATGTTCAGTGAGTCCCTGTGAGGCAGACACCTGAGAGGGACTTGTAGGGAGCAACGAGCTTCCAACGGGCATTGTCAAAATGGAAGAGTTTATTATTCAGCAGTTTAGAAAGTCCTTGGCTAGCATAGTAGAGAGAAGAAATTTCTAACATTGTCTGTCTGGGTTAGCCCAGGGCCCCAGCCAAGCGATGTCGCACCCTTGTCTCCCCGCTTTGTCCCTCCATGCTCAAGTTCCCAGGCCAGGCCCACCTGGCCCCTCCTCAGTTCTTCGCTGCCAGCCAGTCAAACAGGACTAGCTTTCTCCAGAAGGGTGGGCTGTTAAGGCAGTTAGTTGCTATGTACCAAAAGTCCTAGTGTTTGGCTTTCCCATTGTCTTCATGGATCTGGGCCCCAAACCTGAGATATGGGGTATCAGTTACACCTGCCTCTCTGAAACTCTGCAAAGAGCAAACAGTTCTTTCCCCTCATTAACAATACAGCATTCAGGAGAAACTGAAGCATACTCTGTGTTCATACAAAATATTACAGAAAATTCCCATTTGATCAGGAGATACCCAGAATTTCACATGAGATTTGGAGCCATGAAAAGAGCTAAGTGCTCAGTGCACCATTTTCTGTCAGCCCACCTTCCCTCCTGTGTCCAGGTCGCATGACCTGCTGCTTGTCACCACTTAGGGGCTGGGAAGGAATTTTTCTCCCTTGTCACCAGATTGGTTATGGCTGGGTGGGTTTTAAGGGTCTTTTTTTGCCTTCCTCACAGTGAAATATGGGGGTTGGAATTGGGCAGCTGGAAGACAGGGTTTGACCTATGGGAAGGCTGTTTAGTTTGTCAGCTGCCTAGTGCAGGAACTTACTGATTTAGACTCCAGATCCAAAAAAGAACAGAGTGGGCATCTCCTTATGAGATGGGAGAATCATGCCTAACTCCTGTGGGCAAATGTGACCGAGGGGCCCTATGGGACAGTACCCTCAGTTCATTTGATGTCAGTGCTGCCTGGGGGTTGAGGTCCCCTTTTGCCTCAATCTCTGAAACAGAGGGGCGATGGATGAATGGAGATGTCCAGAGACCCCCTTAATGTGATAATTGTCTCCCCTGTGGTGGTAGCCCCCAAGAATAGGCAAAGGATCAGTAGGGTGCTAATGATTGCACTAGACTGTCCCTGTTGGGAACCTTGGATGTAATTTGACTAATAAAGCTGTGATGTGGTTAAAACCCACATCGTGTGTGCTTGCCTCCTTCTGTGTTGTGAGCACACCAATATCCAGCAGTCACTCAAAACCAGAGGGTATTTAACCCCTCTTTTGAAATAGTACGGCTTGGGCAGCCTGTCTCCAATTCCTAGTGTCAAAAACCGCTGCTTGGAGTGGCAACTAATGGCCCCAGTGGCCTCACCACAGTGGCTAAAGAGAGAATGGGAGGAGGGAGCTGAACACATGGGGGAAATTTACCAGCAGAACTATACTGTTATATAGCGATACTTACCTGTGGTGGGATGCTTTTTCTGCAGTAAGTGTCCGTGAGGGACATTACACCAATCTAGTTAGTGCAGCGTTTCTTCCCAGTATATGCCTCCATGTAGAGGAGCCGTGAGGCTTGTTGGTGGAGTGCTGCATGTGGAAAGCTTGCACTAGTGGTACTGGTCATGCTGCACATGGGATATCAGTCACCAGCACTGTCCAATTGGTGCCCCTCCCTGAAACCAAAATCCTCAGCAAGATAACTTCCTTGAATTTGAAGAAGCCCGTTTACAGTGTGACTTCTGTCGTCTAGCCTAGCCTGAGGGGCAGTAACTCTCCAATAATGGCAAGAGACAAATGGAAGACATTTATACCTCTGCTGGGGCTGGGATCTCCTGAGTCTAATCAGTGCTCCTGGACGGGCTGACCTTTCCTGATCCTTCTCTTTTCTTTCCCAGAGGCTGAAGAAACTCTGTTGATTGATATAGCTACAAACAGTGAGTCTGTTACAATGAGAGCTTTCTTCCACAAATGTATCATCTCTCTATAACTGACACATTCCTTCCTGTTTCACCCTCTCTGCCTCCCCCTTGTCTCTTCCCCTTGTGCTATCTGCCCTACCCCTATTTTCTGTCCCTTTGCTAGCTGTGGTTTATGTTCCCTGTAAGGCTGTAGTGGGGTTTGCTGGCTTTGTTACTCTTTGCAATGTGCTTCTTTACCACAAGGAGTGTGATGGAAACACCTAGATCAAAAGATAGCTTGGTGGAGAGTTAAAGTCTCCCTTTATTCTTCTCTCAAATCCCCTTCCCTTGTACCTGTCTGACTTTTCCTAGAATTTAACCTGACAGCCCCTTGCTTTCCTGCCACTGTTCCATATTATTGGTGTACTCTTTGCTGCCACAGAAAGAGCCCCGTTGCTGGGGTGCAGGGCCAGTACCCTGAGCTATGCCCACATCGGATCATGGCCTTGGAGGCATTGTTATGCTGCAGGATCCCACAGTGCAGATAGGTACATATGGTCTGCTTTCCTGTGCCCAGTGGAGGTGGAGAGAACGGATGCCCTTGAGGATTAGGTTATCTTTGCTAGTCTGTGGGCTGCCTGTCTTGGGGATTTACAATCACTCTGCCATCTGGAAACTTGTACCTGCTGCAAGAGATTCCACCTTGGAGCCCTGTCTTCAGCTGACAATGCATTTGACTGTATTCTGTTCTTGAAGCATCACAGTTTCCTTTGAAGGCAGCTTCCCCTGTTATTTGTGAGTGCCTTTCACAGCAGCAGAGGAGAGAAGTAATCTTAAAAGTCAGGAAAATGGCACAGTAGTGCCCTCCCACCCATAAATCGCTGGAGCCTCCAGGGCACAGTGAGGATCTGACACCGCCTCAGATTCACATTTAAAATAGCCTAGATGTCCAGGTAACAGCATCCCTTTGCATAAATGAGGAGCTCCAGAATGAGCCCGAGGAGCGCATGACAGCTAGTGGCTTATTTGCAGTCGTGATGTAAAGGTCAAGAAACCAAACCTGTCTGTGTCTTGGTGTGTGTTGTTTGTGTGTCCAAAGCTAGCTGCAAGGTCAGGATACAGGGCGATGGCAACTCAGAGCGCCTCTTTGAGATCCCCGATGAAGAGCACTGTGCAGCCTTCCTCACCAAAGTGCAGCACATACAAGAAGGTAACCACACTGCTCACCACATGGGAAACTCTTGGCGTCAGGAACAGTTTCTAACAGTGATTTTTTTTCTCCAGCCCAGTTGAAAGCACCTCTTCCTGAGCACAGAGGGCCAGCCAGTTGGCAGCAGGTGGAAAAAAATCTCCCAGGTCCTCCTCCGTCATCTGAGTCAGGTACTGGAGTGAGTCTCACCTCCACAGTTGCTGTCCTGTATTCAGAGTACAGTCGTGGGGCCCATGTTTTGAATGTTTGGGTGGGATAGATCTGAAACTATGGTCTCTGCTGGAGCTTTGATTTTCATTGGCCATGCCAGGTAACGGCCTGGTTAGTACTTCTCCCTCAGTTCCCTCACAGAAGTCCCCCTCCTGACTCCCATGTGGTGTTACCGTGGATTCATATCTTATTGATGTATTGTGTCTCCTGCTGCCCAACTCATTCTTGATTCATTATTGTCTCTCCATTTCCTTGGTCTGTCCATGTCCTCAATCTCTCCACCCTGTCACCTCTGTCAGCTTCTCGTCCCCTCAGCCCCTTGGCACCACTGGGATTGTTATAATGCTGGTACCTCTTGCCTCTTCCTTGTTCCTATAAGCATCTCACTTTCCCCTCTTGGCGTTAGGTTGCCCCCCCTTTAGGTTCTAATCTTGTAAACCAGCTTTCTGATGAGCATCTGCTGGGCCTCTTTCTCACCAACCAGGCTTCTGTCATTACAGGGGTTCTAGGCTTTGAGGATAATTTCAGTGCCATGAGTTTGGAGAAGAAAAGAAATTTACAGAACCAACAAATGGGATCTCGCCGGGATCCCCCACCTCCTCCTCTGCCGATTCCTAGGCAGTAAGTAGCATCATAAGGCTTTGCCTTTCACCTTCTTAAGTCCTAGGCAGTAACCCCAGTTCTGTGATTGGCTCTTATCTAGGTTTCACCGAGAGAAAGAAGTAACCAACACCATGCGCAAGCTGTTTGTGCCCAACACACAGTCTGGGCAAAGAGAGGGTCTCATCAGACACCTGCTTGCCAGGAGAGAGGCGGACTATGTCAGCATCCAGAGCTTCAGGTCAGGGTTGCTGCCACAACCATGAGGCACAATGCATGATGGGGGAATGAGAAGCAGAGATTTTCACAGCTTCTGTGGGCTTCTGTGAACTTGGCCCAGGTCTCAAAGTCAGCTCTTGCTGATGGATGGCCTGTGCAAAACAAGTAGGTAGGTTGCAGTCCAGTTCACAGGTGGACAGGTGTCCACAATACACCCCATCATATTGGCACTTTCTCGTGTCCATGTCGGTGACCTCAGTCCAGTGGCTGAGTGTTGAACTCCCCCATGCTCTAGGGCATCTTAGCAGAGTTGCTCTCAAGGGAGCTGATCCAGTTGCTGCCCAAGGTAATTTGCACTATGGCGATGCCAATTGGACATCTTTTGCTAACATGGAATTCACTTTCAACATGCAGAAGTGTGGAGTGTCATACTGCTAGGCCCACCAGTGTGTGGTGTTCCCTGCTTGCAGAGCTCTGTGGCATCCCTAGGGCAGTAGAAATGTGGCATGCCCAGAAGTGTCTGGTTTGTAATCTCAGTTAGAGCGCTACATGTTATGTGTAGTTCACTCTCTTTAGCTATATTCCACTTAACTTTTTATGCAGGACCCTCTCACAGTTCAAACATACTCTGCCTCTATATTGTGCAAATAAGAGCATCTGAGCCTGTCCTGTCAGTAAAGCCCTGCCCCAGTAGCATGATTCCTCTTGTGTGCATTGCAGGTTTTTTGTGGGAACATGGAATGTGAACGGTGAATCTCCAGACAGTGGATTGGAACCCTGGCTTGCCTGTGACCCAGAACCCCCAGACATTTACTGTGTTGGGTGAGGAGTGAACACCTGCTAATTTACACACACAGCATCTTGTCTTGCTCCCTTCGCAGGGACACTGGTGGATTTTATTCATTTCAAACTTCCAAGTGGACTCCAAACTTTACAATGTTGCCTAATCTAACCTGGGACTCTGAAGGGAGGGAGATTTCCCTCACAAGGGCTAGAGTAATCAGGGCAATGCAGAGCAGCATCCTAAAGTCATGCAGATTTCTTGAGCTAACAAAGCAACTTCCTTCAGTGAGACACCAGCTGAGAGCTGGCTTATCCCCAGCATTAGCAAAGCAGGCAAGACTAATGTCCCTTGGAGAAATGGCCTCTGGAAGGAGCCTGTCAGTCACTGTGAGGGAGCCCTGGTGCCTTCATTTGAGCTAGGGCCCCAGGTAAGCTTCCTCCAGGATGAATGACCATAGAGCGAGTCAGACTAGGCCTCCTCCAGCATCATGTTGAGAGACTGGCTTGGAGGAGCAGGGTGGTGTCCTAAATTGACTTGTTTTTAGGTTCCAGGAGTTGGACCTCAGTACAGAGGCTTTTTTCTACTTTGACTCTGGAAAGCAGGAGGAGTGGCTGAAAGCTGTGAAGAAGGCCCTGCACCCCAAGGCCAAATACAAGAAAGTGAGTCCTACTCAACAGTTTCTTCTGGTGTCCAAGCTAGTGAGACCAGGAAGGCAGGCAAAATGAAGCTCATGTTTCCCAGTTCAAGATGTTCTGTAACTCCTCTTACAAAAACGGCCAGGAGTGAAGTCCCTAAGGATGTGTATCTGATACCACTTATGGCAGGAGTCTCAAACTCAAGTCACCACAGGGGCCTCATGAGGACTCATGCATTAGGCCAAGGGCCACACCAGTGAAGCGTTTTCATACAACATCATTGCAAATATTAGTAACAATAATGTTGTTGTGGGCCGCAGGAAACAGCTTCAGGGGCTGCATGTTTGAGACCCCTGCCATAGAGAGAGGGGAGGCTGTGGTGTCCAGTGGTTACAAAAAACAGCCACGTCCCAAGAACCAGAAGAGCCTAAGGCTGAAGTGTAGATTGATTCATTCGGGCCAGATCCTGTGAGGTGCCATGTGCTATAATAGTAATTAAGTGCACTTCTCAACCTGTGGAGTTCTGGGACAGTTCAGGGAAGATGGGGAGCGAAGGTCAGTAAAAAACATGAAATCATATTAAAAGGAAAAAAAATAATCACAAAATGACATGGGAGAGTGACTAGACAGAAAGCAAGGCATCGCCTGCCAGGGCATTGTATGAGGGCAGCCTATCCACCAACTGATCACAAAGTGAGGGCTTCAGCACCACCACAGGAAGGCCAGGATCCACTGTTTGATGTTACGCTCTTTGTAGGATCAGTCCCGCCATAAAGTTCAGTGCAGGGGTCTCAAACGCAAATCACCGTGAGGACTGCATGAAGACTAGTCCAGGGCCGCATGAGGACTAGCATGTTAGCCCAAGGGCCACATCACTGAAACCTTTTCATACAACGATATTGCAAATATCGGTAATGATAGTATCACTGTGGGCCGCAGGAAATAGCTTTAGGGGCCACATACGGCCCACAGGCCATGTGTTTGAGACCCCTGACTTATGGAATAGCTTCCTGGCAGAGAGTCACTGTGCTATTGGAGTAAATCTAGAGATAGTTGTAGGGCAGAAAATCCTCCAGTAATAGCTCCCTGGCTGTTTGGTGGGTGCCTCATGAGCGGAGCTACCAAAAATTAAAAAAAAAAAAAGCCTCCAGAGTGAGAGAGAATCATAGGTGTGAGACCCCTAGGGCAGGCAGGCAATGAGAAATGGAGAATGGGTTCAAACTCCACATCTGCATTGTGCCAGTAGCTCCATAACTATAAAATCTGGGTGTGTCTTGTACTAAAGATCCAAATGAGTTGCTTTTCCTTGAAGGAACAAAATGGCAGGTGCAAGGAAAAATAGGTATGAGTCTGTACCCTTGGGAAGAGTTCCCTTCTTTTTAATGTTGCTATCAGGCTTGTTCCTGACATGCCAGGACTGAGTTGCTGCAGCTTTTCTTGCTGGCATGCTGATAGGTGACTGTCCTATGATATTAGTTAATGTCCCCTTTTTCTTCCCTCACCCTGTTTTGCAGTAACATCCCTTCACGGTTTTTTCATATAGTGCCAAGTGATACGAGTTAGGTGCTCAAAGCAGGAAAGTTGAGTGCTTGGGGAGTTGATCCCCCTAAAGAAGGCCCGGTCTCCCCACTCTTGCTTTATGTGATGTTTAAACAATTATCTCCCTCACTGTGAAAGGCCAGTCACACAGGAGATAGCTTCAGGCAAGGTTTAGTGGCTAAAATCACAGATAAATTTCATTGTAAAGATGCAGAGTTCAGAGTCCTGCAAAGTATTGTCGTGTGTCTAGCACCTTTTCCAGTGAAGAGATTGTAGCACCTACTGATGAGACCTTTCTTTGCTCCCTCCTGTTATGGAGGTTTCCTCCCTATTAGCATTAATAACACTTTGCACTCCTCTAGTGAGATTTTCAAAGCACTCCACACACCAGTCAGTTATGCCTCGCAATCTGCGGAGCCGGGGCAAGTTAATACACCTATTTTAAGATGAGGAAACTCCTGAACTGAGCGATGAAGTAACTTGCCTAGAGTCTCCCAGAAGAGAGTGGCAGAGCCAGCATGCAGGCGGCAGGTGCCATGTTAATGGTTGTCAGATATGCTGCCCAGTGGAGAACAACTTGCTTTTTGCCTTCCTGTGGGAGACAGGCAGTGTCAAGGACGCCAGAGATGCTGCTTTGTTGTGCATGCAGGTCAGGCAGGTCTGACATTGTGGATGCTCCCCTGCCAGTTTGCTGTACTTCAGAGATGAGCCAAAATAAAGCCAGGGTAGTTCAGTCCCTTCCCTGATGTTATTTCTGGTGGGAACATAGTTTGGTACTGCATCTGTGGCTATAGTGCACCTGGGAAGCTTCAGATTTTTCACAGTGGGGCATTGCTTCAAGGGAATCCACCAGAGCGAGAGCTTGGCAGTATCCCATGTGGGTGCTTTCAGAAGGCGATATAAACTCCTCCCAGCTGACTTCCCTGCTGCAGGGAACCCCACCTTATTGTTGGGGGAGCATGGGAGACAGAAAGAGGAGCTGGAGTCAGGGCAGCGCAGAGGGTGAGGCCCGAGGAGTGGAAATTCACAGAACATTTGTTTTTGCAGGTGCAGCTGATCCGTCTGGTTGGAATGATGCTGCTTGTGTTCACCAGGAAGGACCAGCTGAGTAATATCAGGGATGTCATGGCAGAGTATGTGGGGACTGGAGTCATGGGGAAAATGGTGAGTGGCCTAGCTCAGTGGGTGCATGGCCCCAGAATTGCTCACTCAGGGTGGTGTGTATGTGGTACAGTGTCTTGCCCTGCTCTCTCATCCCTGCTACCTCTCTTCCTGTGTGCATGCCTCTCATTTTAATTCCCTCCATGCCTTTCCCCATCTGTCTTCTGTTCCTTCTCTGTTGCCCAACTACTTCTGTGTGTGTTTGTGTAATGATCTCCTGGGTCACTCTGTCCTAGGGTAACAAAGGCGGTGTGGCTGTGAGATTTGTGTTCCACAACACCAGCTTCTGCATCGTCAATTCCCACCTTGCTGCTCATACAGAGCAGATTGAGCGGCGGAACCAGGATTACAAAGATATCTGTTCCCGGCTAAGCTTTGTGTCCTCTAACCAGAGCCAACCTCAGCTGAACATCATGAAACATGAGTGAGTTGCCACCCTCACATTCCTTCTCCAAGGTCTGGGAATCTTAGCTAAAAACTTCTACCAACAGAAGCCCTAGTGCAGGCAAACCTGCAGGTATAATCAACATGTTGAGTGAACACTGGAGCCTTGTCTACACTAATACTCTTGTTGGTGCAGCTGAACGAGGGGTAGCATTAGTAGAATTCTTCTTGTGCTTGTTGTAGGGCTCACAGAGCCAGCCTGTCTCTAAATGCCCTTGCCCCTGTGACAAATCTGTAATGTGCTCATCTCGGCAGCCACCCTCTTGGGTCAAAGGCTGATTGTGACAAGGTTGTGAAAAACCTGGGGCGTTTCTAGAACAAACAACCTGGTATTACTCCAGGTTTTTCTGGTTTGGTAATGTCTTTTGGCTTTTATTACTTGGAAGGATTTACATGAACAGATCACATGATCTTCAAGGGGTTTACTACTGGAAATGCGCTCAGATTTCAATCCATGAATGTAAGCTTTGTTGTAAAAGGCTGAGAGAATTATGAGAATCGTGAGGTTCTTGTAACACCTGTTGGAAAGTGGTGAACAGGTATAGGACTCTCTGGAAGCCAATAGTGCAAGAGGAATAGGGGCACCATGGCTGTGGTGATTGCAGAGGAGGTGGAACAGTGAGATAGGACAGGATGGCAGTGTTCAGATCTCTGAATTTTTAAGAGATCTGTACTCCTGTAAGATCAGCATTAGTCAGTGCATGGTAAGCACAGGTGCAATGGGTTTGTCAGATCTTGGTAATACACTAGGAGCTGGAAAAGCAAATAAACTGGTAGAATTCTGAAAGATCAAAGGGCAGATGCAAAAGGCCTAACTGCTGCACAGGCAGGGACTCCACTGCTGCATTCTTATGCCTGCCTTACAGAAGTGCAGGTTTTTTGTTATGGGCAATGTGCGTGCCTTATGTTGAAAGAATAAATACTGTTCTGCAATGAATTGTGTTGTGCCTTTAATTTGTTTCATTTCATAAACGGTGGGTGTTTTTTTCCAGATTGTTTTCAGGTTGAGCAAAACCTCAGCAGCCCTTCCTGAGGATTGTGGGGGATACTCCCTTGTTAGCATTTTCAAATCAGGATTGGCTGGATTTCTAAATGTTCTACTGTAGTTTGCACAGGAATGATTGTGGGGCAGTTCTCCAGGCTGTGCCATACGTGGTCAGATGTCACAATGGGTTCTTCTGGCCTTGGAATCTCTAGCTTGCTAACAGGCTCACTGCTCAATTCCATAGATCAACCTCTGTTGGGATGGTACATCAGTAGGTGTTTGCAGGAATGGCAGCTGCTGTCATATTTCGAAGCGTCTTATGATTGAGTCTATTGTTTGTCCTGTTGTGCTCTATCTGTCCCACCCCTTCTGTCCCAAGATGCTCCCTTTTCAACCTGACACTCCCATTCCCCACCCCACGCCCTCACAAGGGAGTTCCGATACAAACCACTGACTTTTCTTTTCCACGTTTGTCTTTGTGTTCAGTGTTGTCATCTGGCTGGGAGACCTGAACTACAGACTTTGCTATCCTGATGCCAATGAGGTGAAAAGTCTGATCAACAAGAACAGCCTTTCAAAACTGTTGATATACGACCAGGTGAGTGAACCTCATCCCTGTGGTTATTGGGTCACCCTGTTTTAATCTCTCCCTGCACTTGGGGGCTGGTGCGTGCCCTGTGTTGATGAGATCTCAACTCAGTTCTAAGGTGTTTTCGTTTCTAGCCTTTTAGTTCATGTTAAAAGCTGTCTGGCAGAAGGAGGCAATGGTTGGGCTGTTAAAGCCAAGAGAGACACTCTGGGTTCTCAACAGCTCCTCTCTGCTGTACTCTGCTCCCATGGAAGATTCTTTCCTTACCTGCCAATTGCATTCTCTGGTGCTCCGTCTTACAGGGCTTAGGTTTCTGGCTACAGGATTGTCCCACTGAGGGACTCCTGAAGACATTGGGAACACTGAAGTCTTTTCATTCACAGCTTGGAGGGTCCCTAGAAAGTGTGTTTCAGGAGGCCTGGAGTTTACTGCCTGTGATAGAGGCCCCATGCACTTCTCAGCAAGCTTGACCTGCATTCTGAGGCAGGAGCCTGGCTATGTACCACATCCCTGCAGCACACTGGGAATTCTGGGACGGTGTTAGATACATTTCAAATAGGGAGATTAACCAATGGGATATGAAAAGGAAAAATGAAACCAGTCATTGTTTCTCAGAGCATTTGCTGTGCTGGTAAATCTGACTTCATGCTGACCCATACATCTTAATTTCCAGGCTGCTGCCAAATTTTGTATTGAAAATAACTAACTGAATAGTAGATGCTGTTAGGAGATTTTGCAGCAAGGTAGGAGATTTATGAGAGGCAGTTTGGCATGTTGGTCAAGCACATCAGCTGTAAGCTTCTGCTAAAATGATCAGCAGCAAAGTAAATAGCAGTAGCGCTGTTTAACTGTTGTCCTTAGGTTTAAAAGTTAATGCTTGATCGGGATGAATGGAGCTGTTTCATATCTCCTCAGCTATTGGTTCTTGCTAGCTACAGACTTAAGCAGGCAGGACTGTGTCAGTTTGCACTTGGTTAGAGTTTGGGAAGTTTGCTTTGCAGTCACACCAGGTCTGTTCTGTAATAAAAGTCTCTGTCTGGAGACACTGTTCTCTAGTGAGGTGTGGATTTTATGACAGATCCTAGGGCCCCCTTGTAGCTGGTCTGTGGAGCTGCGAATACTTGTACTAATAGGCTGTTCCTTTTTGCCTCTAGCTGAATATTCAGCGGGCTCAAAGGAAAGTTTTTGTTGATTTCACAGAAGGAGAGATTAAATTCATCCCCACGTACAAATATGACTCTAAAACAGATCGCTGGGATTCCAGGTAAGTCAGTTGCTGGTCGTCTGTTAATCTGTGATATTAACAGCATCATGCCATAAAGTTTTCTTCCCTGTCTGAATTATTAGGCTATTTTTCCTCTCCTGGAAACATGCCTAGAGCCATCAGCTTGACACTGAGCAGACTAGTAGATCCTTCACAAATGGATTCGTCATATTACTTGTAATGGAGCCCTTCACTGATACAGAACATCAGTAAGGGTAGGGAATGAAACACACAGTTGATATTCCACTGAGAGGTGCAGGGAATGCCTCTAAGGACAGAGAAGCAACACATAAGACGCTTGAGAGTAGAAGTAAGTGCAGATAGTCTCAGGCTGAGTTAATGTTGCTATAGTCTGCTAAGCCTGGGGACAACCAGCCAGCCATACCCAGTTCTGGCTTAGGCTTTTTGATTCCTCTGCCACAAAGGCCAGAAATATCAACAAGAAACAAACATGAGACACCTGGCCTGGACTGTTGCTGCAGGGTTCTCTCCCCACAGGAGTTCAAGAATCACTGTTCTTCCTTAGCTCCAGGAATACCACAGGGCCTTCGTGCAGCCTTCTGCTGCTGCTAAGGAAAGTCTTTCTTTCTCCCGGCCCCACCTCCCTTCCAGAACTGGGTCCTTGTATCTTCCAGCTGGGGATCAGAGCCAGTCACTAGCTGCTGCTTAGCTGGGTCACAACATCTCGTTCTGGGCTTCTAAGACCAGCATCTGCTACTCCCTGGCTCTGCAGTCCCTTAAAGGAGAAAACCTCCCTGCTACTGCCCATGCCACTTTATCTGGAGAAAGGTAATCCAAAACACAGAGACTCGTGGGCTCTGGATAGCAGAAACAGCTGAATAATCTTTCAGCAGTGGGGTCACAGGGCAGTAAGTTAACTTGTAGCTTGCACCAAAGTAAGACCACAAAAGACTCTAATGCATTTTGGGGCCACATGTGTGGTAACCTCAGATAAGAGTGATATTCCCTGCTGACCCCTTTCCATTTCTTAGCACTGCAGTACCAGCAAGACATTAAGAGGCACTAAGAAGAGCAACTCCAGTGATTGCAGGACAACAAATAGGTTTGAGGCACTAAATCCAGGTGAGGTAACACTGGGGGCAAGGAGCATACTAGGTATTAAAAGGGAGCTGACCCTAGCATAGGATTGTAGCCATGTTACAGAGGCAGGGGATGGAGAACAGACCTATGGGATACAGTTTCAGAAAGGTAACTAGAAATGCTGCCTTAGAAACTGTGGAGCTGCAGGGAACAATCTGGCAAAGGATGGGAATGGTTAGATGGGTAGTAGAACTGGCTGATTTCCTGGGTCTGTTTATGTATCTGCAGTGGGAAGTGCCGTATGCCAGCCTGGTGTGATCGCATCCTTTGGAGAGGGAGCTATGTTAATCAGCTCCGGTACTGCAGTCACATGGAACTGAAGACCAGTGACCACAAGCCAGTCAGCTCTCTGTTTCTTATTGGGGTAACTGTCACCTGATATGCTAGGAGAGAGCATGCAAGTGATGGTCCAAATTAAGGAAGCCATCTGAGAGGATGCAAATGCCCATGTTCATATTGATAACAAAAAGTGGGGGGGAGCAGAAGTGAGTTGTAGCCACTCAGCAGTGGTACAGTGAACCTGGGCAGCGAACTTCACTGACCTCAGTCTCTGAAGCAGGGGAATCCCAAGAGCTGCTGTTCTCCTGTGCAACACAGTTTGGCTGTGCAATGTGAGAGCAGCTTCACGCCATGCTGACAAACAGTGGCTGGGATGTAGCACAGCAGACTGGCAGAACATTCAGCAGAAAGGTCCCCACCTGTTGATGGCTCTGAGGTGTGACCCAGTGTGTCTGCTGCTAGGAGTGGCACACTGAGCTTTTTGTAGCTGGCTCCACCTCGGGGTCAAGAGCTACCTGTAAACAGCTGTACCCACACTGCTTCTGCTCTGCTGGGAGAAACAGGAACTCTGGGGTGTATCTGGGCTGGAGAGGTCGTGAATGGCTGACTATAAATTATGGGGGAGAGAAGACTTGAGATCCCTGGCCTACTGGGTGGAGACAGCATGAGTGTCCAGTATTCCTCTCCACTCCCTGAGCTAGGGTCTCCTAGATGGCTTCTTGCTTTCTCCTCTAATCCAGCCAAGCAAGCCGCAATCCTGAAGAATTTTTGGTAAGCCTGCAGAGTTCCCCTAGCTGCATGCAGGTCACCCCTAGAGCATTTCCAACAAATAGCCAATCCTTCCTGGTGCCCATTGGTCAGAACAAGACATCAGTGCCGTTGCTGCCTGTAAAATAACTTGCATGAAATTACCAGGAGACATTGAGGCACAACTGGGCCAGTCTTCAGCCTTCAAAACCGTACATGCAAAATGCCCTAGAATGTCCTCAGCTTCTGCACCAGTTATTTGCAAACCACTAAAGGAGCTTACAGTGTAATGCATGTATCTTGAACCTTTGAGTGTGATCCAATTTCCTGCAGGTGAAGATTGTGGATGAGCAGAGGTACCGGAAGGTATTTGAAGACATTGTTCGTATGATGGACAGAATGGAGAATGACTTCCTTCCTTCACTGGAACTTAGCCAGAGAGAGGTGAGACTGGAAGCTGACTCTTCAGCTGCTTCCAGAACAGCAGCAGCTTCAGAAGGGCTAGAATTTCTCCAGTGACCTCCAAGGCCTGGGTTACACCTGAAACTAAGGCTGACCTACCTATGTTAGTCAGGGCTGTGAAAAATTTCACACTGTGAGTACCATCATTAGATTGACCTAAGCCGGTGTAGATACAGCTTAGTCAATAGAAGACATCTTCCTTCAACCTCCTTGCTGCCTCTCAGAGAGGTGGGCTACCTATAAAAGTGGAAAACTCTTTTTGTCAATGTATGGAAGCATCTACATTACAATGCTACAGTAGTACAGTCTAATGTAGATGTGGCTTTAGAATGTTTTATTAAACTCCAGTGTGGAAAAATGTGCCAGTACCTAACTACAGTCACCTCCACATGACAGGGTATTGGATTAGAAATTATACTTCCCCTGACTTCTCAGCCAGTGCTGTGGGTAGGGATCCAGCCCAGAACATGTACCAATGTGGAGTTCTTATAACTAGCTACAGTTCCCTTCTGGGTATGAAGAAGTTTTGTTTTCTCTTTCCTCTGCAGTTTGTCTTTGAGAATGTGAAGTTCCGGCAGCTACAGAAGGAGAAGTTCAAGATCACCAACAATGGGCAGGTCCCCTGTCACTACTCCTTCATCCCCAAACTCAACGATAGCCAGTACTGTAAACCATGGCTTCGGGCTGAGCCCTGTGAGGGATATCTGGAGCCAAGTGAGTTTGACATGCTGTCTCTGGAGCATCTTGGCTACAACCACCATCATTCTGTTCTTTCCTTGTCTCCTGGCCATTCCCACTGTTTCTCGCCATTCCCACTGTTATGAGCTGTCTCCCTTTCCCCTTTGTTTTTCTGCTGCTCTGCTCAGCTTTCTTCCTTGCCGTGTGTCTGTCCTTGAGGTCTCCATTACTTTTCTACTGCAAGGTTCTACAAGTCCATGTGTGCCCCTTGCCTGTTTCAGATGAGACTGTGGACATCTCCCTGGATGTGTATGTCAGTAAGGACTCTGTGACCCTCCTGAACTCGGGTGAGGACAAAATTGAGGATATCCTTGTCCTTCACTTGGACCGAGGCAAGGACTACTTCCTCACCATCAGTGGGAGCTACCTGCCCAGCTGCTTTGGCACCTCCCTGGAGGCTCTGTGCCGAATGCGACGACCGATCCGCGAGGTTCCTGTCACCAAGCTTGTTGATCTGGTAAGGAGCAGCGGTCCTAAGGGCAAGCACCCGTGAGCTCCCTCCCTAAGATTTGCACTGTGGCTTATTAACAGGACCATGAACACTCCCCCCTCCTGTCTGCTCCTAAAAATGACAGCATTTCCCAAGCGCCAACCTTGCCCTCACTTGGGTGATCACCCGGCTCGCCACTGTTTGCTGCTGCACCTTGGTTTCCTCCACAGTCCCCTAAGAACTCTTTACCTTGGGGATTTCAACCCCACCCTCTCTCACTAACTTCACTTTTATTCAGTGGAATGAAAAACTAACCCAGCTGCCTCAGTCATGCTTCCGCTCTCTTTGGAATCACATGGGTGCCTTGACTGAGAAACCGCTGCTGAGCCAGGCCCAGCTGCTTATGGAAACAAAGGGGTGCTGCTCTGGTTCAGCTCAGAGCCCCAGTGGGAGAAGACTCTAGTGTTTCCAAACATGGTTTCAAAGCTGTCCTATGACTGTCAGACAGCCTGTAAAAAGAGGCTGACAAAATGCCAGAGGCTAGTACTGATTTGGGTGCTGAAGGAAATAAAGATCCTTTCTGAACACAGCCAATGACTTCCCTGAGCTAACTGTTGGGGTCTTCTAAAGCCGTAAGCAATGCCCTGTACTTATTCTGACTCTACTTCTGGGGCTTGACCCAGGGTCAAGGAGCAAGTTCAGAGGGGAATGGAAGCAGTCACTAGCAACAGCAACCTCAGTATACACAATGGCTTCACGCCACATGTGCAGCTTTGGCAGATGTGCTTTTTCTGTAGGTGAGCAAAGTGGTATGTGAGTTCTTCTTGTAGATACAGAGGCTGAGTTGCAGGAAGTCACAAGAAAGCACACTGAAATAAGAGCTCTGTTAATTCTTGAGTGGTATTGGGTTTAAACAGTGGAACTGTGTAGCCTACTGCATCAAAAGTTGGGTTAAAATGAGACCCAGCTTGAGTTAGGCTGTAACCTGGAATGGAGATAATCTCTAAAGGGCAACGGGACAGAACAGTTTAATGAAGGGTCTGGGAATTGGGCTGGTGTGGAATAGCATCTATAGCTGGTAACTTGTTTGTACATGGCTCTCTCTAATGCTTCTTAATGCACTTGCAGGGACCAGGAGCTAATCATTTGTCACAGTTTAACAACCAGCCCTGGTCCTGCTGTCAGCTAGGGAGCTAGGCCAGGCCCAGAGCAGTCTGTTGGAAGATGAACATTTGCAGGAGCAGGTGGCTTTCACATGACAACACTGAAAAACCAAATACCTGCAGCTGTGTTGCTCACAGAAAGGGGCAGTGCCTAGAGGTGGGAGATAAGCAGAAGAGCAGTGCCTGGTGGAGGGCAGTAAAGTGAGTCACTCTCCACATAGTGGGGCTGTCACGTGTTGCCAGATTCTAAGATTCCATTTCCTGACTCTTCTCTGGCCCCTCATGCTGTGGTAGGGGAGCCCACTTTGTCTAGAATTTGAGGTTTCCCAACCCCTCACCTCCTTGGGCTTTGCTGTCTCCATGCTTCCTACAATGAGCAGCTCAGGAGGGGCAACCTCTAGGGAGAAAGCCCAGTACTGCAAGAGGTGTTTCAGGCACACACAGGCTTCTGCACCATTGCAGCCAGTACCTGTGTGTGTTTTGCTGGGGTTGCATATGTCACTGAGGTCCTGCCCTCTGCTCTCATTCAAAGTGCTTTCTAAGAGGAGCAGTGCCCTGGCCAAGGTCTAGCTTGGACCTTCTGCCTATCTAGCTCCCTCCTATAGTCATTCCTAGATACACTGTCCTTTACTTCCTGTCCTAAATTATTCTGTCAGTGCACATTGGTAAACAGCTGCTGCCTTTCAGTGGTGGCTGAGTTGTCCCTATGCACAAAGGTGGGAAGGGCCTTTAGAACCTCCTAGGGGAAAGAGGAGGTCTTTTCCTATCTTACTGTTAGGGACGCTGGCTTATGTTTTAGGCCTCTGCAGCATGCATTTTCCTGCCCCTAACTGTGCACGGAGTTCCTGATGCTCATCTTTAACTCAACAGCCACCATGCATGCAGAAATAGGCTTTAAAAATTTACCTGGAAGACTCACAGGAGAACCTGGACAGGTGAGATTATCCAGGGACACCTGTTGAGGATTGTGGAGACTCAGGAAGTGGGAGTAGACAGAGAAATCTGCCAGGTAGATGCCTGCTCCTACCTCTGGCTTTGGGTGCCTATCAAGCGCTGAGCCATGCTACAAGACCGTTTGGGGAGCTCATTGGAATCCTAATGACTTTATATCACATGAGCCGTATTTCTGTTAATTGGGATCTAAATCTCCTGTGGCAGCTTTAACTTCAGTGGTGTTAACAAAACATAGAAGTAGCTGCCAGTCAGTGCTGGTGTGATCTCATAATGCCCATTCTGTTTCTTTTTCTGCTTAATCCTAAATCAGGTTCTCTCTGTTAACGATGCTCTCCTCCCCCCATCCCCCTCTCTTTCTCTCTCATTTCCTGCTCCGCTCTCAGGGAGAAGACAGCTTCCTAGAGAAGGTAATACCAGCAAGTGCCGAGGGGTCTTTCTCACAGGCTTTTGTTTGTACTCTCTGTAAAATACGAGTGTTGATTTTTTCCCATTTTCTGCTGGCGAGGCAGTCTGCAATCCCAAAGAGTGCAGGGACAGACTGCTCCAGGGGAAGCATCAGTTCCAACAGTTCCAGCCGACGCTGCTTGTGGGGCTAGAGCAAATCAGAACTCTCTAGGGCACTGAATTATGCCCTGAGGGGGTTGTGGTGACACTAGTTAAGGTGGAGGTGGTACCTTTCAGGTGTGTGTATGTTCCTTAGAACATTTTCTGAGAGATAAAATGTTCTCCTGGCTGATCACAGCCCCAAATGAGAATCCCTCTGCAAAATCTGACTTGGCTTTGATGCCTCTGACTTGGTTTAATCAATGCACAAGAAATAGGGGTCATTGTTAAGCAATGGTTGGAGAAGGTTCTATTTTTAGAGGGGAGAGGTCTCTTAGCAACAAAAACAGAGGATAGTAGGGTGGCTTCCAACTTTGCATGTTTGTGTGGAGGCGGCTTGGAGGAGCAAAGGGCTTTTGCTGCAACTTGAGGAAAGCACTCAACGTGCCTGACAAGTACTGCAGCAGTGTGAAACTCCAAACCCACATGGTCAGTCTCACCACAGCTGCTAACTAACCAGCAGCAGTGGAGCCAGGGCAGTACTGGGAAACGGTGTCCTACTGCACTTGTTGATTGTAGGGGAGAGCCGGGGACTCGAATCCCGCTGCTGCCTAGGATGAAGAAGGAGCCACTGCCCTTCTATCCCTCTGCCCCAGCCTCTGAGGATTGCCCCGGTCTCCTCTCCTTTTCTCTCCTGCAGCTGTTCAGACACTTGCTGAAGTGAGAAAGGAGGTGGTCTTACCCCCAGGCAAGTATTGCCTCTTCCATAGAGGGTCACTTTGCACCTAGGGTAGCACAATATTCAGGCTACTCCCGGTGCCAAAGGACCAGTTAGTTACCCTAGGTCAATTTGCACTGTAGATCTCACATCAAGGACAGCACTTGTATCCAGTCCCTAACCATGGATTTATTAACTAGGAGGAGGAAATGAGAGTTGCTTGCTTACCCACTTTAACCTTGTGTACACCAGTGCTCAACAAATCCTGGGTACCAGGTTGCCATGGTACCCAGGATTTAGCCCCTTGCATCTAATAGCACCATGGTAGCCAGGGAGGAAACACCCCTTGACACCTTAAAAAAAAAAAAAACAAAAAGTCAGCAGCACTGACATTCTCAGTGTTGCCAACTCTCTTCCTTCCACTGCCACAGAAAGTGCTCCAGGCAGCAACTTGGGGGGGCTTTTGCACACTACGCTGCTGCTGAAAAAGTTGGCAATTGTGGCAGATTTTTGGTAGCGGGGTCTTTTGTGGTCAGAGGTGGCTCACTAGGCGGGAAGGAAATAGCAATGGGATTGAAGCTGGGCAGGTGAAAGCCAGCACACCTGAGGGGAGACAAAAGAACAAGAGATCCAAACCAGGGATTGGACCACAGAACAAAACATGCTCGCAGTCTTAGTGCACAGTAGATCTGTGAGCAAACAGCAGGTTCTGTAGGAGCCAATGTGACCTTCGGGCTGTATCTGCAGAAGTAGCACATCACAGGGCAGGCACAGCCTCACTACACAGCACTTGAGATGCCACACAGCAGGGATGTCGTATTCTGTGCTGGGTGTTCCGGATGCTGACTTGTTAGAATGAAGAGAAGAGTGGCAGAAATCTAGGGACTGAATTAAAAGGGGATCTTCACTAGGACTTGTAGCTATGCTGAGGGAACAGGAGCAAGTTCCCTGTCCTGGAAGGGGGGTAAACACCCTAGTGTGGCCCAACAGGGATATAACTCCAGGGATAGTGGGGACCAAAGAAACAATGAACAGATTCTCTGGCTGAGATATATTAGACTGGCAGAGTCTGGGAGATGCCCTCTCTCCAGGTGCACGGGCAAGTCTAGGCCATTGTCACATTTTCCAGCATCACCTTGCATGCTGAGGTCAGCCAGCTTGCTCCTCTCTGTGTGCCAGCCTCGCTTAGAGGCTGGGAGTTACTTTTGGCAGTGGCTGCTTTGGATGAGAGCCATAGAGCCAAAGGTTAGCGCAGTACTTGTGAACATGCTAACACTGCCTGGTGTACTGCCACACGTACACGGTGCTGTTTTGCCCGTGTGTTGCCTGCCCTGTGGTGGGATGGGAACTGCTCATGCCAATGGGAGATCCTCAGCATGGAAGGCCTGCCAGAGCAGCACAGAAATCTGTGTCTGTCTCAGGTGGGATTTTTGTGCTGGGGCGAGCTCTGACCTGGCTGGGAATATCACACTAAAGCTGGGGTGCAGTGGATGAAGCAGGGCTTATGGAGGGCTCAGCTGGCTGTGAGCCATAAAGGCAGGTGGAAGCTGGCTGCCCTGGGTGAGTGCTGGTCAGATGCAGGCTCTCCCAGATTCCAGTGGTGTCCTTCTGATGGAGAGGGAATGGGGCTCCCTGACCCTACTCTGCTCTTTCCCATCAGGAGAAGTCGCTTCTGCAGATGGACTCTTCAGATGACAGTGAAGACGCCAGTGAGAGACCCCTGCAGGTGCCCAAGGAGATTTGGCTGCTGGTGGACCACTTGTTCAGGCACGCCTGCCGCCAGGTAAACCAAAAGGGTTGGGCCTGCCTCAGGGAGCTCCTGAGGGTTAGTGGCCAAGGAAGACTTAGTTGGTAGCAGCCAGACCATGAGTCCAGTTGGGTGTTTGCAAGGCCAATGCTGGCTGCTTGCAGGCTTGGCTATTGCACCTATGCTCAGCCCAGCCCATTGCCCATCCACCTCCCTTGGCAGTACTCAGTGCCCTACAGTTCTCATTGGGGCCTGCTCTGACTGCACTGTCGTTGGCAGGAGGACCTGTTCCAGACGCCTGGCATGCAGGAGGAGCTGCAACAGATCATCGACTGCCTGGACACCAGCATTCCTGAGACAATCCGTATCCTATCCTGTCCCCTGGCTCCTCCCACCCCCTTCTCCCAGCACCAGCCCATTTCCTGTCTGGTCCAGCTCCCCAGGCAGGCTTCCCCTACAGGGGCTGCCTCCATTTCACCCCTCTGCAGGGAGCCACTTGAAAACGTGCAGGGAAGCTGACCAAAGCCACCACAGGTCAGAATGGGACCAGCATAAGGGGCATGCACAGAGAAATGGCCAATGGGTGAGAGCAAAGATGCAGCTGTGGGCATGTGGGTGGAGTACATGAGTGTCGAGAACTGCATGATGTGGTTTTATGGAGGTGTGGGTGGGGTTTCCAGTTGTCAGGGTGTGCGTAGGGGTGTTGGCAGAGGCAAGGGGGATGTGGATGGAGCACATGAGTATTGAGGGTCACATGGCTGTGTGTGCCAGGTCTCCAAGAGGAGCAAGGTGTGCCCAGCAGGCTGGGCTGGACTGGACTGAACTCTGACCATTAGAGCGGAGGGTTGAGGGAAGCATAGCTGAGGAGGCAGCCTGAGGAGCAGGGCAGGCCAGTGCCGGACTCCCAAGAGCTGCAGAAGGACTGACGGAGAAGGCCAGTCCTGGGGACAAGAGGGTGCTGCACAGGGCCCTGCTGGAGGATTTTTGCTCCTTGACTGGCCCTGCCACAGCGGGCAGCAACCACTCAGTGGCTGAAGCCCTCCTCATTTTCCTGGAGGCTCTGCCGGAGCCAGTCATTTGTTATGAGCTGTATCAGCGCTGCCTGGAATATTCTAACGACAGCCGGCTGTGTCGACAGGTGCGTGCACAGGATTGACAGCCCTGGCCTTGGGGGCTCTCGCAGTTGCCGATACTTTGGCCAGACCCCTCCCCCCCTTATTGAATGGGTAGCTGGTGGTGTGGCTGCATATGGGCGCTGGGGGAGCTGGTCTGGGAGGTTTTGATTCAACAGCTGCATGCGTGAACGTCTCCTCCGAGCCAGCTCCGGAGACTGCAGTCAAGTCCTGCTGCTGGCGAATGGGTGGTGAAGCTGGACATCTTGGAGCTGTGCCCATCTAGGGGGACACAGTGTGTCCTTTTCTGTGTGGGCAGGAGGGGCTGTAGCAGACGGTGCTGGGGTGGGGGAACATGTGGTGCTTAACCTTTCCCCTTTGCAGGTGATCACTCAGTTACCCCGGTGTCACCGCAATGTGTTCCGCTACCTGATGGCGTTCCTGCGGGAGCTCCTGAAGTATTCAGAGTACAACAACGTCAGTGCCAATATGATCGGTAAGAGCCCAGCCTGCCCGGCACCTGCTGCTGTCCCCCAGGGCACTTGCACAAGCCCTTGCCTGTGTGTCTCATGCAGGATTTTGCCTCTCTCTGCAGCCACTCTGTTCACCAGCCTCCTCTTGCGGCCTCCTCCCAACCTGGTGTCGAAACAGACTACATATGAACGCAAGCGCGCCATCACCTTCCTCCTCAGCTTCCTGCTCGGGGGAGAGGAGGACTGATCCCCAGCCTAGGATGCTGACATCTGGTACCTACCACCAGTGGTTTGAGGGGGCAGGGCCGCCCATAGCCCTTTCAGGGGGAGCACTACCTGGGGCTAAGGGTTGTGTTTACCATCAGAAAGGAAATAGCGTCCCTTCCTTGCCACTGCTGTACCTACAACTGCAGAGGACTTCTACACTCATCACACTGCCACCCAAACCACAGTCCTCCATGGGATGTAGGCTGTGTGTGAGTCCAACACTCTGAGGGCTGTGGCTGACACCATTCCTGGTGCACAGCCATGATTGGCATTGCTCACGGCTACTCTCTCCAGCTTGTTCCTCCCTGGGCATCCTCTCCCTGCCAGTGGGGTTCTTATGGGATGGGGAGACCATGAGCTGCCTGGAGAGTGACCAAGGTGTCCCCTGACTGGACTCTGCCATTGCGTGTGTGTATGTACGCACCCTGGTATCTGTGTGTCTCTTGTCAGCTTTCCTTGTGGTCCATCCCTCATACTGGCCCTGGGTGGGACTTATTCCATTGACTGGTTCCCCTTGTGCCCCAGTGCTGGTGTTTCTCAACCAGGCCCACAGCAGTTCTGTAAGGGTTAATCAGGCTTTTGACTTCTCCAGCCCCTGCGGAGCTGTGTGGCCTCTCCTCTTCACTCTTCATGGTAGGTGTGAGGCCAACCCTACCCACTGGCATTGCTCACCCTGCCCATCTTGTGCAGGGCAGCCTTACTCTGGTTTCTTGGTCCCTGTCCCAGTTTCCTTAGGGGACTCTGGTGGAATAAATAGGGTGCTGGTGCATCAGCTCCAGGAGGCTTCAGAGAAGAGCAGGAAGTGTCTGCAGGGTCAGGTTGTGAGGGAGAGCAATATAGAGTCACATGGAGTGGCAACAAGGGTTCAGCCTCACTGAGGGTGTGAGGGGGGGAGCCAAATGGGCTGTTGGCTTTAGAGGCTGCAGCCTGGTGCTGGCTGGGCTGAAGGTGGGGGGATCCCCCTTCCTGGCGTGGTGCTAGCCCTGCCCTCCCCTCTCCCCCCACATCCCCTGCACGTTCCACCACAGCTGAGCCTGGGCCCAGTTTTCCCAGAGGGTGGAGATCCCCAGCTCCAGGAGGGAGCTGGTGGGTAGGGGAAGGAAGATGGGCTGTGTGCCCCTCCTGGTGCCTGGGAGAGAGGCTGGGTGAAGGCTGTTGTCCTTCTACACTGGCCTGTGCTGCTACATTTCCCACCACACCAAGGGTGAGGGCTCAGCCCTCTCTGACTATCCCCATGGCCAGGGCAGCGAGGAAGGGCTGCCCTGCTGGGTGGCTGTGCTGATCCTAGTGCCAGTGGCGGTCTCCCAGCTGGGCACCTCCGTCTGGGACTGTGGGGAGAAGGGGTGTCACCAGACAACAGGCACAGCCCTTACTCAAACATTTAAGACTGACCTGCTTTGACCATGGCACCTGTCCTGAGAGCTGAGATGTGGGGCTGAACATCAGGAGAAAGGAACTCCAACCCAGGCACCTCAGGAGTTTGGGGGTGGGTCCTGGTCCAGAGCAGGCCCTGGGGGCTCTGGGGCTCGGGGGGGGGGGGTGTCTGTCTGGCTCTGATCTGTGGCTCTGGGATGTCCTGGTCACCCCTCCCCACCCCAGGGATGGGCTCTGCACTCAGGCTGAGCCCTGTGGGGCTGTCCTACATTTGCTCTGTGTTGTCTGCCCAGGGCTCCTGTCCCTGCGGCTTTTTATTTTTTATGACATAATTTATTGGAAAGCCGTTTATTCCAAATAAAATCCACTGTGCAATGAGTGATGTGGCTTCCCTTGGAGCTGGCCTGCCTTTCCCTATTTCTCCCCCTGGTGCTGATAGTGCAGTAGGCACATCCTCCCCAAACCTGCACTGTACCAGCAGCTTGTGCTTCACACCTCTGTTAGCAACACCTGAGTATGGAACCTTCAAGCCAGTCCAGCCAAAAAGCCACGGTGCTGGCAGCATGAGGCGTCCTTCAATGGTGTGTGGTGCTTTGGCCTGCCTCACTGCACAGCTCAGGTGTGGACCCACCCACCTCCCCCAGAAAAAGCTGCAGGCAGTTGGGGAGGCTGCAGGGAGCAAAGGTTGGCTTGGGGAGTTGCTGCTGCCCCTTGGGATGATGGGCCCTGCAATGCTGCCAAGCCAGGAGCTGGGACAGAGAGCCTGCACTCTCCCTCTTTGCAGCAGCCACCCCACCTGAGTTAGGAAACCTCCGAGGCTGCCTGGGTAAGTGCAGAGAGGGGCTGAGGGTGGAGCTGCAGCCAGCTTGTGTCTGAGTGGCACTGCAGCATGTTTACAGCTCTGGCACACTCTGCTGCCCTATGGTTGAGTCCAGGCCCCTTGACTGAGAAAGGGAGCCCCCTCATCTGCTCCTGAGCCTGTCCTATCCCAACAACGGGGGGCATGGAGCTGGGCTGGGACTGGCTTGAATGGAAGGAGTTCCTCTAGGTACCACCAGCCTCCCACCGCCTGGTGGTCTTCCCCCAAGGCTGTCTCAGGGAAGTTGGCCTGCCCCAAACCATGTCCCCTGCAACAAAGAGGAGGGTAATGCAGGTGCTCCACATGTGGGATGGGTAGTGCCATCCTTTGGAGCTGCCTCACAGCTGGAGGCAGGAACCATGGCATCATGTGTCTACCTGTGCCAAGGAGAAAGTGCCTGGGTGGCCTCCTCCACTCCCCCTGGCTCAGCTCCTGCAGAGCTCAGGCAGATAAGGCTTTGGCTATGCACAGACCAGACCATCTCCACTGCAACTGAGGGAGGTGCCTCCTTCAGGGCCTACTACATGGCCTCGGTACTAGCCAACTGGCACCTATTGTTGGCTTGGATGTGACCCATGCCCACCCACTGCCCCCTCCACAACCAGCTAGTTCTATTTGTGTCCACGCATTGGCTCTGCACCTGGGTGGCCTGGGGTGAGTGATCACAGCCTCTGCAGTGGCTGGTGTGCTAGGCACTGCCTCATGGGCCCTGCCATCTCCCTACAACTACCCCCCCCCCAACCCTATGGGGACTGGGAGCTTGGCAGCAGCCCAATAGCAGACAGACCTGCTCCAGGTAAGGCTGGGTGCAGCTGAGCTCTCTGGTTAGGTCTTTTGTCTTTACACAGCAGCAATAAACAATGCCCTGGGCACCAGAAAACAGCTCTGTCCCTACGGCAGACAGGCCCTGAGAGGAGCTGGCATGGCTCCTCCAGTCTGCTCAGGGCTGTTGGAATCCACAGAGATCAAGCATCTTCAAATTCACAACCTCCCACATCTTCCCTCTGAGCTCACCACAAGTGCACTCGTTGCCCCTCGCAGAGGATGCAGGATACAGCCCTTTACTGGGGTAGGGACAAAAAAAGCAGGTGGTCCCCATGGGTAGAAGCAGCCCCCACACACACTGGGTGTCCTGGCCCTAGAGACTCAATCCTTTAAATCCAGCCCATAAGGGCTGGAGACTGATCAGGGGACCCTAGGGCTGAGTCACCTGATGCAGCATCAGGCTGGCCCCGCTTCATCTCAAGTGTGTGGCACAGTGAGAGCCAGAGGCTGTGTCCAGGTATGTGGTCCATCTGCTCACCTGGGCCCAGCCCTGACACAGGTGGCACTAGTGGCACGTGTGTATACACTGTAGAGGGTCACCTGTTGGGGCCTGTGAGGGGTAAATGTGCTGATGTCCATGGATAGGGGACACGGGGGTGAATATGGGGCATAAGGAGCCCCTGGGTTGGGACACTACATCCAAGTGTCACGAGGTCTCTGCTGCAAGCATGAGTTGTGCTGGCCCTCATGCCCACACACTGTGTAGACATTAGGGGCAGCTAGTGCCTGTTCTGTCCTGGGCTGTGTGGGACTGGGGCCAGCTCACATATGAACAAGTTTCCTGCTCGTGCTCTGTGGCTACGTACACTGAACATTACCCAGTGAGCGCCTTGTTACAGTCCCACACCCACCAAGTGACTGCAGGCTCTGGGACGGATTCCAGCCAAGCAAGCCCAATCCTTTTGTTTGTAAGTGCAGCCAATGGCTTTTTGGCCTGTGGCTGTAGGGGCAGAAACTCGCGCTGCATCCTTCACCCAGGGAGTGAGCTGGCCCTGACAGGGGCTTTGCTGCATAAAAATGGGCTCACAGCCAATATCTGCTGCAAGAAGTGCAGGGGTGAAATGAGCCTCATTAGACAGGAGGGACCTGGCCAGTCTGTGTGTTGTGGCTTGTTTATGTGTACTCCTCTGCTGCCTGTAGTGCTGCTGGCTGGCATTGGACTCTGCTCTGTTAAACACTTACACATGCTTGCTTGGTAACCAGATGGCAGTTCTGCAGTGTAGCTGGGCTGGGCTGCTTTTTTGGAGACCAGTGGTGGGAATCAGTATTCTCCCCAGGACTTGAAATTGGTGGTGGCGGGTGGGTGCATTGGGGGGGGGGGGGTAGGGGTGCTCACTAAATTGGTATAACGCTGTTACTAGCTGACAACTGGGGGTGTTGGTAAAGTGTTTGTGCAGGTGATGGCAGAGTGCTGACACCACCCGCAGCAGTCACAGTCAAGGATCCTGAGAGCTGTGGGCCAGTGGTAGCGAAATGCCCCACAGTCCTCGGCATCCCCACAAAGTGCAACAGTGCACAGCCCCTGCTCAAAAGCCTTCCTGGAGCCCATGTACTGCCAGGCCCTTGGGGAAAGCTGTTTGGCCACAAAGCTAAGCAGGCAAAGGTTGGGAACTCAGCCCAGACGTGCAGTGGCAGCACCCCAGCTTTGTAACCCAGCACCTGCTTCAGAAATACATGTGGCAGCAAGTTCTGCAGTCCCGCTTTGTGTCCACACCACTGCAGCCCATGCTGCTGGACTTCTGCAGAGCCACATGTGCAGTGCTGAGAGCAGAGTTGTGCTGAGTAGCTCAGGGCCCAGCCCTTGGGTTTAACCTTCTGCAGAAGGCTGTGATGCTGGCTTTTCACTAGTTGCTCAGATCATAGCAACCTTGGCGACTGGGCACATACCCCCCCCCCCCCAGCACTGTGGTGGGGCTCGTCCGTCTCCCATGTGGCTTGCCTTTGTGCAAGTTGTGCCATGGTTAGTAGGGAGGTGCATGGTGTAGCCACACACACAACAGCATGGGCATGAGTGACTTGCTCCAGCGCAGGCTGAGCTGCTAGCATGCCTGAAGGAACAACCAGTTGGCATCTGTGCCAATGTGCCACAAGGCAGGCAGGCCAGGAGGCTGCTCAGTTGCATGTGATGCCCACCATGTGAGCTGCCATGGCATGGAGTTTGGGCTGGCAAGGGAGGCCAGGCCATTGCTGTGGAGGTGGGTGCCTGTTCTACCCTCTTTCCAGCTGTGGGGTGGGCATGAGGCTGGCGAGGCGTGGGCGGGTGGGGCTTCCAAGGCAGCCTTAAGAGGTGGCACACTTGGAAGGGTACGTGACTGCAAGACGAGCAGTCCCACAGCTGGCCAGCAGGTGGCAGAAGAACACCACCAGTCCCTCCCCGCGCACTAAAGCTAAGGGCACAATTCAGTGCAAGCAGCTGCATGTACTGGGTCAGTCTTCCTGCTTCAGCCCCATTGAGGCTGCGGTGTCCCCTACATGACTGGGGTCTTCGCAGCCCCCATAGGCAGGATTTGTGCAGCCCCATCCTGTGCTCCTAGCCCCGTGTGATGCATACAAGAGGCATGTTGCTGGAGCTCATGGTTGGCAGCAGTGCCCTGCTCCTTGGGCACCACAGTGAGCCTCTACCGCTGGAGGGCTGGTGCCTGGTAAGGCCCACAGGTGCCTAGATTCGCTAGTCAGACACCTCCTGCACAGAACAGGCCAGGGACCTGCCCCCTGTAACCCCACAGGTGAGTCCTGTCCGCTCTCAGCAGGGTGGCAACACTCAGGCACCCCCAGCCTACCCACTGCACCATACCAGTGTGCCCTGGGGCTGGGCTGCTCCCGTTACAGTGTGACCAGGGTCTGGAGAAGCTCAGCTTCCTCATACAGTGGGCATCTGGGGCAGGGGGTGGCTGACCCCTGACATCAGACACTCCAGTCCCTGGTTCTCTCAGCCAAGAGGGTAAGCTGTCAGCAAACCTCCCCAACCCCATCAGCTCCTCCAGCGAGAGCCAGGTCCATGCCCTAAGCTTGCAAGACGCTGGAGGAGGCAGCTGTTGGGGGGTGCCCTGGGCTGGTCTTGTCCAGCCATTCCAAAACGCTTCCTCTGCGGAGAGCCCAGGTGCAGCTGGGCTAAGTGCTGTGCCCCATTGAGCTTTGCCAGCTGGGGCCTATATGACAGCCTGGAGGCTGGACTAGGTGGGGGGGGTCCGTCTCTCTGCAGTTCTCCAAGAGTTAGGTTGCTCCAAAGTCCCTAGGGAGTCACCTGCCCCCTCCCAGTGGGGTGCAGGGACACAGTGCTCTGGCAGGCACCAGGGTGCAGCAGTACTGACCAGATCGGCATAGCCTTTGCTTTCCACATGGAACAAAGGGCTGGGCCTGGCCAGGAAGGCAAAGGCCCTGGCTGAGGGGGTGCTCAGGCCAGGCTGTGAGGTGGGTCGCTCCCCTACCTCACTTCCTAGCAAACCTTGAGGTGAGGTTGCAGGCCCTGAGGGGCACCGGGAGGTTGTAGCTCACTGGGTGAGGACTGCATGCTTCTCAGTCCTTGCTTGGCACTGCCCACAAAGGACACGTGCTGGCCTAGTGCCCGGCATGGCTAGCTGCTGTGTCACTTGCATGCAGGGGCCAGGCTGGGCGAGGGTGCCCTGCCATCCAGAGACTGTGTCAGCAGCCAGCTTCACTTGTAAAGGATGGAGACTGGCTGGGAAACTGGCTACAACCCTTCCCGGGCAATGTCATGCCAGCCACTCATGGGACTGCCCAGGGCACATAGCCTGGAGCGTTAGTCACGGGGCTGAATGCCTGAATGGAAGGCACCAGACACTGGGATGGGTGCAGACACCCTCCAGTGGGCTTGCCCATTGCTAGGGTGCCGGGGCCCCAGCCGGCCCTCAGAGTCAGGAGTGCAAGGTGAGCAGTAACCTCGGCTCTGCCCTGCTCCACTGCCCAGGCACCCCAAGCAGCTGGGGCGGCAGCGGAGAAAGCCAAGCGCATCCTGCCGCAGGAAATGCGTCCTCTCCAGCTGCTTCCTGCCACCTCCTTCCAGGATTCCTTCTGAGTCGCTCCCGACCTCCTGCAGCAGCTGAGTGCCCCAGTCGGTGTCCCGGAACCCCGGCAAGGTGTGCCCATTGTTCTGCACACCAACCACATTCTTCGGATTGAGGAGAGGAAATGCCAGCGCAGGCATGACTCGGCAGCATGGAGATGATGGAGCAGCTGCCAAGCAGCTGTGAGGTGGTCACACATAACTGCACCAAGAAAGCAGGCAACTGGCAGCCTGATGCTGGCTTCAGCGAGGGGGGGTCTGTGACCCAAACTATTGGGTGCTGCTCCCAGCCTGTAGGGTGTGTTGTGGCCCAGTCTCTCTGGCATTGGTTCTGGCCCATAGGCGGCACTGCGGCCCAGTCTTTCGGGTGCTGGTTTTGGCTCATAGGGAGTGCTGCGGCCCAGTCTCTCTGGCGCTGCAGCCCAGTCTCTTGGGCATGGGTTCCAGCCCATAAGGGGCACTGCAGTCCAGTCTCTCGGGCGCTGGTTCTGGTCTATGGGGGAGGGGGCTGTTGCAGCCCAGGCTCTCACTTCACTCTGACACCTCTCTCCGGTATTGTACTAAACCAGAGGACAGTTCACAGAGGCTTCCCACATTGCAGTGGGGTCTCTGCCTAAGCCCAGGGCTGGTCCCATCCCTGTCAGTGGGGCACTGGGCATGTGAATGCTTTGCTTCCCATACTCCTGAACCAGCCAGCGTGCAGGAGGTATATGTGAACAGATGAGTGTTCATAATGGTGTCTGTGTGTGAGTGTGCTCACAAGGCATGTGTCGGCACACATGGCCATTCGCAGGGTATGTGCACACGTGTTCATGGGGCGGGGGATGAGTACAAGGTGTGGGTGCTGCCAGTTCTGAGCATGGCCTGGAACTGTTTTGTCTCATAATCCCACTTTGCTCCTCAACCCTCAGAGACCCAAGCCTCCCATCCCATCAAACCCATTCCCCAGCATGGGGCTGCTACCACTGAACGCCCTGGTGCTGCTCTATGCCACTCCAGTGAGTCATTGAAACTGGGGGGGGGTCCGCTGTGTCTATCCATCCTGGCACCCACGCACGTCCCCACATCCCCCAGCCCCTGCCTCACCCTCTCCTGTCATCAGTCTGGCTGCTGCACCAGCCCTGCCACTGCCCTCCCAGCCAAGTCTCAGGGCACCGTGCCTGAATCCTTCTCCAGGCTCTGCTGCCACTGACTCGCCCCCTTCTTGGGCTTGTGCCTCACTGTGCTGGGCTCCCAACCAGCCTCTGCAGCCTAGAGACATGGCTTGTGCCTGCAGGACTCCTTTCTGTCACACGCTGCCCCTTTCTTAGGCCCTAAACTCCTGGTCCAGCCGTCACCTCTAGGCTGACTCCTCCCTGCTCTGCACAACCCTCCTCTCAGACCTGGCCTCTAAGACCTGTCACTAATCACCCCCCAACCACAGCTGCCAGCGTTAGCTCCTTGCCCACCCCTATGACCATGTCTTGCTGTGTCTTAATTCTCTTCATGGGCATCCTTCTGCTCCAGGGTCCAGCCCTTCCCTTTCTCTTCCACAGGCCTCTGGCCTGCTTTGCTACACACCAGCCTCCTGTGGCCCCACCTCTGTGCCCCAGAGGATTTCTGGTGTGTGCCTTTGCTGGCTGGGCCCTGCTTGTCTCTGAGGGTGCCTGTCGACAGTTGGTCCCTTGGACCAAGGAGCTGCCTGCCACTATCTGCCCACACAACCCTGAAAATGCCAATAGGGATCTGCAATTAACACAGATGAGAGTGCCTCTCCCTGGTGCCATCCTTACTGCCAGCTCAGCACCTGCCACTGTGGTGCTCTGAATGGGAAGCTTTGCCCTTTTCTTTGGGCCTTGAGCCTGGCTCCCCAGCACAGCAGGGTGGTTCCTGGGGCCTGTGGGCAGGCAGTCATGAGGAGAGGGAAAAGCCAAGTTCAGTTGCTTTCAAACCCAGTGCAGAAATCCCGGGCTGGCCCCACCTGCATGGCCTTGGAGATGCAACGGCGAAGAGCTGTGGGCAGCTAGCCAGGCCAGGAAAGGCCAGAGATTCCAGCATTCCCTTTGGGGCTCCCAGCATGGGGAACCTTTTCCTCCCCACCCCAGCTGGCAGCCCCCAGCCCAGGTCCTCCCGCAGCCCGGCCAGTGCTTCCAGGCAAACACGTCAAGGCTCAGGTCAGGGCCCAGCTGTGTGTCTGTTGGACATGGCCCAAGGCCGCGCAATTCTCAGGGCTATGGGACACCCTGTGAGGCCAACCCCTGGCTGCCCACAGTGCCATGCTCTGCACCATGCATCCTACAGCCTAGCACTTGGCTACCCCTTGTGTCCTGCTCTTTATGGGGGGGAGACATTCTGTGCCTGCTAGGCTCAGCAGCTTTTACATACAGCAATAGCAGTGGCACAGACAGCTCCCAACAGGGCTCTGCAGGAACTAACAGGAACCCCAGGACATGCAGCTAGGAGAGGGGACTCAACTGCTTTAAGGCAACTCCAAAGGAGCCAGGCCAGGTCTTGCCCCACAGCTGGGGACCTGCTGTAGAGTGACTTTGGCTGAGAACAGACACTGGGTGAATGAGGGCTCCCTGGGGGGTTGGGGGGTCGGTGGGAGCCGTGGGACAGAGGGACTCGTACTCTGTGACTGAAAGGCCAGGGGCCACACTTACCTTTTCCTAATCAATTCCTGGCCCTGCTACTGAAGTCCGTGAGGTCCTATGCCTCTGGACTGCGTCTGCCCCAGCCCCCTTGCGTGTGGCCGGCCAACATGGGGAGGGTAGTGCACCACTGTGGAGTGTGCTTATAGCAGGGGAGGGCTGGGTGAGGTGCCAGCTGAGAGGCATTTGCACTGGGGCGTGGGGTGGTTCAGGATGGCGCCTGAGCGTTTGGGATCTCCCATGTATTGGGGGGCTGGGGGCTGGCATTGGAAAGTTGAGGCTGTGCTGAGTGTGGTGCCAGTATCAGGACAGTGACAGAGCTGTGTCCGTGCCATGGTAGCTACATTGTGCAGTGTCCATGGGCCCCTGAGGGCCAGGCCTCTAGCTCCAGCTCCAGCCATCAGCCTGCATGCCTGTCCCCCTTTCCACCAACCCTCCCAGCCAGCTGGGCTCCTGAGCATCAACTTCTGTCCTGGCTGGCACTTGGAGAGCCAGTGCCCCCCACAAGGCTTTGGGGGGGGGGCAGGGCCAGCGGCCCCGTTGCTCACCCATCCCATGGCACATGGCACTGGGCTGAGTGGCCGGAGCTGTTTCAGCCTGTGCAGTGGCCTGGGGTGCTTCCCTCCCAGGGGGGTGGGGCTGCAGGAGCAGAATGTGGCTGGCATTCTGGTTTGGCATCCTTCTTCCTCCTGTCTGGCTGCTGTGGCTAGATTTCCTGCTGACCAGCGCTCTGCCCCAGTGTGCTGGCTGCACTGGAACTCCCTCAGGGCCAGGAAAGGCCAAAACTATGGCAAGAATCTTAAGAAGTTTGAGACAATTTGAAAGGAGTTGGTGCACAGATGCCAAGATGAATGTGAATCAGAACGTGCTGGAGCTGTATAAATTCCAGTGCATTGGGGGGGGCTGCGTGTGTGTCATGGCACCAGCACACTGGCAGGTGTCCTCCCACACCAAAAGGCCATGTGTACAAAGCTGGGCACTAACCCATTGCAGCTCTTGCTCTAAGCCTCCCTCTTGGAGCAAGCAACTGAGGTGTTGGCAGGGAGATACTGCGTCCACAAGAAACCTGGCCACCCCCAGGAGGCCAGCTGGGGCACAGTGACAGCATCTATGCCAGTGGCTGACCTGGAGCCTTGCACAACAGATGGGCATCCAAGCCCCTCCGCCCCAAGAGCTTGACAACACATGCTGCTGACTTGCTGTAAGGCCTGGCAAGGCAGGACTGGCGAGCTCTCTACTGGACTCTCCCAGGTCTCTCTCTCTCCCAGGGCTGTAACTATGGCGGGGCAAATGGGGCAAAGTCCTAGGTGCCAAATTCTGAGGGCGTCAAGCACCCTGTCAGAAAAGTGCCGCAGCGGGGGAAGCTGCTGGCTGGTGGGAAAAGCAGCCACTTGGGAACCCTGCCACCTGGCTGGAAAAGTGGCCCACAGGTGAAGCCACCTGGCTGGGGCTCCCAGCAGTGGCATGGTCTGGATCCAGCTCCTTGCCACCAGCTGGGCCGGATAGGGCCCCATGTTGGGGGCGGGGGGGGGGGGGCGTTTGAGGGTGTATCTGGGGCTGTATGCCCCAGATGCCAACATTTCTAGTTACGGCCCTGCTCTCTCACCATCCCCAGCCTCTCTGGGGACCGTGCGATGTGGCCCCAAACACAGCAGCACAGACCTCTCCCAGCCCAAGGTGCATCAGCCACAGCTGCATCCAGCATGACAGGGCTGATGGTGGGCGATGGCTCTAGGAATCACTTATATAGAACTTGTCCTGTAAGACCAGCCTCACCTTAACCCCAAGTGCCTATAAGAGACCAAAGAGGATATCTGGAGAGAGTCTTTCCAGGCAGAAGCAACCCTGCCATGGGACACCTCCCCACTCCCCCCCTTCCGAGCACCACACAGCGTCTCCATCAGACGCTGCCCCCAGCAAGCTACGGCTCTTATCCGGGCACCCGTCTGCATTTGTGCTCATAGCTGTCCTACAGCTTGGGTCTTGCTACGCAGAGCCACTGAGGATATGCCTGCATTTGGGGATTTGTGGGGGTGGGGGAGGGACCATGAGCAGCCCAGCCTGCAGAGACAGATGCACACTGAAAATAGCAGTGCAGGCCAGCCACCCGTCCCCCAGCCTGGGAAGTAGACTGGCTCTGTGCTCAGGTGGCTGGCCTGAGTTTTGGCCAGGGCCGCAGCAGCCGCACCACTATTTTGAGTGCACTAGCATGAGCCTGCTTCCCAGGTGCAGACACTAATCCGCACAGCAGCATGGCTGCAGTCCAGGGCCTTGTCCAAGGTCACATGCACACAGGGCCTGTGACAAACCGTGGAGTGACCTATGGTGCCCTACATGCCAGCCACCCTGCTTCTCCGCACCTTGTGCTTGCTCACCCCAGAAATGTCAGGCATGTGGGCCCTGTCAAGACCGAGGCTGAGCTGGGTCACGAGGAGCTGTGTAAATCCCTGCCATGGGGGAACAAGAGCAAGCCCCAGTGCAACAGACACACACTCCCTCTTTCTCACTCTCAGTGCTGCCCTCAGACAAGCCCTTGGGAGCTGGGATGTGAGGAGAAAGGGGCAGAGGGCAGGCACTGGTGTGTGTGGGATAACCTCACAGCATGTCTGTCCTGAGGCCTGGGGAGGAGATACACCCAGTCAGCTCCCCCATGGCCAGCCCCCCTGACAGTCCCTGCAGCTGTGGCCTGCCTACTTTTCACAGAACGAGGGTAACCCCCCTCTCCCTGCTGCACCCCTTCCCTAGCATACCAGGCCCTTTATAGAGCTCCACTTCCACCCCTCTCAGCTCGAGCCCAAATGCTCCTGAGCCTCACTCCAGAGTAGAGCTGCTCCCTGGTTCTCCTCCTGCCCTCCCCTCCATCCAGGGAAGGATCCCATCCAGCCCTGAAACCCTCCCCAGGTGACTGGCCCAGTGACCACCTGCATACGATGTGGCTCAAGAGAGTGCAGTCAGGGACTATTCACCCAGCCAGGGCTGGCACTACTAAGCTTGGCTGGGCAAAACAAGCAAGGCGTCCCATGGCACTTAAAGACTAATAAATTTATTTATTGCCTGAGCTTTCGTGGGAGAAAATCCCACTTCATCAGACCCTGTGGGGGGCAGTGGCTCCTTGGGACACACCAGTGCTCTGCAGGAGCCAGCAATCCCATGGGTCCGGGCATCCTCCTCCACTAAGAGCCTGTAAAACCCTACCTTAATGGCAGCAATTGTGGGAGTTACCCTAGGGCTGTTAGCCCAGCTGAGCAGGCCGGAGACAATTCCAGAATCCTGCAGCAGACTCAGGCTCTTAGGTGACTGAATGGCTCTTCCAGTCCCACACTTTGGGATCACATTTAATCAAAGCTAACTCTGCTATGGACAGCCAAGATTGTGTCTGGTGGCTCTTCAGTCCACTGCATTTCACTAGCGAGCCAGAGACGCTGGTAACCAAGGCAACATCCGTATTTTAAAACACCAGATATACATAACTACACTCACTTACGGCATGAGTTAAAAGAGCGTCAGAAAAACAATAATCTGAACACAGATGCCAGCAAAATTAGCAACTGGGACATTATTTATGTAACACTTATGTCCAAAATAATCCAGCCACCAGCCCCAAAATACATACTGCGCAACACCAATAAAGTGTTATATGGACCCAGCTATTCCCAAACCAACACAACTAACAGCAGAGAATGGCTTGTTTTCTTTCTGCCTCCTGGACCTGCTTGGATGGCCAGCATTCCAGGTGGTTGACCAAGCGGGTGTATCCCTGTAGACCAGCCTCAGGCAAATTGTTCTCACTCCTTCCTCTCTTCTTCAAAAAAAGCAAGGAGTCTTGTGGCACTTAAAGACTAACAGATTTATTTATTGCATGAGCTTTCATGGGAGAAAATCCCATTTCATCAGATGCTTTGAAGATGGGGGAACTTACAGAATGGGAAATTTCCTCATCTTCAAAGCATCTGACAAAGTGGGCTTTTCTCACACAAAAACCTCATGCATCTGTTAGTCTTTAAGTGACACACGATTCCTTGCTTTTTTTTTTTTTTTTGCTGAACTAGACTAACACGGCTGCCCCCTTGGAACTAGCTAATATTAAAGTTAGTAGGAAACTTCCTTTTCTAACATGGGACAAAAAAAATGTCACCTGCTTTCAAGCCTCCTGGCTAAGATACTGCTATGTGGGAAGTTGTTCGTGGAGTGTCACAGACTGGGTGAAAGCTGGCATGGGGGGTTGGAGGTAGCCCCTCCATGTTTCAGGCTAAAGGAAGCAGCAGTTAAATCCCTTTATGAAGGGAGACAGCAGAACACAACTGATGTTACTGTGCAATGCCATCAGCCCCATGGTGAAGCCAGAGTTGAGCTAAGCTGTGCTAGGGATGGCCAGTGTCAGGCACAGGAGCTGCCTGAAAGCTGCTCTCCAAAGAATAGTGGACACACGCTAAAAGCATGGTCACATCATAAAGGGGCGCTAGATGGGTGCAACCTCTCTAACACCTGCTCTGTGATCAGTCACCCCCTGGCTCAGAGCAAAGTCACTGAAGGGAACCACAGACACCTTCCGCAACATCTTCCCATCTCTTCCACCTCAACTGCCTGTCACTCATTTCTGGGTTTTCTCCCTTTCAGAATTAGACTCTGCCCTCCCTGAGTATCCTGAGCTTTAGAGAGAATTCCCCCACTACCACCACCATTTTGTAACCCAGCTACCTCCTCCCCTGCTGTTGTCTCCTTTGCACTCCTGTTCTGTCTCTGATGTCCGTTTGTCCAGGAAAGCCCCAGGCCAGATGTAGCCCTCTTCATCACACACTGGGGTATCTTACGCCACCACTAGCCCCAGAGACTTACTGTTTGTGGAGTGCTGTGATATCCAGAGTGAAAAAGGAATCAGAATCTGCCACCAGTTGACTAGCATCCAGAGATGCTTTAACCTCAAACTTTGGCATGAATTCATTTCTCCCTCTCTCCAAGCGCAAGCAAGCTATTCTCCTTGTGGCTGAGTTGGTTCTTCTGGGATCAGCTCTAGTCTCACATGGTACCCTATCCACTCCACTTCACCCTCCTGAGGAAATTGCACTGCTCTTCTACCTGCGGATGCCTAGTCAGTGCTCTGTCTCTCTTCACAGCTGCCCTAACATGGTAGCGTAAGAGGCTGTGTTCCCTCAAGGCTTTTCCATTAAAAATACTCAACAAGGTTTCACTGATTTTCCTAGCAGTATTTATGGATGACACCAGAAATACCATGCAAGTGACAGCTAAGGAAGGCCTCTCCTTACATTAAGGACTCAAGGAGACTGGTAAATGGGAGCCCTGCTGTTTCTCAGGTTAAAAACCAGAGATAATTACGGAAGCCTTTCAAACTGTTGCAATCCAACCTGAAGAAAGCCACCAAATGGTCCTTCTGTGGTTTCCTTCTGGACTTGCATGGACACATGGATCATTCCCAGCCAGGCTTGGGGTGACAGCAGGTGCGTGTGGGTGGGTGACATAAGCATGTGTTCCCATAGGCCAGGTCACACCCCTACTCAGCTCTGGGATAGAAAGGGGTCTGTGGGGCATTAAACCAGACAGACATGTTTATGTCACTAAATGATGTTGACAAGCCTGATGGCAGGAAAGCCCCCTACTCCAGCAACCCAAGGCATCCTTCAAGCAAACAACCTGCTGCTTTTTCTCCTGAGGCCCTGTCACCACAACACTTGCTGGCTCAGCCAGGAGTCAGGACAGCCAGCTGGAAACAGATCCAGCTGAACTCTAGACTTCAGCTCCTGTTCCTTGGATTTTCTGTGCCCCTGGACAGCTGTACAGTCTAAGAGCCTAGAACCCCTGTACCAGGGACACAGCTATGGCACTTGGGCACAGCCTGTACTCTGAGGGGTTGGCCCTGCAGCTGGCACAAACTATTGCAGCTCTTTCCCCATGCACTGCCCTGAGCTGTTCCCCTTCCTAGCCCTCACTGGGGCTGCTCCCTGGCCTCATTTTTCTTTTTTTAGTAACTCCCAAGAAACCTGTAGGTCCTCCCTGACCAGTCCTGGTTGTTGTCAGTCAGGAGTGTCATTGCTCCAGGGAAAGACCCGGGGCCTGGGCCTCCACCCCCTGGCCCCAATCCAGAGTCTGGGCCCCAGGCTCCTGCCGCTGCCAGACCAGCCCTGTATACCCAGCCAGGAATGGGGCTGGGAGAGACAGTGGATGCCCCAGCCATTTGGGGCACTGGCACCAGGATTCGGGGCATGTGTCCCATGTGCCAAGCGCCATCAACGCCCCTGTTGTCAGTCTCACCCCTCTGGCCTCCCCAGCCCTAGTGTCTGTACCAGAGGGCAACAATAGGGAACTCTGGCTGCAGAGTAGCAGGATGGGAGGGACTTGGGAGCAAGCATGCAGGATGGGGCTGTGGGGTAGGGCTGGCAGCCCCTGATTACTACCATGTACATAGCAGCTGTAGGGGTTGTGCCTGGACAGGAAGGGGGTGCATCTGGCTCATGGGGCAACCTGCTTGGTGAGGTCAGGTCCCAGGGCAGCCCTGGGAGTCAGGGCTGTGGGACTGGTGCCAAGATGGGAGACAGCCCTGAAGCTGCTGGGGGTAGTACCCAGGGGATGTGGTTAGGTGCAGAGAGGATATGGGCCTGCTCTTTTGTACCTCAGAGGTGGCAACTCTATACCCTCCTTTCAGTGCTCCCTCTGCTTTAGATCCACCTGTCTCAGATCCCAAAGGTGCAGCTCCCTCAGAGACCAAACTTGTGGCTCCACTGTCCCTTTCTTTAGAGCCAAGCTGTGATTCTAAGGACTTTGGATATTTTTCTCATTACAACTGGGGATTTGACCTCATCTTCCTCTATATGCTGTTCCCCACTGTTTGAATCCTAACTACTGCTTCGTTTTACTGTTAGTATGATCTGATCCTATAACTTGCACACCCCTACATTTATTTCCTCCTATTCTGTAAATCCCCCCCATCTTCAAAGCATCTGATGAATTATTTTCTCCCATGAAAGCTCGTGCAATAAATCTGTTAGTCTTTGAAAGTTGCCACGGGATTGTTTGTTCTCCAAACCCCCTTCAACTCCTGCTAACACTCCAGACATGTCTCTGCCCTGATATCCCACTTTCTCCATTGGGAACCCTTTGGGAAGGGACAGGGGGCTTGGAAACATCATCCTGAGGAACTGAATGGGGATTGAGGGTGAAAAGTCATGAGCTTCTGGCACTGGGAGTGCAGAATAGCTATGAAGCAGCTGCCTCTGGAGGGGCATGCTGGGCCATACAGCTGTCTCATATCCTCCCCAGTCAACAAAGGGCTTCCTGGGGCTTGGAGCAGTGTGAGGCTGAATCATAGAAGTGCCATACTCCAAAGGGGGCTGAACTAACTGCCAAACCTGCACACAGGATCCAGACCACTCAGTGCTCTTCCCTCACCAGTGGGCTCAACTACAACCATGGTAAATATTGATCAGCTGTTTCTACACTGGGCAGGGTCCCCTGTTACATTCCACCCGCTGCTCACACGGACCTCCCAGTGATCACAACCAAGCTTCCAGGCCTCATCCCACAAAGCTTCCTTCTGTGTCACGGGGATGGTCCAGACCAGCTTGAGTAAAGTGCCTTGCAAGCTACAGCCGGGAAGCCCTGCAGCATCCAGGGTAAGACAGGGGCCATGATACTTTTTTTTATCATGCATTGCCTCTCCTGGGGGAGGGAGAAGGGAATAAACAGCACCTTTACTTCCAAAAATAAGGGTTTATTGTCATCTTAAGTTTATTATAAAGACATATTTACACAGACCAATCTTTACAGATGCAGAAAACACAGTGACCAACAGGGAACAGGTTTGTCTGGAGTAAGGCATCCCCATATGGTATAAATTAGTATTTTATACAAGAATCATTGACAGACACCTGAAAGATTACACAGGAGCCAGCGTGGCCTTCCTGTTCTGTGCAGCTCAGCCCACGGAGTCAAGCATCTCCATGGTTCAGCGCTGGGGAGGGGCCTGTGCCCCACGGCTGGCCCTCATGTGACTTCAGTGTGATTGGAGAAGAGCTCCCCAAAGGGTGAGACCCCAGAAACATGGGGCAAGGGAACTCCATGCTCACCTAACCACAGGAGGGGACCCAGCATCTGTACAACACCCCCGCCACTGGAGCAGGCCTGCCAGACTCTGACCCAAGACACTGCCTAGGAAAGCCCCTCTTCAAAGGACTGTTCCTTCAGCCCCTCCTCTGGCTCCAGCAACAGTCTGACTGCCCTTTCTACAGACAGCACAGAACAAACAGCCTGCCTGATGGACAAGGCAAGATGATCACATACAGCATAGGCACAGGCACACCTAAGCCCTCCCCCAGCCCCACTAGATCCTCTGGGCCCTGCAAGCATCCCTGTGGCCCAGTCATTGCAGGGTGCCCAACACAGCCCCTCCAGGGGCTCCTGCTCCTAGGTCAGCTGGGATAGTCACTGCAGAGCAACAGCCAGGGTGCCAGACCTGTCTCTGCAGCACCACGCACCTGTTCATCTCCCACAGGGGCAGGGTGATGGGATTCAAAGACATGGAGGTGGCCCCATGCAGATTTAGCACCACAAGAATAAATAGACCCACAAAGCGGAACAACACCTTGTACACATGCAGACAAGAGTGCTCGGCAAAGGAGCGGAAGGGGTGGAACTAATGGGGGATTTCCCAGAAAGCCTGGAGGGACCGTTGCCCTCTGAGCCTCTTATAGCCCCAGTACTTCTCATGCTAGCCACAACTACTTGAAGGGATGCTCTAAGGAAGATGGAGCTCGACTGCTCTCGGTAGTAACGGAGGACAGAACGAGGAGCAATGGTCTCAAGTTGCAGCTGGGAGGTCAAGGCTGGATATTAGAAAAAACTTTTTTACCAGGAGAGTGGTGAAGTCTTGGAATGAGCTGCCAAGGAAGGTGGTGGAATCTCCATCTTTGGAGGTGTTTAAGGCCCGGCTGGACAAAACCCTGACTGGGATGGTTTAAGTGGGAGTGGTCCTGCCTCTGGCAGGGGGTTGGACTAGATGACCTATGAGGTCCCTTCCAACCCTATGATTCTATGAACTCCCAGACCCAAGCATGGGTCTCCTCCACAGCTGCAGCAACACAGACACCCTCCGGAGCTGCGTGCTCCTCGTCCAGCCTTTTGGTGGGTGAATGAGACCAAGCAAGCTCATTACAGCAGTGCTCCTCCTCCACTTCAATGTGAACCCTGCTGGATCCCCTCATTTAAGGGATCCTCATGCACAGTCCTGCTGCTTCTGTGAGAGACCCACAGGCAGCTGGCAGTGGGCACCCCACCCTTCCAGCCTTGAGCAGTGTTGGGGCTAAGTCAGGGAGCACTGGGCAGCATCCCCTTTGCCAAGGGCTGGAAGAAGCAGAGAACCTCCCCAGCCATCAGTAGGGAAAGGTGAGTGATGCCAACAGCTGCACCCCATGTGGGTGCCGGGTCTGTAGAGACAAGGTGTAGCGACGGTTGCCATGCGCGTCTCTGTGTGCATTTGGGGGAGACTATGGACTGACTATGGCATAGTCACTACACCATCTGGGGCAGCTGCACGACAGGCTGGCAGATGGGAGCAACTTGCCCAACCCTGGCAGGTGGGAGCCCCACAGTTGGCGCTCCAAGATAAGCCAACCAGTCTATAAAGCAGAGTGGACAGTGGGGACGAGTCAACAGCAACCCTGCAAAGGAACAGAGGGGAGGAAACAAGTCAAGGCAGTTCATGGCCCCGATGGGAGACAGACACCCACACTTCAGCACCCCAATCCAGCCCCAACAGCTCCCTCCTGCACCTTTATGACAGGGATCCCACATCACGAACACATTCCAGCCCAGGCTTCCCTCCTGCTTCCACAGCTGCTCCCAGAGCTCATTCGAGGGGGTGCAGAAAATCACACCCACTTTTCTATTCTCTAACCAAGTGAATGGTCTCAGAGGAGTCAACCCAGCTGTAGATATACTGGAGGCAATAGCTGCCGGAGTAATCTTAGGGGACCTAAAACAAACAAGGAGTCTGGTGGCACTTAAAAGACTAACAGATTTATTTATTGCATGCACTTTAAGGGGAGAAAGTCTCACCTCGTCAGATGCTTTGAAGATAGAGGAACTTACAGACTGGGAGCAAAATATATGCAGGAGAGTGTAAGCCAGAGTTACAGCAAACCAAAGCAGTTTGGATTCAAACAGTGGAGCACAGCAATTAGCAGGAAGGTGGGCTGGGGGAAGCAAATCTGCCTGGTGCAATGGGAAAAGAACCCACAGCTTTATTCAGCTCTGAGTTCACAGTGTCACATCCACAGGTGAATGTCAGTCTTTTAAGTGCCCCAGACTGCTTGTTTGTTTTGCTGAACTAGACTAACACGGCTGCCCCGCTGGAACGCAGGTGACCCCACTCCCTCCAGAGCAGAGCCTGGCAGCTATGAGCACTGTGTTCATCAAAGATGGATTCTGTTCATAACCACTCTATAGACAGTGCCTCCAGGGACACCCCAGCCCCAGGAAATGGAGTCAGCAGAGGGCTAGCCCGGGCTTTGCTGCGATCACTTTTCCAGTGGTCTACTTGCACCTCCCCAGACATGCCTGGCCCCATGGAAAGGTCCTTGTTACCTGTGTTAGAAAGGCATGGGCCCCTTGTGGGAGAGACGGGGTCTCTGGCGCCGGGACTTTCGCCAGCCATTCTGCCGGTGCCCTGCTCTGTAGTGCACTCCCTTGGGATGCACCAAAGTCCGGATGTTCCCTTCCTGCAGGTCCTTACCAGATGGTGCCTCAGCCAATGGTGCTGCAGAAAGGAGGAAGCATGTTAGTGCCAGAGGCGCTAGCTCCTGCTGACGGCCTCCCAAGTCACACACAGCAGCCCTGGCATATCCCAGGGCTCCATTCACCCAAAGCTCAGTGGTTTCTGAGCCCCATATTCAGACCTCCCATCCCTCCCCCCACCACTCCCACCAATCCTACCCCAGTTCTTGGCTTCCAGAGCATCCAACATACATTCTGCCTTGGTGAACCTAAGAACAGCCATACTGGGTCAGACCAATGGTCCATCTAGCCCAGCATTTTGGCAAACAAAGGCTACAGACACCTAAAGAGCTGGGTTGCATCCCTGCCCATCCTGGCTAACAGTCATTAATGGACCCCATCTACAAAGAACTTATGTAATTTTTTGCAGCCAGTAACACTTCTGGCCTTCACAACATCCCCTAGCAAGGAGTTCCACGGGTTGACTTAGCACTGCATTAAACAGTCCTTTCTTTTGTTCCTTGTAAACCTGCTGCCTGCTAACATCATCAGGGGACCCCTAGTCTCATCTCATGTGAAGGTGCAGACAACACTTCCCTACTCACTTTCTCCACACCCATCACAATTTTACAGACCTCAGTCACATCCCCTTAGTTGTCTCTTTTCCAAGCTGAACTGCCCCAGTCTCTAATCACTCCCCATATGTAAGCTGTTCCATACCTCTCATTATTTCTGTTCCCCCTCTCCGTACATTTTCCCTACTGCGTTTAGCATGGAGGGACCTGCATGGAGCCACCCCCAGCACAGCCTGTCCACTCTACAATGCTATCTGAAGGGGCCTGGCCCCCGCTCTGCTGGGAGTGAGATGGGCAAAGCCGGGGGGGCGGGGGAGAGGCGGTCTGCTCCATGCTGCCCCAGCCGCCTGACAAGAGGGACATTGGAATGGGCCCTTTCCAGTGAGCTCAGCTGCCTGCTCAGAGGTGGGGGCTGGGGTTATCTGAAGCCCCTCAATCAAGCCACCTCATTTCCTTCCTCCCGAAGATGAGGATGCATGGTGCAGCAGGACAGGGAGGGGGATATTCTTGGAAATCCCCTCCTAGGACTCCACCCACCTTGGGTCATTTAACCCCATCAGAGCCCTTCCGCCCTCCACCATCACTGCACATCAAAAGCCTTCCCAAGCACAGCACAGCAAGTCACCATTTCCTGCTGCTGCTTCTACACCACAATGGAGGGGAGTGGGATCTGCTGAGCTTCCTCCCCTTCTCCTGGCCTTTGTATCCTGCCCAGGGCCTGAAAGGAGGGGAGATTACTATGGGAAGAGACACGCTCCCCTTGCCTCCCCAGCATAGTTCCTCCCCTGCCAGGGTGTGAATTCAGCCCCCAGCACTTGCTGCAATTAAGGGGGAGGATGCATCAGACAAATCCAGCCCAACACCACAGCCCACTTATTCCAAGCCAGCTAGGTAACCAACCTGCAAAGGGCAGCCTCTCCCTCTTCTACACAGCACCCCTCCTTCCCAGGATTTCTACTCCCCACCCCTTGAGGACAGCCCTGTCCCTGCTCTGGTGTCAGGCACAGGACAAGGCAAGGAAGGCCACTGGCTAGTAACCAACCCATTGCTCTCAGAGCCACTGCCAGCCACTCCTTACTTTGTACCCTTCTTCTCTTTTATTCAGTGGCTGGGTTTGTTTCCTCTGGCTGGAAGCCTCCTGGGTTATGGAGTCTTACTTCCAGACTAACCCGTTGGAAGTGCTCAGGCCAGCACATGGTTCCAGTGTCACCCAGTAGGCAGCACCTGCGTGCCAGGTGTCAGAGTCCCAGCCAGTTATGCCTGTTGCCTGAAGCGAGGTGCACAGAGCTGTGGTGGAAACAGGCCCAGAGCGTGCAGCCGTTTCCTGGATTACTCCCCTGCTGGAGCCATTAGGCTGCAGAGTGCTTCCTGAAGTGACTTGGCCTGGTCACTTGCGGCCCCTGGCACAGTGCCATGGGGAATTCTCTGGCAAGCAGGAGCTGTTCATGCCAACAGCCAGGCTCCTGGTATCCCTGACCAGAGCAGCAGCCTCAGGCTGTGCTGACGCTCGCGGGCTCTGCATTCCACCCCCCTGCCTGCACGCAGCCTCCCCGCAGCTAGTAACCAGGAGCACCCCTTCCTTCCCTCCACCCAGACAGCAGCACCAGCCTTCCTCTCCAAATAAGTGCCTGCCCTGGACGCTTTAGGAAACCATGCAAAATTCACTACCCACAGAGTAGCTGACCCTGCTTCACCATTTCACACTCACGTGTGGCATACAAATGTGCACCCTTCACATAGGTGCATTGCACACTCACCCCCCGCCCAGGCAACTCACATGAACTGGCCTTGCACCCTACCATCCCTCTGCCTTCCCCTAGGCTTCGCTGCCCAGCTCAGACCCACCTCACACAGTCCAGGATGGACATCATTATTCCCTGCACTCTTGACCCCCAAAGCAGAGCAGATTTGCAAAGGGAAGTCTGCCTCTGTACCAATTGCACTTTCTGTGGTTGCTGAGATGAGGGGGTCCATCCCCCCACTGGGAAATGCTGATTAGGTCAGTGAGAAATGCCCCGAATTCAGGGCAGCCTGGCCCCAAGTCAGTGCTGGAGCTCTGTGCTGCCCCTAATCCCTCAAGGGAGTCACACAGCTGAGAGGTTCCTGGTCTGTGTGGGCCCCGTGCAAGAGGAAAGAGAAGGGCATGCTTGCCAATGCACCCTGGGGAGGAAACCTAAGCTGATCCAATTACAACTCTGCCTGCACAAAACCCCTAGTCCCCTCTCAGCTCAGCTTCGGCTGTGGGAAGCAGCCCTCCTCTCCTCATGTGCCAAGGAGACCCTGTCCCATTTACTGTTACACCAGGGCAGCCTGAGCCAGAGATGGGAGCCAGAGCTCCCCACAGCTACATCTTCAGGAGAAAGCTGATGCCATGGCTCTGTGCCTAGGCAGAGATAAGGAGGATGAGAGGGCAAGGTGGTGCCCTGGCCTGGTCCCAGCCCCTGCCCCACTGGTGGCTGCACAGCATGATGGCTCCCAGCGGTGGAGAGGCGCTCTGTCCCTTCCATGTTGTATTGTTTTGCTGGACTCTCCAGCAGGCCATTCTGACAGGATGAGGTTTGTTATCACCATGAAAAGCGCTTTGTCTGTGCTGGACAGAGGGGGAAGGAAGCGCATCCAACTCCTGTCAACAAGGCACCAGCGGTGAGGTGCAGATTCACCCCCAGGCTAGCTCGGTGCTTTCTTCCCCGCACACCACTTCTGGGAGCCAGCCTCTGCTGGACTGGCCCATCCCAGGGGTGCTCCATTGGTCAGTCCCTCTCCATGTCTGTTGGCTAGTAGACACTGCTGAGCTGGGGGCTTGCTGCCTCCAGAGCCACTTCCACAGTAAACCCGCACTGGGATCCCAGCCCTTCTTAGCTAGGCACTCGCTATGCCAGGCTATCTTGCATCTCCCTGACCCCCGCCTTTTGTATTTATGGCTGGAGCAGGTCCCAGAGCTTTTCCTGGCTGCAGGCCCGACCCCTGGGCTGGAAGGGCCAGAGACATGTACTGGGCATTCATGACAGCAAAACCTCCTCTTGGGGAGAAGGGAAATCCCAAGCTGGACATTCCACAAATTGGGCCGGACTCAGCTAGGCCCAGAATACAAGGCCTGGAACAGCATGAGCTGGGGCTCAGGCTAGTCTCCCTACCATTTCAGTTGGGTTGGGGGTGTCCAAGGAGGGTTCAGTGCCGCACAATGTGAACCACCATTTCCCTCCTCACTCACCAAGGCCTTTGTAACAGAGCCACCCAGTGCACCTCAAAGCCAACTTCTAGCTCTGGAGGATGCTGCCCCACTGAAGAAGACAGACTGGAGAGATGCTCCCGGGGTGGTCACTGCAGGAAACTGATGGAAGCTGGGGAAAGCTTTTCCCCTAGGCTATGCTGCTGCTCACTCTGGCTGCTCCTGCTGGCTTTAACCCTTCACCATGCTGCATTAGCCAACATATCCTGTTCTCCCAGGAGTCCAGAGTAGTGGTTCCCAACATTTTCTCTGCTGTGGTATACCTTGCTACCTTTAATTCATTTGAGGCACACCACCATGTAGTTTCCAAATAACCTCATGAATATTTATGAGCCAATGCGCCAATACAGAGCTCTTTGAGTAGTTTTTCAAAAAATTTTGTGGCACACCCGCTCAGATGTGACAGCACACCTGTGTGCCGCGGCACACTGGTTGGGAAACACTGGTCTAGAGCGCAGTCGCTCTCCATTCTAACGCTAGGTCCCCAACTTCTCTGTTAGCACCCCACTTCTGCAGCCCCATCCTTCCACCAACAAGTGACAGCCTTCACAGGCAGGCTCCCCCCACTCTCCCAGTTGCTGTCCAAACACTTGCATTAAAGTTATGGTGCAGTCATGCCAGATAACCACAGCCCGCTTGGGACCCCACTGCTCCAGGAACTGGTCAAACATGGCGATCACTGCTGTGGACAGCTCAAAGTGCTAAGATAGGTGGGCGAGCCAAACAAACAAACAAACAAACAAACAAACAAGGGTGGAGTGGGATGGGAGCAGTATTCTCCCTAGGACTTGAAATTAGGTGGGATGTAGGGGGAGTTGTGGGGGGTACTGGGGGTGCTCACTAAATTGGTATAACAGTCACTAGCTAACAACTGGGAGGGTGTTGGGAAATTTGGAGGGGTGTAGGGGGGTCGTTAGGGTGACAATGGTAAACAGCTGGCCAAGAACAGGGATCAGAGCTGCCTACCAATCCTCCAGGTCAATTCGTAGGGTGCTCCCCACACAAGAGCTCCCTGCCCCATCTCCTCCAGACCTCCTCCTGCCACTTACCCGTTCTGGAGCCACACTGTCTGTCCACTTATTCTGCACTTGCAGAAGTTTTCAGCCTCCAGGCCCATTTCTCAGGCCCCGTCCATTGCTCGGAAACAACTTTTTGTTTTAAGCCTGTCAGCTGCACACCAAATTTGGCCTAGCCTGAGCGCCTGCATTTTCCAGGTGCCCCCTTCACTGTCTGGCAAGGTGGGAGGGGAGGACTGGACAGAATTTCAGACTGTGCCAGAACAACAGTGGAAAGCTCAGGGAGCAACAGTGACCAGGAAAGAATACTAAAACGGGCATCAGCGCCCTCCCCTCTCTATGAAAATCTATCTCCATTATGTGCCCAGGGACCTGCAAACAAGGAGATTCCTGTCTACCTGCATAAGGCCAGTAGCACCTGGCAAGTGGCCGTCACCACAGCAGATGCAGCTGGGCACATGCCAGTCTGGCAGTTGGTGTCACCATATGGGCAACAACCAAGGCTCCAATGGGCACCTGCTGGCTACAGGCAGATGATACACTAGACGAGGCCAAAAAGGAGCCAAGCCTCTAGCCGTGCCAACAGGAGACGTACTGAGCTTATCTTGGCTGGAAGTCCCTGTGGGCAGCTCTCCCTGGGATCCGTTGACAATCGGGATCAGGTGTTCTCTCCCCTTCTGCCTCGGCTGGTTCAAGGGCACAGTCAGCAGCGTTTCTCTAGATCACCCCAGGACCTCAGGGAAAGATCCCAATCTGCTGCATGCTGTGCTATTCAGTCCTGCATGTTCAGGAATCTCTATGCCCCTTCCTCATGACTCTCCCTTTCGCTGCCCTGCCAGTTGTGCGCTGACATGTTTAAGGTCACTCCAAGGAGCTGCATTAAGTCCCGAACGATGGGGTTTGTGGGCCTCAGCTAGTCCCTAGCACCACGGCGTAGCCACATCCCAAAGCCAGCGTGCATCATCCGCAGCGCCTGCCGCGGAGTGGGATGCCAGGGGCGCCGTGGGCCCGGGCTGGGCGCCAAAGGCCAGGCCGCCGGGGGCTGTGGTCAGGACGGAGCCATCCCTCCAGCTCTGTGCCGGAAGCGTGCACAGCAATCCGCATGCTGGCCTGACCTCAAGCCACAGCTATTATAGCATCACTTTCCCGGCCCTACAAATTATCAATGAAACAGGGCTGCTGAAGCCAGACCGCACGTCCAGGCTTCCTCTGGCCTGGGGGGTCAGTGTCTGCCCCCGGCTGTGGGTCAAGTTAACTCCCGGGGCCAGTGTGTTCTTGCAGCAGAGCCTCTCCAGCCTGGGGGACCGGAGGCAGCCCCCAGCTCGGGAGTGCTCCCTGCCAAGGCCAGGCATGGCCCCTGGGGGCAGGCACGGCACCCTCCACTCCCCCCTTCTTGCACCAACGCCCCCTCTCCATTCCCGCCGCAGATGCCCCGCTCACACCCGCTGCCGGCCGTGCGCTCCGCCCTCCTGCAGGACGCCTGGCAGGGGAGCTGGCAGCCGCCCCGGCCGGGGGGAGCGGCACGGCCAGGCCCCTGCGAGCCCCGCGCGGATCGGGGCCGGTGCCAGGGGAGAGCCCCGGGCCGCCCGGAGCCCGGCCTGTGCAACAAGTGCCGAGCCGCGCCGGGCCGGGAGCCGCCGCCACTCACCTCCGCCGCCCGCGCTCAGGGCGAGCCAGAGCAGCAGCAGCAGCAGCGCCAGCAGCCAGCGCCGCGCGCTCATCGTCGGGCCGGGGCCGCAGCCGGCCGGGGCCGGGACGCGTCGCTCGGCGGGGAGGGGCCGGGGCCGGGGCCGGGGCCGGGCTCTGCCAGGCGGCGGCGGCGAATGCGCCCGCTCGCGCCGGGGGCTGCATTTGTAGCCGAGCCGTGCGCCTGGCTCCCGGCCCGCCCGGTCATGTGGCCGGGAAAGGCCGGCGAGGGGCCTCCCCCGCGCGCTCCGGCACCCACCGCACGGCGGGGGGCGCGGCCCAGGCGACCCGCCCCGTCTGTCCGGGGGGCTGAGCCTGCGTGGGGGGCCCGGCCGGTTAGGGGAGCCAGCAGCGCCCAGCCTGAGCCGCGGCGGGGAAGCCAGAGCTGATTTAGGGACCCTAGCACCCTCCGGGCACAGCCTCAGCTGGGTTAGGGCAGCCGGAGCCGGGGCAGGGAAGCCCAGTGCCCAGCAAGTACAGCCAGACCTGATTTAGGGACCCTAGCGCCCTCCAAGCACAGCCTGAGCTGGGTCAGGGAAGCACACTGCCAACGAAGTGGAGCCAGAGCTGATTTAGGGACCCCGGGACCCTCCAAGCACAGCCTGAGCTGGGTTAGTGCAGCCTGAGCCAGGGCAGGGAAGCCCATTGCCCAGCAAGTAGAGCCAGACCTGATTTAGGGACCCTAGCACCCTCTGAGCTCAACCTGAGCTGGTCAGGGAAGCCCAGTGCCCACCAAGTGGAGCCAGACCTCATTTGGGGACCCTAGCACCCTCTGAGCTCAACCTGAGCTGGTCAGGGAAGCCCAGTGCCCACCAAGTAGAGCCAGACCTGATTTAGGGACCCTGGGACCCTCCAAGCACAGCCTGAGCTGGGTCAGGGAAGCACACTGCCAACTAAGTGGAGCCAGAGCTGATGTAGGGACCCTAGGACCCTCCAAGCGCAGCCTGAGCTGGGTTAGTGCAGCCTGAGCCACAGCAGGGAAGCCCAGTGCCCACCAAGTGGAGCCAGACCTGATTTGGGGACCCTAGCATCCTCCAAGCGCAGCCTGAGCTAGGTCAGGGAAACCCAGTGCCCACCCAGTGGAACCAGGCTTGATTTAGGGACCCTAGCACTCTCCAAGCATAGCCTGATCTGGGTCATGCAGCCTGACCAGTGCTTGTTGAGTGGGGCCCAGGCAAGGCTAGGAAACATCCACTGCCCCCCCTCCACCCCCAGGGCCCAGGCTGTGCAGGCAGTCCAGCTTGGTTAGGGAACCCCAGTGCCTGCAGAGTGGAGTCTGACTTGCCTGCACTGGGACCACTGGCCCCCAGAGGCCTCACTTTTGGTAGATGACCCAGGCACTGAGACACCTTCCCTTTTAGGTGTGCACCCCCTGCCCCACCCTGAGCCTACAGGGCTCCTGAATCAAACTCTCCCCTGCTTTCTCTGTAGACTTCATGGACTGTCCCTCCCACCCTGAGAGCACCTGATCCTCCCATCCTGATCACCTCTCATCACAGTCACTGGGCAGGCTGGGAGTACGGTGCTTCTCAGTCAGGTCTTCCCGAATGGCATAATTGGTAATAAGACAGGTGCCCTGGCTCACACAAGTCTTAGCAAGCCTTGCCACAAATTAAGCACTGGGCAGAGATAATGTGTGTTTCACACTTGTGTGCAGGGGTGAGAATGATGAGGCAAGGCACACGGGCAGGGAGAGACAGGCCTCTACCTGGAGATTGGCAGGGGCATCTCAAGCCGAGGGAGTGAACCTTCCCTATGGGAAAACAAACAAGGAATCCTGTGGCACTTTTAAAGACCAACAATTTTATTTATCACATTTTCTCCCGCAAAAGCTCATGCAGTAAATAAATCTGTTAGTCTTTAAAAGTGCCACAGGATTGCTTATTTATTTTGCTGAACTAGACTGACACAACTACCCCTTTGGAACTTACCCCTATGGCAGTTCCTCACCCTACAGCCTTGCCTGGAGCATGTGAGATCATTATGTGCAAAGATGGTGGTGCTAGACTCTCCCCATAGCCACAGGAGCAGAAGAGATGCCACCTGTGGAAAAGACAGTGGAGAGGGTTGGGGATAGGCTGCCCCAGGCAGGAGAAAACTTGTTCATTCCCCAAAGGTGGTCCAGCACCTCCCCAAAAGTAAGGGTAGAACACGGTGCACCAAACACTATCCCCCCTGGAGAAAACCCACCCCTGGGTCACAGGGAAGTGGCGCAGTGGAATACACTTTGCCGTGCACAACTGCTCTGTTTTGTGTTGACCCATGACTTTCCAGGTCCATAGCAAGCCACTTCAACTGCAGGAGGTGTGGCCAGCTGAGTGTGGTACAGGAAGAAAGCAGGTTTGGTGCTTGATCCTAGGGTTGGCCATGGGAATGGGGAATGCAGCAGAGAGGCACTTGATAGGTTTTGGTGTCTCTTTTCAGTGCTTGCTCCAGTGGCCTTACTTGGGTAGTACCCATGTCCGTAACTAGAGATATCAGCGCCCAGGGCAAACAGCCCCAAAGGCACGCCTTCCACACTTGGGCCCCAATCCGGGGCCCATCCCATCAATCCCCTTCCCTGGTGGCTAGAGCTGGGCAGGGGATCCCTACCCCCTCTTGGCAAGAGCACTGAGGGGGTACCCCTTCCCCTGTCGTGGCCAGCGCTGCGGGGGACCCTTTCCCCCGCTGCAGTTGGAGCTGTGTGGGGTTTCCCTTTCCCTGCCAGGGTGGTAGCACCCAGCAGAGGTTCCCTATCCCACCAGGGCTAGAGCTGGGCAGGGAGCACCTTCCCTGGATCCCTGAGGAATGTGCCTTTAAGGCACATTCCTCTTCAGGGCCAGGAAATGGTCTGGCGCACTTTCAAATTGGCGCCCGGGGCCTTGCCCCTTTCAGCCCACCGTAGTTACGGCCCTGGTAGTACCCCTCTTGTATGGCCCAGTTCCGAACACCATTCCATTGATGCAAATCTGGAGTAATAGTATTAAACACAGTGGACCAGATCTGCCATTCTTTGGCAGCTGGTACATGTCAGCTCTTCACATGTGGGCAAAAGGAGTGCAGAACACGCCCTTTGGGGTCAGGAGGTGCAGAAAATATTGTGATTTGGAGTATTTCATACCTACTCAGCATGCATTTTTATTGGGCATCAAGGCCAACAGAGCTATAGCCAAGTAAATCTATACCAGAATCTGGGTCTGAAACACAATGTAGATTCACCTCACTTGCAATGTATAGAACTAGACCAAATGTATCCGGTGACAAGTTGGTGGCATAGTGAAACATCCTGATTTGCAGATGTTGCTGCCAGGAGTGTGTTAACAAAGGGGCTTTAGGGGCTGCAGCCCTGGGCTCAAGGAGGTCCTGCTGTCTTGAGCCCTGCAAAAATAAATTGGGCAGTGACCAGCCCAAGCATCGCCTGTCCACACTGCATCACACATGGGGCAGGCTGGATCATTCGGGCTCCAGTGTTGCCCTGTCCCCTGGCTGGCCAGTTTGCACACCATGGACCCCTCCAGCACTGGTTGGGGCCAAGCACCAGGTCACCCCACTCTCAAGAGTGGCTGGTCTACAGGCCCCATGCCCCCTTCTCTCCTCCCCCTTGGCATTGATTGGGCCCCAGTATTGAGTGCTGGCCTGCCCCATGCAGCTGGTGGGTCTGCTGGACCCCAGGTGCACCAGCCCACCCTGCCTCCAGGCTGGACACTTTCATAGTGCAGGACCCCACAAAAGTGGACAGCCTCAAAAGTCCCCAGGAGCCTAAATCCAGCTCTGGTTACTGCAAACAGAAGATCCAAGTTTGAATTACTGTGTTTCTCTCCATCTATCTAGTGCTTTCTAAGCCTGACTGCTCACCCTGGTAGCTGAGCAAGTCACAGTCATTGATGGCTTGATCTCACAGCACTGATCAGCAGTGTTATTACCCCCTAGGCACAGAGAGATCATGTGACCTGTCCAGTTGCACACACAAATTCTGAGTCAGAGCCAGCGATTGAACCCAGATGTGTGAGACCCAATTCTGTGCTTTAGCTGGGAGTCCAGCCCTCTTCAAAGGCCCTGGTGTTCATCATTTGCCAGCATTCCACTGAGCAAATCCCTAGCAGCCTCAAATTTTGGCACAACACTTTTCATCTGAAAATTTGTAATGAATGTTTGATATTTATATTGGTCATTTGCTATTGTTTAAAAACATCGGGTCATCCAATCAGGTAGCAGAGACAATGCCCTGTGATTCAGGTAACCAATCACACTGCACAAGTAAGGCATACTGAATATTGGCTCTTCAAATTGGACTGTTTGCACACAATCAGCCAGCTGAAATGTGTCACATTGACCATCAGGCCAGTCCTTCCAAATAACAGCTACATTGGCAGAAGGCAGGACTGATGTGCTAATCAAAAACGGGGCTAAACTCATAACAAATGCTATTCCTAATGAATCATTCACCCAGTTCCCCTGCGAGCTCGCTCACAGCAGGGACCCTGCTTACTTTGGGCCCAAGGGTGTATGAATACCCTAACAGTAACATCTATTCTCTTCCTGATTTCTCTAAGTCTGTAGATACAGCACATCCTTATATAGCAACAGCCTCAGATTTCCTGTCCAAGGTCTCCTCAGCAATGCCTTATGACTATTGCTGTCCCATCCACTAAGCACATTGTCTCTGCAATAAGCCACATTAAATATCAGCCTAGTCACCTATCGCTAGTCTTTCAGCGGTGGCCTCAATCATGAGCCCTCCTGGGTGCCTCCAGAGGAGCAGGCTGGTGAGAAGACTCCTTGTTCCCTCATGTAAGCTACCCACATTGCTCAGCCTGCATGCTGGGAAAGCAGCAGCTACCCAAGGGGGTGAGCAGTGGTGGGAAACGGGTGGAGCCCTGGCTTCATGCACAGAGTGCCGGTGAGTGCACCAGAGCTGGCGCAAAGAGAGAAGTGATCTATGCCAGCAAATTGGCTGATGCAGATGACTCCTCCCAAAGGGCAACTGGAGCCAAACTGTGCCTGAAAGTCCAATCCCGATTCCTGCCCTGCTGCAGCCTAGCAGCTACCTGCTGCCGCTTACCAGGGCTGGATGGTAGGACAGACAATGTCTCTTTCCAGTCCCTCCCTTTTGCACTATACATAAGTTGCTCTTTCCTGCAGGGAATTAGTGGAGTGGTTGGTCAGAGGTGCACACACAATGCTGCCTCTCCTCCCTGTGGGGCTGGGGCCTTTGTAAAGGACTCTCCCTGTGCAGCAGGGCCCAGCTGGGACTATACTGAAGGGCTTACTGATAACTCTAGAAAGCGCTGCTGATTTCCCCTTACCCCCATGTGTGGCATTGGGCCAGGCTGCCCCTTGCTGGGCAGCTCCATGTGCGACACTTTTTCACTGTCCTCAAGTGCCTCAGTGCAGTTACTAGGGCTGCTGGGGACCTGCAGTCTGGAAGGGGGAGAGTTGGGAGAGGGAATCAAGGAAGCTTTGTGGGAGGCAAAGAGTCTGGCACAGTGCCAGGGGCTGTTGTTGGGGCACAGCCATCCCCATGTATTTCCTGTTGGTTGTGCCCAACCTCCTCTGTCCTGCTCCTTCCCCATTCCAGTAGCCCATCCCCATTGCCAGCAGAAGGAGCAAAGTGGGGTGGACCAGCGGCTGCCTGAAATCTAGTGTGCGCCGAGGGAGGAACTGCGACTTGCTGCCCACTGCCAGGCTTGCATGGAATAGCTGGGCATAGCCAGGGACAGGGAAGTGAGAGGCATAAATGTCACGCGCCTGGCAGCTCTGAATCCCTTCTTCAGACTCCTGTGGATCCCAGTGGCCCCAGATCAACTCTCAGGCTGGCCTTGTGACAGATAACGAGTCCAGTTCCCACCTTTCTGGGACCTACACGGGCGCATAGTTCCCTCGCTGTCCTGAAGTGCATCTCACTTGACCCAGCCGATCTCTGTAGATTTTGGTCCAATTCCTGGGCAGACTGTGGCCTTTGGTATTTGGTCTTTCACCTGCCTCTTCCCTAGGTCTTCTCCTGTCCTGCTCCCCTGGAGTTTTCCCAGCCCTTGGAGTCTTCTCTCTTAGGCACACTGGGCTTTTGTTCCCCCTATTTTTATTCTGCATTCAATGTCTGCATTTCCCTCATGTTCCCTTGGGATTCTTCATCCTTCCCTGCCACTTGGCCACACTGCTCTCAGGAGGCTGAGTGCTCATTTGCTTTATTCCTCAAAAGATACTTTCAGGACAGGAAGTCAAAACCTTTAGGATAGTTATCTGCTAATCAGCACCCCGCATGGCTAGCCTCAGGGCTCCTGAGGCATGTGGGCTCAGTCGTTTCATGGCCCCTTGCTCCCCGATTCCCTTTTCTCTCTCTGTGCCAGAGCTTGATGTAAAGACAAGAAGTTACTGTCATTTAAGCACAGTTCAGCTATTTGTTTGGCCCAGGTCTTGCTGTGGTTTAAGACTAAACCCTCCCACGAGGACCAAGGCCCATGCTATTATTATTGTCAATGATTAAAGGGCGGAGGAGCAGGAGGAGGAGTATAGCTGCAGGAGAGCTTTCCCCTTCTGTGCCTGGCGTAGGGGTTCAGTGCTGCCCCCAGCTCTCCCGTCCATTGCTTGGAGAAGCAGTGCTGCCCCATGACCTGGCCTGGAGGTGTGGGGTTGCTCTGCAGCAGTCCAGTGAAACCTCCCCCATTTCCACCTCCCTCAAGCCTGGCTGCTCAGTCACATTTACCGCTCACGTCCAGGGAAAGTCAGCACTCGGTGCAGTGAAGAAGGTCGCACGTTTTTTCCTGTGAGTCAGAAACAACTGTTCTGTGGTGAATAGCTGCAACAAGACTGAAATATTTCCAGAGTCAAGTCCAACTCTGTAAGGCCCGGCTCTGTTTCGGGGCCTCGCTGCTGCGATTGGACCTGGGAATACTTCTGTCTGAGTTTCACATAACCTGTGGACCTCAATCCTTTACCCCAAATGTAACGTAACATTGCTAATCAGCTGTGAATAAAAGAACTAGAATCGAGTTGGTCATGACAGAGGGCAACTTAAGGCCCTGGTACTCAATGAGAATATTTTAAATATATTTTAAAAATTTAAATATCAACATCATGATATATTCCACTGTGGGTCACAGCTCACCAGCAAAAGCAGTGGTCCGTGGGGATCCCTGCATTCTGAGTTTAGAAGGAAAGCGCTGGGACCATTGGCTGGAAAGATCTGTGCAATTCACTGCAGGTGGCATCTTCCTTTGGTCTTGTGAGTAGGTGGAGCTTGGGATGTGGGCGGAGCTTGGGAGATGCTGAGTTATTTTCCAGTCTGACACCTGGCGAAAATGGGGGGAAGAGGGGCTGTGATGGAAAATGTTTTTCAACCTTAACGGTGACGGGTGTTGCCAAGGTCCTGCTGTGCTGTAAACATCTGTGGTCCAGGCACGCACATCAGCAACACAAAGGAGATCAGAAGTGAAGCCCTGAGCTCCTTGGGTGTCTTTCCAGGGCCTGGGGGATAAACAGGAAGAGAAGAGGGACTGCTCCTGCAGGAAGGATGTGATGACAGGGTTGGTGCTGTGACAGATGGGCTGCTCTGAAGTGTCCGTATCAAATGATATAGTGGTGGAGGGGGATTGGTACATATGGTCCCAACTTTCTGGCTTAGCGCCAAAGCCCCTTGGAGTCTATGGAAAAACAGCTTAGACTTCAGGCCCTTTGATTGCATCCGCACTGCAGCACTCTGGGTCCCTTGGAGCTGTCGTGGGATCCCAAAGTGCTATCGGCTCCCAAGAGCTGCCATTGATGGGGTGCTTCCACCTGCCTCCAGCAAGCAGGTGGTGCCCGTGTCCCAGCAGGACAGCAGTTGCTGGCCCAGTGCTGAGCTAGACAGGCAGCGATCAGGACTGTCCCCTGCCAGGTCTCCTAATTTCCTAGTAAGTTGGTATTCATCTCTGGAAGGCAACAGGAGAAGCCTAGCCCTGCTGTGACCAGCCCTCAATTCTGGGTGGGACAGCAGAGACCTAGTCAGCAGGCAGGAGCAAAAGGCACCTAGGGCCACAGGCAAACACACCAGCTGCAATTTGAAAAGACCTTGTGGCTTTTAATCCAGACAGGACAGATGAGATTTGGAGTGTGGTGCAGGGTTTCTGAGAGCATGGAGATGATAGTGCTGCAGCTGAGCCTCATCTGCCTGTCTGCTGCTCCAATGTGTGTGAGCTTGGCCCTCTTGCCAGTCATCTTGCCCTATGCAGCTCTTGGCTGCTCCTCCTTTGAACATGCACATATTGTTGCTCATTCAGAACATAGCAGCATTTTCCCTTATGCTGCCTGCTTTTGGCATCTTTATCACCTCTTTAGCTCAGATCTGCATGCTTCATTGCTCTATCTCCTGCTCTGAAATCCTGGGCCCCAACCCTGCCTAAAAGGCCAGCAGAGAAGCACAGTCAGGTCTTTGGGCACTGCCTCAGTGGCTGCTGGACTGGGACGTGGAGCTCCAGAGCGAGAGAACCAGCAGAAGGGCAAATTGTCCTAGGAACCCCTGGTTCATCCAACCATTACCTCACCAGCCATCCCCTTCCCCCCCCCCCCCCCCCCCGAGGACTGCACAGCCACAGAGGAGGCCTCTGCCACAAGTGAGGCTCTTGCTGCAGGCCCAGATGGGTCAGATGCCCCTCGCTGGACCTAGAAGCAGAGCAGGAAGCCCTTAATGAAGCGTGAAGAAAAGTCTCAGACACAAACTTTCCACAAAGCTCCAGCTGTGGAAGGCAGCCAGTTGTTCTCAGAAGCAGCCCCCATTTGACTTCTCTCCGATGCTTCAGAAGAAAAGTGCAAATCCCAGTCGTCCAGTGCCAGTTGCAGTCTTGTGCCATGGGGCAGGGTGGGGGCCCATCTTGCAGCCTGGAGGACTGACAGATCGACAGTGGCTATTCTGACCAAGGTACAACAGGAGCATCAGTGCCCTGGGAAAAGACCTGAGGCCTAGTCTCGCTCCCTGGCCAAACCCCCTGGCCCCAATCCAGAGTCTGGACCCTGGGCTCCTGCCGCTGCCAGCCCATCCCCTGATCACTGGCCAGGAACAGGGCCAGGCGGGGCAGTGGCTGCTGTGAGCAGCCCAGCCCAGATCCTGGGCTGGGAGAGGCAGGCACCACCATGGCTGGCCCAGCCCCGATACCTGGCCGGTGACAAGACCAGGAGAGGCAGGGGGCACGCTAGCCATTCAGGGCACTGGTGCTAGGACTTGGGGCACGTGCCCCCTGTGCCAGGCACCAGTGATGACCCTGAGGTACAATGAGGCCAAAGGTTCCAAAAGTGGCCACTAATTTAGCTACCTCCATATGTGGGTGCCCTGCTTTGGCCTGATTTTAATTCTCAGTTTCTGACCTTTTCTAACTGAAAGCAGTGTGAGTGCTCAGTACATTAGAAATCAGGCAGGGTGGGCACCCTAAATCTCTAGATGGGCACCCTAAATCAGTGGCTTCCTGACATTTTTGAAGTTAGGGTCTAATTATGTAGTGGTCCTGGGGCCACCCTTCCTTTAAGTGCTCAGTCTTTGGTATGCTGCTGTGCTCTACTGGGCCTGAGGCCTTTGGGATCCTGATGGCATCAGTGGATTGGTTGTATGTGGAGGGTAGCATGTTGTCTAAGGAGCAGAGCTGTAGCATGGCGAGAAGGGAGAAGGGATTATGCAGTGCCTTGAATTTTATACACCAGCGTTTTGGGAGCCTAGGTCTACAGTCCAGCTTTTTCTGCTATCCAGCCTGTGGGTGTGTGTCATGGAGGCAATCCAGTTTCCACAGCAGCTAGGACAGTTGGCTCTCAGATCAACCAGGAGGTCTGACAGTAAACCCCCAGGACGAGCCCTGGAGATCCTGCCTCTCCGACCTCCATCGTCCTTCTCCCCTTTGTTCTCCTCCCCCATCCAGCTGCCCTGCCCCTGGTCTAAACTGGCCACAACCTGTCACCCATAGGGTCTAGGTAAGGTGATACTAAAGCCTCTTCCCCCCTAGTGGTACCTCTAGTTATCACACCCCCATGTCCCATCACCAGAATCCCATCACCAAAGGCCAGGAACAGAAAAGAAGAACCATAGTAGCTCAGGCAATTTTCTTACTTCATCACAGTGTGTCTCTCTGTTAAAGGTGCTACATGGAACATTTTAACACCATTGGAGATGCCAGAGCCTTGGTGTTTAACATTTGCCATGCCAGGGAGCAGAGATGTCATAGAGATGAGCACTAAGAATTGTGTTCATTTCTGTTTTGGTAACTAGCCAATGGCGGCACAAGGAGGGGTGAGTAGGAAGTATGAAATCCAAGCCATTTTTAATGAGTAGGGTTGTGAAATACCAAGTCCCAAGTTTTACAATAGGAAAAATTGTAAAGTCTCCTGGCTAGAAAATGCTTTGATCTGTTTGCTTCAAACTCTGGAAGAATATCCCACTCTGAGAGAAGCCAAAGAACTGTGATGGGAAAAGTAACATTTTCATGGGAAGTGATAGGAAGAAGAGGCCGGTGAAACCTGAACTGCTGTGTCTCTCATTAACAATGATAATACTTGCTAAAGGATGCATATTACCACAGCTAGCCCAGCCACCTGTTCCACAGGAACTCTATTCTGGCCTAGTGCAGACGTTTGCTTCTGCCCTTGCCTGAGGATGGTTCCTGGTCAGTCAAAGGTTTCCAAGGTGGAATAAAAGCTTAAAAATTCCATGGAACTCTGGTTTTTGTAGCCTTCACTTGTCAGATGACTTTCAGCAAGATAAGCACTGTGCAGAAAGTATCATCTTGGCTTTGTGGAGTTTCTCTCTTAACTGGGAGCTGCCACTCCCCCATATGCTCTATGAAGATTAGAACTCCTTGTCATTCGAGGTGCCAGGGTGTCCCCATCGCAGCAGCAGCTGAGCACTCCTGTGTTTTTAAAAGCAGGATTACTCCTTGTGATCTTCCCATCTCTGCAGTCCCTGCATGTAGGAGAGCCCTAGATGAGCTATGGCTGTGGGAGGAGGACTCGCTGTGTGAAAGGTCAGTGGTGCGTAGGATTACCAGATACCAAAGCCTGGAAAGGAGGACAGGGAAGTAGGAAAAGGAGGACATTGGAGGACAAATGGAGAAAATGTAATATTCTTCTGTTTTTAGGGGGCCCTGGAACACTTCCCCCTAAAAATAGGGTGTTCCGGGGCGTTCTGGCATACTTTAACCCCTGTAAGTAAAAAGCCAGACAAAATCAAGGATTTTTCAAATGCCTGCGGGATGGAGAACGTGAACGGGAAAAGGAGGATATGTCCTCCTTTTGCCTGACATCTGGTACCCCTAGTGATGTGTGCCTCTGTGCTGGAGGATGAGTTGGCATTCTACACCCCTCTCTCTCCTTTGCCTGGATTATTTGCACCCTTCCCCAGCAGCCCGGCTGCCCTTCACAGCCACGGTTAGTTCCCATTCTGGTGGGAGCCTGAAGAGTCCCATCTGCTCCAAGATGTGAGTCCTCACAGCTCTCACACCCTCCACAAGCAACTGTGGCCAGGGATTTGCAGTGCTGAAAATCACGCCACTTCTCCAGGCAACTGTCAGGCCCAGGTCTGGAAATGCTGGTGAGAAGTGCCAGGCTCTGCTGGGTGCTGTTGAACCAGATAGGTTCTGTGTCAGAGCAGGGAACATGGCAGCAATGAGACAGTACTCCTGAATACAGGATACTTCCACTGACACACGCAGCTTTGCTAGCAGCCTCACGTGCAGCCCTGGCTCCCTCCAGGGCCACACAGAGCCCAACAGAAACATACAGCCATGCCTCTAGAGCAGTGGTTTTCAAACTTAGGGTTGGG
>ML681991.1:41874427-42023174 GCA_007922195.1 Podocnemis expansa | reverse complement strand
CACACACACACACACACACACACACACACACACACACACACACACACGACATGCAGTCATGCTTCTCATGGCGCACATGCACTCAAACACACAAGCATGTCTCTAGAACCACACACACGCAGAGACTCAGGCACACACCGCCATGCTCCTTCCTCCCAAAACCATGCCTTTAGATTCTCTCTCTCTCTCTCTCTCTCTCTCTCTCTCACACACACACACACACACACACACACACACACACACACACACACACACACACAAAGCCCTGCCTGCAGACACCCTTCTCTCTGATGGCTATGCCCCTTCTATGCACACACAGCTGTGCCCATGCCACAGGCACTTCCATTTAGCCAGGGGGTGGCTTCATAGCAGTTGAGTTCTGGTACTCCAGTGCCCTCAGCCCAGCAGTTGCCCTTGCTAAGACTTGGTGCTGTGGCTGGCGGTGACGGTCGCACACTTGCACGAGCGGAGGGGGAGGAGAGCGTAGCTGGTCTGGATTAGAGTCACTGTCCTCCCAGCAGCTGCTGTGACTCTCTGACCCTCACAGCCCCGTTCACTAATGATAGACAGCCCTTGGATGAACTCCCCCCCCCCCCCTCATCCCAGGCATTCTCTGGCTAAGGAAGCCTGCCAGCCACGCTCCTTGCACAATGTGGGGTGACACCTTCCTACAACAGCTCTCCTCACATCCCACACGTCAGCCCTTGCTGGAATCCCATTTCCACACACAGCTGCCTGGAAAACCACTCTGACTTCACCCCAGCTACGTCCATTTGGCCCACTCGCAGTGAGTAACCAGTCTGCTTACCATGGCAAGCATCCAGTGCTGATGCAGCTGCTCAGCAATGCTGGTCGCCAGGTGAGCATAAGGCTGGCATAACGGCATCGACCCTCCACACAGGGCATGTTTTACTCTCCACATATGACTTTTCATCTTTGTCACTGGTTCCAGATAAAGTGGCCACAGGACTAAAGGGCTCCCCCTGTGCAAAGAAGAGTGTGTTCTTTGCACAAACTATGCATGACAGGCGGCAGTGTTGGGCACCCCAGTATGGCACCATTGGGTGAGGTGAGGGCACACAAGGGAGTGGGGGGGCAGGGTTTTGATATGAAGGAATGAATAGTCAGAAAATGCATCTGAAGAAGAGGGACATTGCAAGGCTGAGAGGGCAGGATCCAAAGCATCACAGCTCCAGGCAGGCCAGGTTCCTGCTGATACTCTTCACAGCCCATAGAACTGGAGCCAGGGTCTGCTTCACACCCACAGCTCTGTCTAGAGCTCCTGCAAGCCCCACACCCTACTCCCCAGAACCTTGTCTTGGAGCTCGATGAGACAATGCAGCCACACGCACAATGGGGCCCTTACACGGGGAATGACCCCCCTTCCTATGTCTAATGCACACGTGGGACGAATGACCCATTCTGCAGACGGCTCTTGTCCAGCTTGCGTCTGCTGCAGGGCTCGCACAGAGCAGAAACGGAGCTGCGGGGACCGCTCCTTGGAGGCTCATTGTCTTTTTTATTCTCTAGAGGCAGGGCTTCCTCGCATCCCCAGTGCAGTGAGGCTTCTGGCCCTGGGTTCTGCAACCTGCAGTGGCTGGCATTCCCTAACAATATGACTATAAGTAGCTCTCCCCCCAGGCCCCATGTCTCCTCACTTCCAGCAACCACCACGGCTGTGGGAAATGGGCCTCTGGGCTAGATCCTGTGTGCTGCCCAGTGGGCTTCTCATTTGTTTCAGCTTTATCCTGCCCAGCCCAACCATCTGGCAGAGGGGTAGGATTTTCATCTCTCTCAGTCCCAGGATGTCTCAGTGGTCCTTGGTGAGTGGCAGGGAGGGAATGTGTTGTTCTCAAGAGGGGAATTTTCCAGTGTTCCCAATGGGGTGTGTTGGATCTTTAAAAAAAAACACAAAAAAACCCCCAAGGAGTCCTGTGGCACTTTTAGGGTTTGTCTACACTTACAATTTAGTTTGAACTAATGAGGATTAATTCACAGTAAATTAATGCAAGACTACACTGGCTTTCATTACTTCAAACTAAGGAATTCCTTAGTTCAAAGTAATGAGCGCTTACTTCAGTTATAAAACCTCCCTTAACTTTGAAGTAACGGTTAATTCAAACTTATTAGTTTGAATTAACCCAATGGAGCCACGTTAATTTGAACTAACCATTAGTTTGAATTAATGTGGTTTGAACTTCTTCATCCCAGAGTGCCTTCCTCCTTCTGTGTATTGGGTGGGGGCATGGCCCTTCTTGGGTGTCATGCTGCCACACTTCCCATGGTGCCCCCTTCCTAAATCAAACTAGCATGTCCTGTCCATGGACGTGCTAGTTCAATATGGGTTTCTAGTGGGGCCATGTTAGTTTGAATTAACTTAGTTCAAATTAACAACAAGGAGTTGTGTAGCACTTTAAGACTAACAGGTTTATTTTTTGCATGCGCTTTCGTGGGAGAAGATCCCACTTCCTCAGATGCTTCGAAGACGGGTGAACTTACAGAAAGGAATGAAACTAAATGCAAGTTAGTTCAAATTAATTAACTTGAGCTTAGTTAATTCAAACTAAATTCTTAAGTATAGACACAGCCTTAAAGTCTAACAAATTTATTTATCTCATGAGCTTTCATGGGAGAAAAATCCCACTTTGTCAGATGCTTTGGAACTTCCTTAATGGGGTGGGGTGTTTCTCCAGTGTTCCCTGTGGAGGGGAACTTTCCAGTGTGCTCAACGGGAGCGAAGGTTGCCCGTACATCTGCAGCTATCTCTCAGGGGATAGCCCACCCACTGCCCTGGGCTTACAGCAAAAGCTCACAACTGTGTGTGCCCACAAAGCTGTCTTCAGTTCTGCAGAACATAGGTATTGTAAACCCACATCCCTTGCAGGTTCCCAGGACCCTGCAAGGTGCCAGGGGGAAGCACAGTGTCAGGTGGCACTTCACTGAGAGTCTGACACTGCTCTAAAGGGGCCCAGCTGGAGCCGTTTCAGTGGGAGGAGCAGGGCTCAGAATGACAGGGACCCCAGGCTCTGCTGTGGGGCCACTGCTGTTTGTCCACTGAAGGGTTAAATCAGACTCCAAGCAGAGACCAGTGACTGACACCTACCTCAGGGACCAGCTGCCCCCTCCTTCCAGCTGAGGCAAGATCTCACACCCCAGACCAGAAGGCACCATAGTACAGTAACCCTGTTAGAAAGGTCCTGAAGAACATGGGCCTCTGTATGGGACACAACCCCCAGGACAGGAGAGACCCAGGAGAGTCATGCTGTGGCCCCAGGGATATAGTGAGTCAAAGAGGAGTTCCTGGAGCAAAGACTCACTAAGCAGCCTGAGAGAGCACTAGCTAGACAGGGTGGAAGGGTGGGAGTCAGACTGGCACCCCAGTAGGTGCCTCTGCAAGCCATGCTAGGGTAGAGAAATGGAAATGCAGAGAGATACCCTATATACAATCCCCTCTCATCCTCACCCCCAATGAGAGCCTTCTGCTGGGCAACTCTGGTACCATAAGACAACAGACAGGGTAGCTGCTGGGCTCTTGCATTTCCATGCAGCCCTAGATCTGGGAGGAAGAGACCTGTACTGAACAAAGGTCCGATTCCATAGGTGGTGCAGCTCTGGAGCCTACTGACTTTGTGCCCAGGCAGGCCTGAGAGCACATACAGGCTTGGAGCTTTTTAAAGGTGCCCAACAATTAGTTATGACAAACACAGGTGCCAAGAGGCTGCTTCTGTGCTGATGAACCCTTTAGAGCAGTGCCAGACTCTCAGTGAAGTGCCAACTGACACTGTGCTTCCCCCTCACAGGGCCCTGGGAACCTGCAAGGGATGTGGGTTTACAATACCTATGTTCTGCAGAACTGAGGACGGCCTTGTGGGCACACACAGTTCAAATCAAGTCAAATCATAGGGCTGGAAGGGACCTCATGAGATCATCAAGTCCAACCCCCTGGGAATTGAACCCAGGACCTTCTGCATGTTAAGCAGAGGTGCTAGCCACTACACAGTTGTGAGCTTTTGCTGTAAGCCTAGGGCAGTGGGTGGGCTATCCCCTGAAAGCAAGGGGGCAGAGCAGCCATCCCAGCCCTTGATATATGGACCACATGGAGTCGCTTGTGCCCACTAGCAGCTCCGCAATATCCCCACATCACACCTTGACAACCCTGCAACTCTCTGGCCTGCCCCATAGCAACTCAGGGGCTGATTAATGTTTTGTTGTCTCCTGCAGGCCATGTGCAGGCTGGCTGTCCCCCAGCTTCAGCCAGGCCTCTCACCTGAAATCCTTCTGCTGATCAGTTTTGGCTAGTGTTTTCAAATGTGGTTCGCAGCTGTCTCCACCCCAAACCATCAGGCATCTGATGGGGTGAAGGTAAGCTTTCTGGGGCAGGGAGCAAACTCCCACAGACTCTGATGGGCTAAGGTTCCACCCAGTGTCTTTTTTTCATCTTAATAAAGTGTGTGCAGAGATACAGTGTGACACACCATTTTATAAACAACAGGACTCATGTTGCAAGCGGCTGCACACAAATATGCAAGCTGGCCCAAGGGAGATGTGAAGCAGCTAGCCATCCCTCGCTGGAGGCCACAGATGTTACCTTTGTCCTCAGTGCCGCGTGCCCCACTACAGGCTGTGCTGTATCCACAAAGAAAGCAGAAGCAGCACGCAGTGAGTCCAGGAATCAAAGCTAGTATGCACTTTCCAGGCTATCCAGAGCTGTGGTGTTCACTGATGAGTGCTTCTCACGTGGCAGACAGAAGCTGGATATTTTCCACCACTTTTAGCACTGTGTCCTGCAAAAGGAACCAGACAAAGAGAGAGGGGCAAGAAAGCAGGGAAATGGGACCGTCCTGACACTGTGGTAGCTTTCAGGGCTTGATTAACAAAGGAGCTTTAAGGGTGCGGCTTCAGGCCCTGGGCTCGAGGGGGCCCTGCCTCCTCAAGCCCAGCAAATATGTATTAGGTGCCTGCTGGCCAGAGCACTTGTCAAATGTGGGGTGGGCTGGCCTGCTGGGCCCCAGTGCAATCCCCCCCCAGCTGGCTGATCTGCAAGCCTTGGCCCACCCCAGCACTGACCCCTGGCTGGCCAGTTTGTGGGCCCCACCAGGCACCCTCCCCAGTGCTCAAAGCTGGGCTGCTCCATGCGGCTGGCAGGTCTCCTGGCCCAAGCCCCAGCACTGGCATGTCTGAGTGCCATCCCACCCTCAGGCTGGGCACTGCCATGGTAGGGGGACCCAGAAGAGTGGGCAGCACCTGGCCCTCAAAAGGCTTGATCCAGCCCTGATAGCTTCACTTTGTATCAGCCTCAACTCCATGCTGAGGTGAGGAGTGTGAGAAGAAAGGCAGGGCTGGGAGGCTAGCAATGATGACTGGCACACTCAAAAGCCAGGTGAGTTACATTTGATTTGGTTATTACATGAAGCCAGGGGGATGAAGGAGTTCATGGGGAGCTGGGGAATCAGATGATTCTCCACAGACTCAAGAGATCAGTGAACTGTATCTCTGGCATCTAGGCCCCAACTGGTCCTACTTGCTAGGCACCCCACAGCTCTGCCTTGGGTTCACAACTGGACACTACCTTTCCCAAGACTATTACCCCACCCCATGCCATAGTTAGTGTCAGATTGGGCTTGTTCGCCATCCCACAGAGCAGTGAGCAACCATCCCACGTCTGACACCTCACTTGCCCTGTTGCCCATGGCTCCTTGTATGACTCTGATACAGCCAGCTCTAGGAAGAAACATGGGGCACCTGGCTCCTTCTTCCCGATCCCAGCATTCGAGGAAAATTCTTCCATTCCCTTCCGCATTCCTTGGCCCCTCTCTCCTCCTCTAACATGCATCCTGTTTGCTAAACAAATAGCATTGGCCTGAGTCACCAAATGGTTTCTGCAGGTGACGGAAGGCTAACAATAGCCAACAAAAGGAGGATGTCTCCTCTCTCCACATGGCCAGACCAGCCTGGAAACCTCCATCTGAAGAACCTTCGAGGAAGCTGCTAATGGGAGAGAAGGGCAGCCCAGGGCTGGCTGGATCCCCACCGGACACGCATCTTCCGATGAGTTTTGTCCTGTTGGCAGCTGTTTGAGTGAGAGGGAAGGAGTGATAGACGTCAACCTTGGTAGAAAGGTGCAGGGCAGGAGCTCAGGTGGGAGCTGTCCTCCCAGGCACAGATCCCAAGGCATATGTAGTCACACCACCTGACAGGCAACCCCTGGGGGAAGCTGGGCACCTATACTTCCTTCCTTCCCATTTTCCTTCTCCCCATGGTAGAAGGGCTGCCGAGGTCCCTCCCCCTTTCCACTCATAGAGGGGTCTGCAAGGCCATGCACTGAGAACAAGTTCACCTGTGGAGAAGCATCCAGTCTCAAACTGAAGTAGAAGAGGGGAGGATGGGATGGAAATCATCCCTCAGGGCATGCTCCTAAGGCAGGGTCTGGTTGGGGGGGGAGGTTTTCCCAGGGGCCCTGCAGAGGGAGAGCTCCTACCTGTCTAGTAAGAGAGCCTCCTTTCCCCAAACTAAGCCCCAGAGCAGATCTTTTAAGAAAACAGGCAATCTTGTTTTTAAAATGGCCAGCAATAGAAAATCGACCACAGCCCTCTGTAAGTTGTTTCAATGGTTAATTACTCTTACATTTAAAAATTTAATGTTATTTCCATCTGAATTTATCTAACTTCAACTTCCAGCCATTGGATCGTGTTATTAACTTTCTCTGTTAGATTGAAGAGCCCATTATTAAAGATTTGTTCCGCATGCATAGGGTTACCAGATACCAAAGCATGGAAAGGAGGACAAGGAAATACGAAAAGGAGGACATTGGAGGACACATGAAGGAAATGGAATATTAATATAATATTCTTGTGTTTTTAGGGGGCCCTGGAATGCTTCCCCCCCTAAAAATAGGGTGTTCTGGGGCATCCAGCATACTTTAACTCCTTAAGTAAAATGCCAGACAAAATCATGTATTTTTAAAATGCTTGCCGGATGGAGGACGTCAAGGTAAAAGGGAGGACATGTCCTCCTTTTGCCTGACATCTGGTAACCCTACACGTGCAGGAACTTACTGTGATCAAGCCATCCCTTCACCTTCTTTGTGACACAGTGTCAGTGGCCCCCAACCCCCCCCCCATGTCACTGGCCCACCTGCTGGCCCTGATCTGGCCTCCGTTTCATGGTCGAGGACTGAGGCTGGATCCAGCTCCAGCCACTGGTGGCCCCAGCTCCTACTGCCACCTCTGGCTGCCCCAGATCCCTTGCCAGGACTGGGGTTTTGGGGGCCAGATTGAACTGTCATCACTGTGGCCCTGCCCCACATCCCCGGCCAGGGTCAGGGCCAGATTGGTAACCTGGCCCCATGTCCTGGCTGGGGCTGGGGCTGAATTGCTGAAGTTAGGGCTGGACTGGGCTGCTGCCACGTTGGCAACCTGGCCCTGGGTCCCTGGCTGGGGCCTGGGCCAGGTAGGGCTTCTGCTGCCATGGCAGCCTGGCCCCCCGTTCCCGGCCAGGGTTGGGGCTAAATGTGGGGGAAGCTTATGGCAATTGCAGGCTCTATACACCTGGCATTGGCCACAGGACTTAGGGCACTGGTGCTAGGACTGAGAGCTTACTCCTTCTGTGCCCAGCACCTGCATCACTCATGTTGTGATGCAAAATAAATTGAGTTCTTGGAGTCTGTTATGCCAAGGCATGTTTTCTAACCCTTCAGTCCTTTTCATGGCTCTTTGCTGAATTTTCTCAAGCCCCTCAACAGCCTTGAATTGCGGGCACCAGAACTGAAGACAGGATTCCAGAAGCAGTCATGCCACTGCCAAATTCAGAGATGAAACAGCCTCTCTGCTTCTCCTTGTGATTACCCTCATCACGGATCCCAGGATCACATTAGCTTTTTTGGCCTCACCATCACACAGGGAGCTCATGTTAGCTGATTATCCACTCCCCAAAAAACGGTCATTTTCAGAGCCACTGCTCCCAGGCGTAGAGTCCCCCATCATGTTAATATGGGCCACATTCTTTCTTTGCATCTACATTTAGGGCCAGTTCCTGTGCTCTGTTTCCAGCTTGGGGAGCATTGTGGCAGCTTATGGGTTAGAGCAGGGACAGGGAGTCAGGACAACTGCATTCTTTTTTCAGCTCAGCAACAGATTCTTCATGTGATCTTGGGAAAGACAGGCATGGCCCTGTGCCTCAGTTTCTCCATTTGCAGGGCGGGAATAACACCACGTCCCACTGAAGGCATGATGAGGCCTTGCCAAATGTGACGAATGGCAGGGCAGTCTCTAAATTCAACCCAGTTACCCAACTGCAGACCCTTCATATAGACGCACTTGAACCTGTTTAACAGCTCCTCCCACCATTTAGTTGAATGTGGTGTAACTAACTAGCTTTCAGTTGCCCTAGGGCAAAGTCTGGGGACTGCCTTCAGACACAGATGGCCAGCACTTGCTCAGAGAGTCCACAGGGGAGGTGCTGGCCAAGGACAAGGGAATGGTAGGCTGATGTGCCATAGTGGGGTAGGAGTTGCACCCAGACAGACGAGGAGCCCATGGTAGGCAGAGAGTGTATAGCTGAGACAGGGGAGGGGCATTATGCGCTTTGCATTTCTTCAGCCCCCAGCCCTGGCTACATCCATGGGGCTCCTCCCATCTCCTGCTTCACAAAGAGTGTCTTCTGGAGTGGGGAATGTTTTCTCAGCCCCAGCTCCTTGTTTATGATACAGAGGGGCCAGTGTGACAGGTCAGCTTGGGGGAGAATCCAGAGGGCAGTTGGAGAGTTCAATAGTCACAGTGTTAAGTGCAGGAATGTGGTGCCTGGGTGGATCCCAATAAATGGCTCTAGGGCTGTGGATGCAGTGGCTGTGCCCTCTGCCTTTGGGCTGGTCCTCTGCCCAGGCAGTAAGCACAGATACAGCCCGCAGGCCATGCAGCATGCACAGATTTCATTCCATGTGTGCCACGGCCAGCTGTTATCTGGGCAGCCAGCCTCCCACACAGAGGGGTGGTTGAGCTTGTGGGAGCTGGGGCTGTCTTGTGGGCTGCGTCCTGCCAGAGCCCAGTGCCAGCCTGCATCGCTCATGGAGTACCAAAGGGCACAGCCCGTGGACAGTGCACCCAGCCAATCCTGGCCCAGTCCTGCACCCCAAGGGCCGAGCTGGTACTAGACAGGAGGGAGCGTGCCCTAGGGCCAGCATGCTTTCTGCAGTCCCAGCCCCCATGGCAGTAGCCAGGCAGGCCCTGGGGTAGAGGCAAAGGGGGTTGGGAGTGTGAGAGATTCGTTAGCACTTTTCACTAATGACTGCGGTGGAAATAAAACTCAGCCTCCCGTTGCCATGGCAACTTCATTTCACATCATTGAGGAACTTCCGTTGCCATAACAATTAAAAGGAAGCTTCCTGGATCAGGGCCGCCTGGTCCCCACCAGGGCCAAAGAGGGGCAGCCCTGCTCAGCTCAAGTGGGCAGTGGCCTGTCATCCCTCGCCTTGTGGAAGCCCCAGAACCAGGGCCAAGCGCCAGAGGGGGACTTGCTGCTTGGGTTGCTAGGTGCATCTGAGATGGAAGATGGAAGATGAGGAGCCTCCAGGGAGGGTGAGGATGGTTTCAGGGCACAGCAGCCCCAACTGGGCCACAACCTTGGCTCCAGAACGCTCCGAGGGGCCAAGCAAAGGGAAGGTGCACACTGAATATTGGTACAGTGACTGTTTGTTACTTTTTGGCCAGGGCACTCCACTTTTTAAGCACGCCCATCTTCGCCCTCCTAACTGTTTTAGCAAAAGTGGGCATTTGTCCCATTTGATCACTTGGCAGCTTGATCAGTTGGCCAGAATAAATGGAACAAGTGCCCACTTGTGTAAAAAAAAAAGATGGGATATGTGAAAGCTAAGAGGGCAAGTCATGATGCTGGACCGGCATGGTGGGGGGTGAGGCAGGGCTCAGGTAGGGGGCAGGTAAGACTTGGGTGAGTCCTGTGTGGGGAGGGTTACTCAGGCAAGTGACTGGGGCTAGCCCTGAGCTGGGGGGGGTGGGGTGGGGCTCAAGCTAGCCCTACAGGGTATTCCATTTTTCCTTTTGAAAATGTGAGCACCCTAAATATCTCCCCTCCCCTCCCCAGCTGCATGGCTTCCCAGGAAGCCCAGATTTGCTGGAACTGGCTCCAGCAGGCCTCGCAGCTAGCTTTCCAGACAAGATATGGGCCACACCCAGGGAACTTAGTTACTACACTGAGAAAATAGGAGTGGGCAATCACGGCCTTTCTGTGCCTCTGGCTGCCTCGTCCTGGGGCTACCCAAGGGCGGCACAGTACACAATGCTAGTTCCCAGCAGGTCAGTGTTCAATAATGGGTGCAGTCTGCACCACTCTGTACCTCCTGGATCCAAGGGCCCGGGATGAGCTGGGTGCTGCCCCTGGCCCTGCACTGCAGATTGGTGAGCGAGAGGCACTGGCATGCCTCAGTGCCTCACTCTGCAGCAGCAGTTGGCTCACTGGGGCATGCAACCACGGGGCAGGCAGAGGAGAGCAAGTCCGGTCAAGAGGGCCTGGGTGTTTTCCCACCAACCTGACCCAGATCCAGCACTTGTCAGGGGTCTGGAGGCAGTGGGGCTGGCTCTGGTGCACCTGGAGCACCACCTAGTGGTGTGAAGTGGGTGACACAGGAGGGGGGTTAAACTCAAGCAGATGTGCGCGGAAGAATTGTAGGCAATGACGCTCCAGAACTCAGTCAGGAAAGGACTTAAAGTTGTCCCAGTACAGGGGAAATGGCTCATCAGTGCAGGCTGCTTACTGGGCCTGTTCTGGGCCTATGGGTACTGCACGTCCATTTGAGCAGGATGGTGTGCTTCTCAGCTCATGCACACATATATGGGTGCAAGTATAATTTGACCGGCCCCAGAACCCTCCTAACCTATGACTCCCCAACCCAGGGATTTCCCTAACATTTCCCTAACCCCCCCAACCCCCATGAATTTCCCCTTTCACCCCCCCCCCTTACCTGGCCAGAGCTGGTCCCTGGCCAGGCTGTTGCTGCCCTGAGTAGGGTTACCAGATGTCACAAAAAAGAAGGACATGTCCTCCTTTTTACCTTCACTCCGACTGGCAGACATGTTAAAATACATGATTGTGTCTGGCTTTTTACTTACAGGGGTTAAAGGATGCTGGAATGCCCCAGAACACCCTATTTTTAGAGGGAAGTGTTCCAGGGCCCCCTAAAAACAGAAGAATATTACATTAATACTACATTTTTTCCATGTGTCCTCCAATGTCCTCCTTTTCATACTTTCCTGTCCTCCCTTCCATGCTTTGGTATCTGGTAACCCTAGCCCTGAGAATGCATCTGAGCACACTCAGGGCGGGAGATTTGAAAACTCCCCCAGCCTGGCCACAGCTCCAGGACAGGGCAGGGCAGAACATCTGTTCCACCCAATTCTTCTATTTTTCAGGGCCCCTGAACTCTAGCTCCCCAAATTCCTGGGCTCAAGGAGGCGCTCCAGCTTACTTTAACCCCTGCATGGGTGGTGGTTTGGTTTAGCAGCCCCAGATGCACCACCCCCCTAAGCCCCACTCCAGCCCAGGGCCGGATCAACCCCCAGCCACCGCCAGAGGCGGCAGGGAGCTTCCTCTGCCACCAGCAGGCAGGGGGGGCTCCAGCTCCATCCCCAGCCACCGCCACTAGCAGGCAAGGGGGCACTGGATCCATCCCCAGCTGCCTGGCTGGTGATGGATCTGGATCCCCTGGCCTGCTGGTGGCAGCTGGGAACAGGATGTCATAGGCGCCACCAGAAGGTGGTGGTGAGCCCCAGGCAGCGAGGGAAGGCCCAGCGGCACTGGCACTGGAAGTCCCAGGTGCTGAATTTTAGAGGGCGCAGGGGATAGATCTGGATCCCCGCAGTGGCTGGGGACGGATCCATATCCATCCCCAGCCACTGCAGGAAGCTAGATCCAGCCCCTGCACCCTCTAAGATTTGGCGCCTGGGACTTTGACCTCTTTGTCCTGGCCTAGTTATGGCCCCAGAGACATACCCTTTGTGTGGGGGAAGGAAGCCTTTCCTCACTTAAAGCAAAACTTAGCTGCTTGCTCCTGACACGGACTTACAGGCAGCTCAGCCAAGCCCTGGCAGAGGGGACATGTTCCTCTAATCCAGGAGACTGCACTGCATTGCTGTGCCCTCCTGGAGGCCTAGTCTGGTGCTGCTGTTCCTCACGGTACAGCATATCAGGGACTGAATCTGGCTGACAGACAGAAAACCTCCCGTGGAAGATGCTAGGCAGAGTGTGGTAGAGCTCTGTGTGTACAGCTGAGCCCTCCCTTGCATGCAGCAGGCCTTTGAGATGTGGCAGGGCAAAGCCTTCAGGCAGGAGGCGTGGCTTTTATGTGTCCCATGAAATTCTGTTCTAGTTTTGCTAAGATATACGCTGCATCGCTTTTTTCTCCCTTGGATTCCTCTGGGAAAAGCTGGCAATTCTGGAATAATAAGAGGCCTCAAATATTCTAAAGAGCTGGGTCCACAGCAGCAACACACTGGAAACCTCCGTGAGCTGCTAAAGCAACAGTGCTGGTGGGGAGAGAGAGCTGGGCAAGGCTACGTTCCCCAATCACCCCCTGGACCAGCAGCCAAACCCCCTCTTGGATAATAATCGTCCCATGCTGCAGAAAGAGAAGGAGCTTGCAGTCCAAAGAAGGGAGGCAGAAGGGGAAACAGGCATGCTGATTTGCCCTAGGTCACACAGCAGCTTAGTAGCCCAGCTGTGAACATCCAGTAATTCTGACTTCCAGTCTGAGGTGCTCCCAGTCATTGTATTAGATTGTGCAGTCCCGTGTGCATGGCAACTTCCCACCCACCTGATTTACTGCTGCCTCCATGGGCTGAATATGCCCTCTCCCTGCAGATTGATTCCCCCTGCCCTGGATCTCTCTGAATGTGCAGGTTCATTTTAAGTTTCAGTGACACTGACACCCTGGTTATGGAGGGAGAAGAGTTTCTGCTGCCCCACACGGTACCAGAGCTTGGCCTTCAACCTTGCTCTTTTCAGCAAGCCCCTGGTCTCCTTGTGAGCCTGGCTGGCCTTCCCCCATTGCTCCTCAGCCCAGCTCCCTCTTCCTCATGCACCCTGAGCCCGGCCTCCCCCTTCTCAGCAGTGCCTGGTTCAGCAGCCTCATTGCACTCCCCCTCTCCACTGACCCACTGTGCTCTCTCCACACTGGCATAACCAGGAGGGAGTAGGCACGAGCAGCTAGCAGGCCCCATATGGCAGGTACAAGCGCCATGCTCACTCTCCACAGTGTACAGGAGAAAGTATCCGACCATCAGCACCTCCACACTGCCTCCCACTTAGCTTTGGTGGCCATGAGCTTCCCAGCTTTGGGGGCAGATGGTTTCTCCTTCTCTGTTTTAGGGGTCTGCTCTTCACGTCTTGTTGCCAGTAGAGCAGAGCAAGTCTTCGGGTTGGTGAACAGGGAACCTGGGTGGGTGGAGGAGCCCTGTTTACAACCCAAAGTGCACAGCAACCCATCTCTTCCCCATAGTAGAGGGGCCAGTTTCCCTCCTCCTCCGGTGCCAGTAGAAACCGTCTGCAGTCAGCTAGCATCCTCCCAGATATTTCCATACAAATGAAGTCCTCGTGCTGCTTCACAGATGAGCCACCGCCTCCTGCCATTCTCTTGCCTGCTTCCTTGGCCCAACACTATTTTACATTTTCATCTGTGAGCTGGAAGAAAATAAAAAATCATCCCTGGTAAAATTTGCAGATGGCATAAAAAATGGAGGAACGGTAAATAACAAAGAGATCACTTCATTGATCCCGAGTGATCTGGATTGCTTCGTGAGCTGGTCGCAAGCAAACAGTACATAAATGGCTACCTCTAGGAACGAGGAATGTAGGCCACACTTCCAGGAGTCTGTATGCTGGGAACAAACAAACAAGGAGTCTTGTGGCACTTCAAGACTAACATATATTTATTGCATGAGCTTTCGTGGGAGAACGTCCTACTTCGTCAGACACTGAATAAGGTGGTGTGGGGTCAATAATCAGCTGAACATGAGCTCCAAGTGCAACACGGTGGCCAAAAGGGCTGATTCTCAGATGCATAAATGGTGTTGTGTCCAGTCCAATGTCCACAGTTTAAGAAGGTTGTTGATAAACTGGAGAGGGATCAGCCAAAGAGCCTTGAGAAATGATTAAAAGATTAGAAAACCTGCCTTATAGTGAAGTGGTTGAGCCTGTTAGTTTAACAGAGAAGGTTAAGGCATGGGCATTGATGTAATTCCAGTCTATAAGTACCTAGGTGGGGAAAAAATATTTCATAATCAGCTCTTCAGTTTAGCAGGAAAGAGATCTAACATGATCCAATGGCTGGAAGTTGAAGCTAGACAAATTCAGGCTAGATATAGGATGTCAATTTTTAACATTTGGGGTAACTAACTGCTGGAGCAACTTATCAAGGGTCATGGGGAATTCTCCATCAATGACCATTTTTAAACCAACATTTAAGTGATCTGCTCTATGGATTATTTGCGGAAGTTCTCTGGCCTGTGCTATATAGGTGGTCAGAAAAGGGGCCTTTCTGGCTTTAGAAATGTTTTATCAGTTTTGCTGCACAGAAGCCACAGTACTTTGTTTGCTCTGTTTTGGTTGTCTGTCTGTTGTATGAATTGTTTGTCCCAGCTTTAGCATCTAGATTAATTAACTGGTTTATTTTAACTGAAAGCAGGGACTTCTGTGCTGTCTCTGTTACTTGACATTTCAGCCTGTGTTCTTTTCCATGGCATTCTGCTTGTAATTTGCATTGTCCTACCGGATATTATGCTCATGTCATCATGTAATATTAATTTAGCTTCGCTAAGTTGCAGTTTGCTTTCTTCTTGTGCACAATGCTTAAAAAGTCTTTGCAGGCTATCACAGCTGCTAGTGCATCTCAGCCTATCTGGCATTTCATTTACAGTTTGTTTGTAGGCCACTGCCTTGTCTTTGCATCTGCTGCAAATCTGAGTTTCACACATTGCAGTAATGCCATTTACGTGCAAAATCTCATGCTCTCAGTTGCTGCTTGCTTTCTTTATGTGGAGCATTTTTTCGCCTTTGCTGTTCTTGTTTCAAGCTTTGAGATACTTTTTTCTTGCCAGTTATTGCACATGACCGCATAAGGAGAGCAGTTTGCATCATCACATTGCTCTCCGTTGTATCCTCAGGTTTCCCGTTGCAATTAGTTTATCTCCCCCACTTTGTATGTATGCATTTGCTTTTGCACAGATTGTGGTGTGTTTTTCTGGGAATTTTCATGTACTATTGGTGAATTCTCTCTTTGGATGCAAGCATGTACACTATCTTTGTTCATGTCTGTAGCTGTTGGCAGAGTTAGTGGGGGCTCTCTGAGCGTTCCTATTTGAATCCTGCCTCTTTTGCCCCTACTACTAATCTGCCGTGAATTAGTTCATCTGTTAAGAGTTGCTAATTGCATGAATCAGCCCTTTTGTACAGGTTGGCAATTGACTGATCTATTGTTTCTCCAGGTTCTTGACTGCTCTGGCTGAAAAGATCCCTCTCATATATGGCACATTTTGCAGGTCGAAAATGCTTTTGAAGCACTTCTAGGATTTTACATGGGTCCCTGCAGCCCACTCCTGATGTATCCAGGGTGCTGCTGAAGCACATGGCAGCCTTCACCCATTCATTTAGTAGATGGCTGCTCTTATTTTCTTTTCCCTTCTATCTAGCAGCCCTGTTGCAATTTTACAGTTTTCCCATTCCCTTTCCTGTCCATCTGTGCAAGGACAGGAATCTGGTATGCTGCCAGGATTAGCGGTTGCTGTTTGTTTTTGTTTGTTTCCTCCCCCCACCGCCATCCCCAGTATTTCCAACATGAAGTTTCTGGTTTTGCATACCTGCAGGAGCAAACTCATTTTGAACAGCACATTCTGTGTGCAAGCACAAAAAGAGAGTGCCAGCCACTCAGTCTCTACCTTCCTCCCAAAGGCACCTTTTGGGGTAGGCAAAACAGGTACCCACTTAGGGCCCTGAGCAATAAAGGGCCCCATCCCTAACTCAGTGGACTGCAGGAATGGTTGCCTGTTTCACCAGCCAGTTGGCAGCAGGAGTGCTCCAAGCTGTGGCAGGCACAGACAGCTTGGCAGGAGGGTGGAGGAGAGAGGGTGTGGGGGCTGATGGCAGGGAGCTAAGGCTGCGGAAGGGGAGTCATGCCTGGCAGCGGGGAACCTATGGACTTTCGCTTAGGGCCCCAGATAGCCTGAAGGCTGCCTCTGCTTCCGCTGCACGTGCTGGCTTCTCCAATTAAGCAGTCCCTTGAAAACTGCATTCTCCAAGGACTGTCTACACAGCAGCTGCAGGTAGGGTAGGTATAGCTACACGCCGCAGTGAAAAGCCGGCTGCATCTCCATGGCAGAATGTAGCTAGAAACAGCAGTGAAAGAAAGGCTCTGGAAGGGGCAAGGTAGTGAAGTCTGGCAGCAAGCAGCTGCCTGCTTGGAGCCTTTCCTGTCTACCTTACCCCTACCAGACCCTTTTGCTGCTGCCTCCCCTCTAAAACTAGCAGTGTAGGTGGCGGAAGCCCTGCTTGGGTGTGTACAGAGCCATGTAGGGCTGTGTAGTCTCTTTGTCATCATTGGTTTTCTGTATCTGGCAGGGCAGCTGCAGTCAGGCCAATGGGGTCACGCAAGGGGGGAAAATTCTGCACCTGCTTGAGGCTTGCAGTTTGGGAGACAGTGCCCTCCTACCCTCCACAAACTGTATCCATAGTGTTTACAGTGCTTGCCTAAGCTTTACCTCACTGTCTACACAATGCACATGGGAGGGGGTCAGTCAGCGTATGTATCCTACCTGCTACTGAATTGCAAAAACAACTCACCAGGATGGAGTCATATTCCAGCATCCCTTTTATGGGGAAACTATTGTCCTGCCCTGTAGCTGTGGGGCTGCGTACAGGCTGATATTTCTTCAGCTCCAGAAGCACATTCTGGCGGGAAGTGAGGTGAGTAGTAAAGAACTTTCTGAGTCGCTGTGAGCCTATATTTTCAGCAGCTGTTTCTCCTCCTGTCACTGTTCTTAACGTCAAACCGTGTGGGGAAAGCCAATTAATGCTGCTCATTTTTTATGTGATGGAAACATTTGAAGACAAACTCTGATACGACAGCACTTAATGGCGATGGCCAGTCGCCTGAGAGGATGTCATGCTGTGCTGGCTGCAGATGGAATGAGCCAGCAGCCACAGCCAAGCACAGCATTGGAAATCGTGATTTCAGAGCAAAGGCAGCAGAAGGAATGGCATTTTTTTCCAGCCTCTTTTGAGCTGCTTTCCCAGTGCAGCTTCTCCAACTCTTAGCTCACACCAAATCCAACAGCGGCCATCAGTGAGATTGTTTTCCCTTAGCAAGTTGCCTGATGGTAACTTTCTGCTTCTCAGGCAGCCAGGTGCCCACAGCACCTGTCTCTGGGAGCAGTCTTCCCCTCATCAGACGTGCTTGATTCCCAATGCACGTTCCGGGCACTGCAGCAGGCTCTGATGCTAAACCCGGTGTAAGCAGGGAAACAGTCCCACTATTGTATGGGGAACTTTCCTGGACCATATACTGCCCCCATGGAGTGGGCTAGCAAAAGGATCTGAGTCCCTGCTCTTTACTCACAGGCCTGCCGGACCTCCAGGACTCCCCCTCTTCTGTATGACAGGGTCTTCTTAACCTCAATAAGCCCAAGTCCAGAATCCCTGGGGTCTCCACCCCCAACTTTGTTGTGATCACCTAGCAGGGGCTAGAGCAGTGGTTTTCAAACCACGTGTAAGGGACTGATAGCCCCTTACTGAGACTGAATGGGTCTTTTGATGGGCCACTCTCACCTGGAAGTAGGACTGTGAAACAGACAGCCCCAGGGCCAGCGGGAGAGGCCAGTGTCCCAGGATGGCCTGACTGATTGAAAGTGCTCCCCTGCCTCCTGAGCTGAAACTGCAGGCTGGACATGCTTGGGCAAGCCAGTGTGAGTGTGTGTTGGGGGCCAAGCTAAGGAGGAAGCACTAAGCAGGCAGCAGCTGGGAGCCAGAGGACCCAAGGAAGGGAGGCCAGGCTGAGCTGATTTCTGCAGAGCAGACCCACAGCAGCTGGACCAGCAGAGAGCCAAGCAGAGCTGGAGCTGGAGTCGTCTGGAGCTGGGTGCCAGAGGCCAAAGAAGGAGCCAAGGTGCTGAGCTGACCTGTGCAGACGGCAAGAGGACCAGAGGAGCCCGAGGAGCACCCCAGACAGCCACAGGGAACCTGAGCAGTGGCTGGGAGCCAGAGCTGCAGCCATCTGGAGCTGGGTGTGGTGAGCAGCTGGGGAGCAGTGAAGGGGGGCTGATGCTGGGAAGAAGTGCCCTGCTGCTGGAGCTTGGGGACGTGTGGCCACAGCCAGAGTCTGCATCTGACCCCCTGGATCATCTAGTCGTAGCCAGGCCTGGGGAGAGGGCTTGCAATGTGGAGAACAGACTGCGAGACTGTTCCTCAGGCCCCAGAGACTCTGTCTGTACTGCCCCCACACCAGGTGGTGGCACTGGGGGTTTATTGTTCACCTTTTTCCACTTTTTCCTATTTTCTTATTGGGTTATTCTTTTATTTCTGTATGCTTAAATAAATTGTATATAGTGTATATAGTAACTGGTGGGCCAGAAGAGTGGTCAGTGTGGTCAGCACCCCGGAGTGGGGACACGCTAGCCCTGTCCTGAGAGACCACGATAAGAGTGGGGGGTCGAGCCCCCAGGAATCCTGGGGCCCAACCTTGTCGGGGTTACGGAGACTCCTCCAAATGGGAGATTGGGAGGGGAGCCTTTGAGGTCAGGCAGGCCTTGGGGTAAAGGAAGTGGGAGCAGGGACTCAGATCCTTTTGCTACCCACCGTCACCGGGGTGGTATACAAAGTCTGGAAAGTTCCCCACAAGAGCAGGTCCATCCCCCTGCTTACACATGGGTTGGGACCCAGTACTGGGTCACAGATCTTCAGGTACTGGGTCATGGAGTGCTCTGCCGCTACCACCAAAATACTGCAATGCACTGCTCAAAGATGTAGTTGTTGGGTTGCAGACATAAATGATTTTTTTCAGCTGAGTCCTGAGAAAAAGATTTTGTAAATCACTGGGCTAGAGTGTATCCACTCCAAGGTGCTCTTTCTGAGCTGGACACTTTCCTGCCCCACTGATTGATGCACAGAGTGCAAAGCAAATATAATGTATTAAACAGCGACCAATTTAAAAAAAAAGTTGAGAAAGGTTAAAGGAAAATACTTAACACTGCTGCCCCCCAGGCATGGGGCACCACACACAGCATCTCTGGGGTGTGAAAGATGCTCACAGCTGCTCCTCACACACCCCAGGCCTCCTGCCCAGGCCCTGGCTGCACTGCAGGGAGGCTGTGGGTCAGACTGTTGCTCTGTGGTGGCCGCACACACCTCAGATGCTAAAGGGCGGAGCTATTCTCCCCAGCATTGGCCCCGTTGGGGTCACAAGCTCCCTTCCAAATCTGGCCAGTGAGGCCTCTGGGCTGGTGGCATCTCCCTGCACTGGGCTCTGCACCGTGTCCCCCTCTCTCTCCACAGCTGCTCCTCACTGTACTAGGTTCCAGACGGCTCCAGCGCCCACTCCCAGCTCCACTCTCCTTAAGTCGATCTGTGGCTCAGTCCAACTCTCCAGGCATCTCCTCAATCCCCTCTGGCTCTGCTGCTGTGGGTCTGCTCTGCTCAGCTCCCCTGGACTTCTCTGGTCTCCTGCACCAAGCTCCAATCTGCTCAGCTTTCCTCCGCAGACTCTTCTCTGGCCTTCGAGCACTTGCTGTTTTGTCTTTAGCTCAGTCCCACCCTCTGCCCAGCCATCCTCACATGGAGGATGGCACCCTCCTCTGGCCTCCTGGCTCCTTCATTGACCTATCTGCCCTGGCAATCAGACTGACTTGGAGCATTGGCCTCTCTCCACTGGCCCTAGGGACTGTCTGTCTTAGGGTCCTGCTACATCCTTGACTCTTCCCTCATCATTTGGGACTGAGTGATGCCAACAAAAGTGACCTGCTATGTTTTGTGAGGGGCTAACAGTCCCCTTACACAGACATTGCAAATAATGGGCAATTGGCCCTCAGTTTCCCCACTGGACAAATAAGCAAAGGTTTACCCTAGAACAGGGGTCTCAAACTCAAATCACCACGAGGGCTGCAGGAGGACTAGTATGTTAGTCTGAGGGCTGCACCACTGAAACCTTTTCATGCAATATTCAAATATCGGCAATGATAGTGTCGTCGCGGGCCACAGGAACTAGCTTTAGGGGCCGTGTGTTTGAAACCCCTGCCCTAGACAGACGTAATTCTGGAAAGACAACGAACCAATTCTGACTGCCCACAAAAGGAACACAGAGGGGTTCCTGTGGCAACATAGAGCCATAGGCTACGTTCACACACAGGGGGTTATTTCGATACAAGTTGTTTCAAAACAACTTGTATCGAAATAAGGCGTTATTTCAAAATAAGTTAATTCGAATTAAGAAAATGTTAATTTGAATTAAGGAAAAAAGCTCAAAGTGAAATAGCATGTTCGGACAACAGTTATTTCGAAATGAGTCACCGTCGTTTCAAAATAACATGTTCTGACGGTATTATTTCGAAACAATCATTTCGAAACAACGCCGTTGTTTCGAAACAACGGAACCCGTTGTTTCGAAACAATGGTACGTCGTGTGAACATGGCGTTTCTTATTTCGAAACAACCTCTGTTGTTTTGAAATAAGACTCCTGTGTGAACACACCCATAGGGTACGTCTACACTGCAATTAAACAGCCATGGCTGGCCTGTGTCAGCTGACTGGCTGCTGGGACTATAAAACGGCTGTGTAATTGTTCTGGGACCCAGTGTAGAGGTGGGATGGGACGGGGCATGAGGCAGTGTAACATGAAGACTCTGTCCCATGACAGCAGCCTTCAACTACCTGAAAGGGTTCCAGGGAGGATGGAGCTAGGCCAGCGGTCTCAAACACTATTGCTATCAATATTTGCAATATCATTGTATGAAAAGGTTTCAGTGGTGTGGCCCTTGGGCTACTGTAGTAGTCCTCATGCATGGTGCGGCCCTTGGGCTAACATACTAGTCCTCATGCGGCCCTTGTGGTGATTTGAGTTTGAGGCCCCTAGGCTAGGCTGTTCTCAGTGGTGGCAAATGACAGAACGAAAAGCAATGATCTCAAGTTGCCGAGGAGGAAGTTCAGACTGGATATTAGGAAAAACCTGTTTCCCTGGGAGGATGGTGAAGCACTGGCATGGGTTATCTAGGGAGGTGGTGGACTTTCCATCTTTAGAGGTTTTTAAAGCCTGGCTTGCAAAGCCCTGGCTGGGGTGATTTGGTTGGGGTTGGTCTTGCTTTGTGGAGGGTGTTGCACTAGATGGCCTCCTGAGGGCATTTCCAACCCTTGTTTTCTATGATTCTGTGGTCCAGCAGAGCAGCACATGACTGCCATTCAAAGTTGCTGGAACTACACAGTGCCTCCAAGACAAAGTAGGCTGAACATGACTGTGTGGTGAGGGCAACGAGTAGGTGGAGGGATCTTGCAGACTCAGGAGGTTGGACTCCTGAGTCAGTCATCCAGATACCCAGGAAATGGACAGAAGACAAGAGGCTGGAGTTAGCCAGTGTGCTCAGAGTTTGGGGACATCAGGATTGCCCCCATTTACTGAGCAGCACACAGAGCATCAGAGTTCAATGGGTGTGCCACCAGCATGGACACATTGCATCACTGTCAGGCCTTTGAACCCAGTCCCCCACATTCACCACTGGGGGCTTCACTGACGTGCCTAGATCCTGCTGAGCCCAGGTAGTTACAGATGCAAACAAAGTGTGTGGCACAGCCCTGGAGAACCGAGTGAATGGAAAGAGCTCTCAGGCCCACTTTGCACCTCCATGGCACTTCAGTCAGTGCCCAGAATTAAGCATGTACCCAACCTGAGTGGGTGTGTTCAGCCCCACTTCACACTCACTTTCCCTGGTGTAAATTAGTGCACAAGTAGGACAGGGGCGGGGGGGGGGGTGAAACTCCCAAGCAAAGACCAGATCTTGGCATTTTGCCATATTGTCTAACCGAGGTCTGAGCCTGCAAAGTGGACAAGGTGGTGTAAACACCAGTAGCCATCTACACTAGGGTAGCCAAAGGCAAACAGGGAGCTGTCATCTGGCCACGGCCTCCCTCCCCATCCCCAGGAAACAGCCCAGCTGTTGAGTCAAGCTCCCAGGTTCATATTCTGGAGGGGACATAGGAGGAAAGCATGCCCCCCCTCCATCTCACTGCTGCATTCAATGCCAGTGCTGGATGGAAATGTGCCATGTGAGAGTGGGCATTGTCACCTGTCGGAGCAGATGCCTGTTCTGTCTCCAAAAAGCTGTGGGAAGGAAGCCCTACGGTAAGTCTATGCTGCAGGAAAAATTTGCAGCACAAAGTCTCAATGCCTGGCTTAGCTGGCTCAGACTGCAGGGCTGAAACTTGTGAGGATGTTAAGCCTGGGCTCCACGACCTCCAGCCCAAACCCAACAAACTACCTTGCAATGAAACAGTCCTGCTGCACCAGCCCGAGTCAGCTGGCCTGAGCCCCCATGGGTGTCTAACTGCAGTGTAGATGCACCCTTACTCTGAGGCTGCCCAGGACCATGAGATGGGGAGTGGGGGGATACCTGTTCTTGCCCTGCCTTCACCAGTGAGGATAGATCTCTGCCCTTGGATTGCTGTGAAAGCAATCCATTCGGGAGTCTGGCTGGCCAGGAAATGACAGGTCTCTGAGACATGAGTCTCTGTGGCTAGGGCATTCTTCAGTGCTTCATTACAGGGGGCTGCCCGTACCCCTCCTGTCCATTTGGTGAGTGATGTTAGCGCGTGTTCATTGTGGCTAACCAAATAAGTGAGATAACACCAAAAGGGGCTGAGCATGACAGAAGTGTTCCAGCTACTCATTTGCTGCTTTTCTGATCACCATCTGGAACTGGGGTTCTGCACTGAAATAGGAGGCTAAAGGCACCTCCTGCTGTGAAGGATTTTCAGGAGAGGGGGCAAAGGGGGATGCACATGGTACAGCATGCACCAGGGCACCCACTATCTGGGCTAGTGAGTGTCTGCTCAGACTCCAGCCAGGTGCAGTGCCAACCACCCGCTCAGCTCCCCCAGAGTTCAGGGGGAAACCACCCTCCTGGCCTGATGCGGGAGCCACAGCACAAGTCTGGCAGCTTGAGTGCACTGCTAAGTTGCGAAACTGGGGCTGAAACATGCTGGCAGGGGGGTTAGGGGGGAGGGGAACATCTCTCTTCCCTGGCCTGGGATGGCTGCCCTGGGATGGAGCTGGCTTGCTGCACCAACTGCTTAGATGATGTTTCATGAATTGTTATGATGTCTCCACAGCTGGCAGGGGCCTGGGCTTAGTCAGCTGGCTGCAGGCACGCACCCTCAGTGCTTAGTGCAGGCAGCTGGCTGGTGGATGCGTGAAGGAGAAAGAGAGCATGTTTTCCAGGAGCTTTAATCCTGTGCTGAGCACATGGGGTGAGACTCAGGTTCTGGGACTTGACATGGGAGAGGGGACTGTGCTGGGAGAGAGCTGGGAGGAAGGTAGTGCTCTGGCAGCAGGAGTAAGGGTAGAGAGGGCTGTCAGGAGGTGTGGGGGATGTTCCAGCTGCTGGAAGCTGATGGCAGACTGCTGTGCCTGGCTATCTCCCTGCCAGACCCTCCACTGAGTGAGGAAATGCTGAGAGTGGCTGGCTGGATGCTCCCTCTGCTCCATGCATCCATCTGTGCCTCCGCCCCTCTTCTACAGCAATCTCTCCTCCTGCCTGCACTGCCTCTCCCTTCTTCCCCTGCCAAGAAGGCTGGACCTGGCCTCCCTCTGTCCCAGTGCAGCTGGAGGAAGGCTGGGCCTTGACCACTGATATATTCCTCCCTCAGGGTGCATGCGGGAACCAAGGGGAGTAAATGACAGGGAGTGGCTCACCATTCCTGACTATCCTTCCCAGTGGTTCTGACAGCTTTGTTAACACCAGCCATGCTAACGCCAGCTTGACTAAGCAGGAAGATGGCAAAGAACTTGATAAGAAACAAGATACAGCAGATCCATGCTCAGGCAATTGCACCACACCCCAAGCCTTTATCAGACTCATCAGCTCAGGGACATGGTCAGTGCCAAGGTCTGCTGCATTCCTTGAGCCAGGCCCCCACTGATGATGGGTTTGGATCTAGTCACTTCTGGGAGAGGTTGTGCCTCTAAGGACATCCCTCAGCCCTATCTGTGCGGCTGTAGTGTGTGGGTCGGACTCCCAATGTATTTAATGCACATTTGTCAAAAAAGACACAATCAAAGGGAATGTGTAAAGAGCAGATACTGTGCTGAGTGGGGCCTGAGCTCTGTTGCACCCAGGCCAAGGAGAAGAAAAGAATCACCTGTTGGTTCCCCAGCAGTCCTGTTGTGACAGGGCCCCACCTGAGTACCACAGCCACCCTCTGGCCTGGACTCAGATCAGCTGCAAAGGTAAATAAATGACAATGTCTCTCTGCTCTTGTGTGTTGCTTTGCAACGCAAAAGGAAGATCTGCAAAGGGGCTTTTCTGGCTGCTGCTTGCTCTTTACAGTATAAATTAAAGCCTTGGCTCCCTTGTTTCTTTCCAAACGACTCTGTGGCCAGCTGGGTTATGCTCTCCAGTCCCAAGGAACAGCAAGCTAAGTACTTGTGTGGGGAGGGATTTTTCACACCGGTTGTTTAAAGCGCTTATATTTTGCCTGGTTTCATAAGGCTGTTGCCCTTAAATAACTGGATGTGAAGGATTGTGCCCCACTCCCCGCAGCTGAGAGCTGAGAATGCCCCTAGGCCAGATTTTTGGGTCTGTGAGACCACTGGCAATCTAGGAGGGGGAGACCCCCAAGGCTCTGACTTTTGGTTCCAACTTACATACTAGTCCAACAAGACAAATCTTTCAGTCTGTCTCTGGAGAGCCTGCAGGAGCAAAGCCAGGCATATACCCATGGACTGCATCTTTTCAAGTCCTTTTCAAGCCCAACCCCTGCCCAGGACTGTGCAAGGAGTGCAGGCTTTGGCTGATTCTCTGATACTGTATGCCACAGCTATTACCTTTGGGAGGATCTTTGGACTTTGAGACCCTGTCCTCTGCTGTGTTATCTGTTTGCTTTTATCTGGTGGCAAGAATATGAACTGGAGGACAGAGGAAGTGAAAGGAATCTGAAAGCTAGACCCAACCTGCTAGTGACTGAGGATCTGCTATCTTGCCAGGGGCAGGAGGAGGGGACTGAGAGTCAGACAGAACTCGGACTTGGGCTCTCTAAATCTGACAGAAGAAGGCTCTGGCTGCTGAGGAAACATGCCCTGTTCTCTCTGGACCTCATGGGCCTGGATGTTTCTGCTGTCTGGTATGTTGGTGAGATTCTTCATTCAGATGGTGCCAGCATGGAGAGATGGACTGAGCTTGGCACAAACCATCTAGCTATCTGTCTGTCTGTCTCTGCCTGTCTGCCCTTGCCCTGTTGCGTGTCTAGCCCATGGCTTTAGCTTCAGTGCCCTGTGCTGGGACCTCTCCTGAGTGGCACACCTGTCTCACAATTAAGCTCTGAATCGGAAGTTTAGAATTCATTCCAAGTCTCTTGGTTTGGTATTCCAGTGAAAACAAGAGAGGTTTTCTTCTCAGAAGAGGCAAAAGGTCTGCCCCTCCTTACCCCTGTCCCCACAACTGTGGCCTCTTTATGAAAGAATTACTAAGGACAAGCTGTGGGAATACGCTGGGGACTTTCCAACCTCAAGGTGCCGGTCAGTGCAGCCTGGATTTGTGCAGGGAAGATCAATGGCCTAGCTGGATGGCTTCACAAGGAGATTACAGGTGATCTGGAGGGTGCCCTGCAGCGGCAGCCATAGGCAATTGGGGCCCTAGGTGAAGGCCCATTGTGGGGCTCCCTAAAGGGCTCACTATCAGCCCCCCATTGCTACCCTCCCCCAGTCCCAGTCCCCCCTGTACCCCTAACCACCCCACACCATCACCCAGGACTCCCTGTTTGTTTTGCTGAACCGAACTAACATGTCTATCCCTTTGGACCTCATAAATTATTCTTGGGTATGATATTTTTAAAGATCTTCCCATCAAGAAGTTTGTAACTTGATCCTCTTTCACTTAACATAAATGAGCTGATGCTAAACTACAAAGTTAAAAATGACCATTTTAAATTTTTTTAAAAACTATGTGCATTAATTAATAAATAAAAAGTGGTATCATTAATGATGGCTCAAAAATAACAAATGCCACATTTAAAATTTTGGGAGTCAAATCTTAAATTTTTCATATAGGCTTAGGTTTATGTGAACTAGACATTTAATAGAAATAAAGTATAATAAAAAATAAAAAAGAAGGTTTCTAGTGTGTAACTATAAATGAAAAACACCAAATTTCAATGAAATTCTCTGAAATACTCAAGTTTATAAGACTCTGGTCCCCTCAAAAATATTAAATAGTAAGTACAGAAGCAGCTAAAAAATTACTTACCAAAAGAAAGACATACAGCACAGACATCACACACAACTGTAATTATTGCCTAAGGGCAGCACTGTATTTATATATAGCAGCCGATATGGATCTACCTGGTAACCTGAGTTAACCAAAGCCAAAGTAAAAATTGTCACAAAGTCAAAGGAAAAGGTAACAGAACAGGTAAAAAAGAAAAGGAAAAGGCAGTATTTCACAAAATTAAAAAATGGCAGAATAAATGGCCACACTGAGGAATTAAAAGCTGAGGCCTCCAGAAAAATTCCTGCTATTTTGCTGTTTATTGCTTGCACCTGCTTTTTTAGCATGTCAATGTGAAGGTGATGGGCAGATAATGGTGAAATCTGCAATTCAGACGAAGCACAAATCCCAATGATAGCTTGACTTGATGAGCCAAGAGTGAAAAGTACTTAGGCTTCCAGCCCTACTTGCTCTGCTAGATGGGAACAATTTCCATATTTTTCTGTATTTTCATTTCTGTCCACCAAATTGAGGAGGTGACCCCTTATTCCTTGGGGCCCTAGGTGGCCACCTGCCTCACCTACCCCTAAAGCCACCACTGGTGCCCTGTGACTGTCACTGGCAGAGCAGGGGACTTAAAATCCCAGCAGAGGTAAATAAACAGTGCCTGGGCTACTCTGGGCTTCCCCTCTCCCCCACCCAAAATATGGGGAAAGCCCGGGGCCCCCCCCCCCCCCCCCCCATACAAGGGGATGTCTTGTGTCTGAGCAGCTGTTAAGGTCAATTTTAGAGAGAAGTGTCCCTTTGACAGGGTTACACTGGTTCAGGGGTCTCAAGCTGAATCATGCTTGTTTGTTTTACTGAACTAGACTAACACTGCTGCCTCCAGGAGGGGTAGTGGGGGCTCTACAGAGGGAGATTCACCTGGAGCCCCACACTCCCATCAGGACAGCTCTGATGCCAGATGCTGAGAATTCAGCTAGAGCTGGCAGAGATGGTACTGTCTTAGGTTTCCCTCCTTGACGAGGACATCTCTCATGATCAGGGTGACTCAAACTCCAGTTTGCAAAAGATGGTAGTGCCAGGAGCACCAGCATGATTCAGGTTGCTTCAGTAGCCTCCATCCGTTCTTCCTTTTTCACCTTTTTATTCGGTCTTTCCTCCTAAATTCTCTTTCTTTGAGGACCCACAAAGGGAACAAGGAGTGGCAAGACTCATCCCTTCATTACATTCTCCTCCAATTAGGCCCTAATACCCACCATACCCATTTTGGCTCCACATTATCTGGTTTTAACCAGCAGGCCTTGGATTATTTCAGTTTGGCCTTTTTGGTTTTTACTAATGCAGTTTCTCTGCTCAGTTCTCTTGCCCCTGTTTGTAGTATGCTTAATTGAAAATAACCTGACCTGCTTTCCCCATTAAATTGCTAAGTTGGGATAAGTTACAGACCAATTTTCACAGCCATCCTTTCTGTCACCCCAATACAGAGAGTATGATCTGGGTCCACTCTGCTCCCCTCCTCATTTGCATGCCCCACAGGCTCTCCAGATTTTTGCACCTTCCCTCTGATTGTCCCAGATCTGATCGCTGGCTCAGGCGCATCTCTCAGGGCTTTGTGCCAGTGGTTCCTCTGGACCTCTTTGGCATTCAGGGATGTGGGTGGGCGCAAGCCCACCCACTGCTAAAACCCCTTCCCCAGCCTAAGGGGAGGCAGTACTGGGCCTGGTACCAATTAAAAGCATGGGACAACTAATGAAGAACAGGGATGGGTGTGAGGCTATAGGTTCAAAATTAGGGTTTCCAAGGGGGGTCACCAAGCAGAGAACCCCGGACAGCGCCCACTGCTCCCGGAAGGTGTCGAGGGAGCCAGCGGACGCCACCCAGAGGAACTCTGCCCGGATACGTGAACGCACAAGGGAACGGAAATATGCCCCACAGTTACAGAGACCTCCCCTCAGCCAACCTCCTCTCCCTCGTCTTGTAGATGGCGGTTTTTGCGAGGGTTAGGAAGAGGTTGACGAGGAGGTCCTGTGACTTTGTGGGGCCATGGATGGGGAGTGCATATATAAACAAGTGAGGGGGAAAGTGCAGCCAGAACCACAGCAGGAGGTTCTGGAGGAGCCAGAAAAGGGGCTGCAACCTGATGCACTCTAGATATGCATGTGCCAGGGTCTCCCTCACACCACAAAAAGGGCAGGTGTCGGGTTGTTGGATAAACCGTGCCAAGTACACGCCCGTGCTGACGGCTCCGTGAAAGGAGCCGCCAACTGATGTCCCCGGCGGGCCGTGGGGTTAAGGTGGAATAGAGGCTGGCCCACTGGGGGTCCTTGCCCTCTATGGGTGGCATCAGGTCCCGCCATTTAGTGTCTGGGCGGGACGTGAGGGCAAGGATATGGATGGTATGGAGCACGAGCGTGTACAGATAGTCCCGAGGCGCAGTTCGGAGGGGGACCGGCTGCCAGTCTAGCAGCCGGCTGGGTGCATGGGGCGGGGTTGGCTAGGGGGGCTCCCGGGGCCAGGGCCTGATCAGAAGCTCCGGAGGGCCAGGACTGGGGGCGGGGAGTACCCTCTTGCAGAACCTGTTGGAGGTACTTCCCAGCAGCGGGGGGCAGGGCTGCCTTCACCTCCTGGAACAGGCGACGAGGGTGGTTCCTTTGGATGTAGACAATCATAATGGTTAGAAGTGTTTAATGTTTTCAGGATCTGTTTGTGAGCAGTCTTCATCACCAGGCTGCAAACAGCCTGATTGCAAGTTCCAAAGGGGCAGCGGTGTTAGTCTAGTTCAGTAAAACAAACAAGGAGTCCTGTGGTACTCAAAGACTAACGGTAACACTGTGCTGACTACGTCACTGTCCTGGCAGACCCCAACTCATGTATGGAAGATGAGACATTTAACAGGTTTCATGTTACACAAGCTGTGTGCCCTTGAAGCCCGCTTTTGATCACTAGGGGTAAATGCAGCCCAGAAATGGCGGAAAATCCTAAGGCTGACAGAACTCCAGCCTAACAATTGCCAGCCAGATAATGACATGACAGTGCAGTAACACAGCTAGCATAAATGCTCCTTGGAAAAGCATCTTAAAGATACTCCTTGAGATTAGCACAGGAGAGTGGAGAGTTCCTCCCAACATCTCCAGTCCTCCCTGCCCCTGACCCAATATCATTATTTAACAACAAGCAGTTGTGTGGCACTTTAAGACTAACAGATTTATTTTTTGCATGAGCTTTCGTGGGAGAAGATCCCACTTCCTCAGATGCTTCGAAGATGGGTCAACTTACAGAAAGGAATGAAACTAAATGCAAGGGGGTGTAAAACATAGGATCAGGTCATAAAGTAACAGCAAATCAGAGCAGTTTACAGGCTTAAAGAATGGGAAGCCTGAAGTCAAATTACCCTTTGTAATGTGAAAAGAACCCATAATCTCGATTGAGTCCTGCTTTCACAGAATTTAGTTTGCATATTAATTCGAGTTCAGCTGTTTCTCTTTGGAGTCTTGATGTCCCAGGTACATCTCTAACGACAGTCGTTAACAAATCCATCATCGAGTGATTAGGAAGATGGAAGTGCTCAGCAACTGGTTTTTTTGTTCTTTGATTTCTGATATCAGCTCTGCTCATTCAATCTCTTACGGAGCGATCGTCCTGTTTGTCCAATATATAAGGTGTTGGGGGCATTTCTTGCACATGATGGCATAGACCACATTAGTAGACGAGCAGGTAAATGAGCCTTTGACGGAGTAGCAGGCTTGATTAGGACCTATGATGGTGTTTGTTGTGTAGATATGTGGGCAGACTTGGCAGCGTGGTTTTTTGCAAGGGTGTGTGCCTGCTTCAATGTTCTTGTTGTTAGATCTGTAGTTGCTGGTGAGTATCTGTTTAAGATTAGGGGGCTGCCTATAGGCAAGGAGTGGTCTGTCTCCTAATGCTTGAGAGAGAGAGGGATCATCTTTTAGAATAGGCTATAGGTCCTTAATGATCTTTTGCAGAGGTCTGACTTGAGGACTGTATGTGGTGACTGGTGGTGTTCTGTTGCTTTCTTTCTTGGGTTTCTCCTGTAGTAGATGACTTCAGGGAACCCGTCTAGCTCTGTCAATTTGTTTTCTTACTTCCCCAGCTGGGTACTGTAGTTTCAAGAATGCTTGATAGAGATCCTCAAGATGTCTGTCTCTGTCTGAGGGATCAGAGCAGATCACTCGATGATGGATTTGTTAACGACTGTCATTAGAGATGTACCTGGGACATCAAGACTCCAAAGAGAAACAGCTGAACTCGAATTAATATGCAAACTAAATTCTGTGAAAGCAGGACTCAATTGAGATTATGGGTTCTTTTCACATTACAAAGGGTAATTTGACTTCAGGCTTCTCATTCTTTAAGCCTGTAAACTGCTCTGATTTGCTGTTACTTTATGACCTGATCCTATGTTTTACACCCCCTTGCATTTAGTTTCATTCCTTTCTGTAAGTTGACCCATCTTCGAAGCATCTGAGGAAGTGGGATCTTCTCCCACGAAAGCTCATGCAAAAAATAAATCTGTTAGTCTTAAAGTGCCACACAACTGCTTGTTGTTTTTTTACTGGACTAGACTAACACGGCTATCCCTTTGGAAACTGTCATTATTTAAGTCTTTTGTTGTCCCTTCTGTCTTGAGTTTCTCTCCGCTCCTTCCTGTCTGTGGACATGCACTCTCCCAGTGGAGTGACCAGATGTCCTGACTTCATAGGTACACTCCTGATAATTGGGGCCTTTTCAGGCATACACCTGATAGTTGGTGCCTATTACTCCCCACTCCCTTTCCTGACTTTTCACACTTACTATGTGGTCACCCTAATCCCAGGACATTTCCTCATCCCCACAGCCAGCCAGCCAGCCTTCATTTCCAGTTGCGTTCCAAGAAAGAATAACTCACTTGAACCCACAGTCCTGATCACTTAGCGTCAGAGGCTGTGTTCACACAGCCTCCTTATTTCGAAACAACGGAGGTTGTTTCGAAATAAGGTTTCGGCTGTTCACACGACGCACGGTTGTTTCAGAACAACGGGAACCGTTGTTCCGAAACAACCACGTTGTTTCGAAACAAATTAAACCTAGTCTGTGGGTGAAACAACGTTGTTTCGCAATGGTTGTTTCAAAACAACGCCGTGCGAACGTGTTGTTTCAAAACAACCGTGGTTTTGAAACGACTTGTTTTGAAACAACCGTCATCTGAACATGTTGTTTCGAAACGACAGTGAGTTATTTCGAAATAACTGTTTTCCAGAATTGCTATTTTGATTCCGGCTTTTCTCCTTACTTCGAAGGCGTTATTTCAATACAAGTTGTTGCGAAACAACCGTATCGAAATAACCCCCTGTGTGTGAACACAGCCAGAGATTCCAAGGCCATAAGTGATCTAATCTCACTTTCTGTATAATACAGGCCAGAGCACTGCCCTGAAAGAATTTCTAGAGCAGATCTTTTAGAACCACATCCAGTCTGTATTTTAAAATGGTCAGTGATGGAAACGCCTTCATGACCATTGGTAAATTGTTCTGATGGTTCATTACTTTCACTTTTAAAAATATGCTGCATTTCCTGTCTAAATTGATCTAGTTTCAACCTCCTGCCACTGGACAGCATTAGCCCTTTCTCTGCTAGATTGAAGAGACCGTTATTAAATATTTGTTTCCTGTATAGACATTAATAGACTGGAATCAGGTCACCCCTTCACCTTCTCTTTAAGCTAAACAGTTGTACCCTTCACAGGTAGGGTTTCTAATCTTTTAATTGCTGACTGTGGCTCTTCTCTGAACCCTCTCCAATGAATCAACATCCTTCTTGAACTGTGAGCATCAGCCCTAGACACAGGATTTCAGCAGTTGCAGCGCCAGTGCCAACAGAGGTAAATAACATTGTTGCTCTTACTACAGAATCCTCTGTTTATGCCTCCCAGGGTCACATTAAGCCTTTCAGCCACAGTGTTGCACTGGGAAGTCATGGTCAGCTAATTATTTATCCCCAAATCTTTTTCAGAGTCACAGCTTCCCAGGATAGAGTCTCCCATCCTGTACGCACAGTATGGCCTACATTTTCTGTTCCTCGACTGACACATTTACATGTAGTTATATTAAAAAAAACATATTGTTTGCCTGAGCCCAGCTTGCAAAGAAATCCAGATGGTTCTGTATCAGTGACCTGTCCTCTGTGTTATTTTCACTTCCTCAGTCTTGGTTGCACCTGCAAGCTTTGTCAGAGATGATTTCAAGTTTCCTCCCAGGTCATTGTTAAATAGCAGAGGGCCAAGAACCAGTCCCTGGGGGATCAACTAGGAACACACCCTTTCAGTGACAACTCCCTATTCACACTGCATTGTCAGCCTGTCAGTTAGCCAGCCTTTAACCCATTTATTGTGTTCCGTATTAATTTTACATCTCTGTTTTTCATCAAAAAGTTACAGAATCCCAAACTGAATGCTTGGTAGTTGATAAAATGAAGTCTAGGTATATTACCGCAGCACTATCAACTATCAATTTATCAGCCAAATTTGCAATGTCATCTAAACAAGATCTCTAGTTACTTTGAGAGGATCCACTTTCCACAAACCCATGTTGATTGGCAGTAATTACATCGCACGCCTTTAATTCTTTATTAATCAAATACCGTATCACTCACAGAATTATCTTCCCCAGGAGCGACATCAGCCTGACAGCCCTATAATTACCTAGATCCTCCCATCTACCCTGTTTGAATATTGGCACACCATTTGCTTTCTTCCAGTCTTTTGGAATTTCCTTGGTCTCCAAGGCTGCGTTCAGATGAGAGTTTTATTTCGAAACAACAGCCATTTTTCAAAATAAAATTTCTTATGTCCACATGATGTTCCATTTTTTCAAAATAACGGCCATTATTTCGAAACAGTAGAACCTTGCCTGAAATCGAAATAGCCGTTGTTTTGAAACGGCGGTTTTGAAACAACGGCGTTTGGACATGTTATTTTGAAACAGCATCATTGTTTCAAAACAACTGTTTTGAAACAACATGTCCAAACGGCCTTATTTTGAAATAACCATTTCAAAATAACAGCCGTTTCGATAGCAGGCATTCCCTTAATTCGAATTAACATTTTCTTAATTCAAATTAACTTATTTTGAAATAAGGACTTTATTCTGAAATAACTCATTTCAAAATAACTTATTTCGAAATAACAGTTTACATGTGAACATAGCACAAGAGTGATTGGGAGTAAAGTCTTCAGTTTAACCAGCTCCCTTCTAGACATCGAATTTCTCAGCCCTTCCTCAAATAGCTGAGTGCTTCTAGTTCTGGTCTCCCCAAGCCTTTAGACTCTTCTCTCTGGTTCAGGGTTTCACAGACCTACTTTATGGGGCTATGTCCCAGTTGAGGTCTTCTTCTCAGCCATTAGCAGCTCCTCTTTCGGCTTGCATTTGGAGTCACTGGGTCTAATAAGCCCAGGCTCTGTCCTCTCCAGTGGCGTAGAGATTGGGGTATGGGGGCATGGCACCAAGACCCTGGGCACCAGGCTGCTGGAGAACAGCAGGTTGTGGGGGGCCTGCAAGGCATGGGACGGTGTGGGGGCACTAAGGTGAGCACATATGTGGGTTTGATCCCTGGGCGCTGCTGGGTGCTGGACACTCTCACTATGCCACTGGTCTTGTCTGCAGGAGAGGGGAGTCTTGCCTTGCCTACTCGACCCGGCACCTGGCCCTGGGGAACAAAGGTCTGAGATGGCCTGTACCTTCCTCCCTTTCCCAAAAGGGTAGCCATGTCATTCTAGTTGAACAAGACAAACAAGGAGTCTTGAAGCACTTTTAGAAACTAACAAATTTATTTATTGAAAGCTCATATGATAAATAAATTGGCTAGTCTTTAGAAGTGCTGCAAGACTCCTTGTTTGTTTTGCTTCCCTTGCCCAGACACTTCTTGCTCCCTATGACCATCTTCCTTTCTCCCAGTGACTACTGCAGTTATTTTTCTGGCCTTCATCCACTTCCTGGGGCCCATGTAGCAGAGTAAATGGATTCCAAAACTATCTCATCTGACCATAAAGGCCAGTACCCCATTCTACTACCCAATCCCAGGAGGCATCTCAAAGCCAAAATGAGGGAACAGAGGTCTCTTCTGTCATTTCCACACATCAAAAGTAACTTGACTCATTCCACTGGGTATGGATTTGCCTACTGACTGAACTGTGGCTGCCCACATCAGTCATGTGGCTACAAAGCATCTCTCCCGCTCTCTGTGCAGAGCAGAAATAATGGCCTACCCAGAAAAAAAACAACACAAATGCACACACGCAGACATAGGTGCACACATTGGGTATGTCTACACTGCACAGTTTTTTTTAAATAAGCAGGCTTATTTCAAAAAAGCTTTTTGGCTGTCCTTGCAGGCATTTTGGTATTTTGAAATAGGTGCTTAATTCTTACAAAAAAAATTGAAGCGCTATTTCAAAATAACTAAATTTAGATTTTTTTCAAAATAGTAATTATTTCAAAATAGCTATTAAAAAAAAAGCCATTGTAAGCCGCAGAAATGGCTTTTTTCAAAATAGCGATCCTCTACCTTACATTGCCTTTTCCTTTTTTGAAATAGAGAGTCTAGTGAAGACTTTCTATTTTGAAAAAAAGACCTTCTGCCTTATTTTGAAATAGAGAGTCTTCCCTGGACTCTCATCCAGAACCGTAAAGCAACGTTTTGCTGCCTGGGGCGCGTTCCGATCGGAATGTACCCCTTCCCATTAGCAGCACTCAGAGCTAGCCCAGCAAAGCCACCCCTTTAATAGTGCAGCTCCATTGAGCTGCTTCAGGCTGCCTGGGGCTGTGCCCTGTCGGCCCTGCCATAGTTACGGTCCTGCTCTCATCTCAAAATAACAATTTTGAAATAATGTTATTCTGAAATAATTATTTTAAAATATCTGGGGCAGTGTAGACATAGCCATCCAAATACACAGGAATACACACATGCACCACAGACATCCATGAATACACACACTCCCTCTTTGCACCTACTCCACATACCTGGGTCACTCCCATTTAGCAGACTGAATCTGAACATTTCACCCTCATGCTAAAATATTTAAGCAGTTTCAAGACTGAGTCTAAATTGTTCCTGGTTCCAAAGAAGTAACCATTTGAGTCTAGTTCAGCAAACAAACAATCTAGTGGCACATTTAAAAACCAACAAATTTATTTAGCACGTGGGAGAAAATCCCACTTTGTCAGATGCATGAAGATGGGGAACTTACAGAATGGGAGGAAAATAAATGCAGGGAAATGTAAGTCATAAGATCAAGTCAGACTGTAACAACAAATCAAAGCAGTTGTTCAGATTCAAACAGTGGGGAACAGCATATTAGAGGTAGTTGAGCTAGAAAGGAGGTAAGATCACCTATTGTAATAAGAAAAAATCCAAAATTCCTGTTTAATGCTAAGGCAAGGGTGGCTGAATTTCACTGAATGAATTAATAAAATTAAATAAAGATAAGTGCCAAGTATGCCACTCAGGGTTGAACAACCCATTGCGCACATACAAAATGGGCAAAGACTGCCTAGGAAGGAGTATTGCAGAAAGGGATCTGGGTGTAACAGTGGATCACAAGCTAAAAGAGAGTCAGCAGTGTAATACTGTTGCAAATAAATAAATAAATAAATAAAGCAAATGCCATTCGGGGGGGGGGGGGGTGTATTAACAGGAGTATTGTGAGTAAGCCACAAGAAGTGATTCTTCCACTGTGCTCTGCACTGATTAGACCTCAACTTGAGTACTGTGTCCAGCTGTGGGCATCTCATTTCAAAAAGGATGTGGAGAAACTGGAGAAAGTCCAGCGAAGAGCAACAAAAATGATTAGAGGCCTGGAACATTTGACCTATGAGGGAAGATTGGAAGAAACTGGGTTTGTTTAGTCTAGAAGTAAGGAGTCTGAGAGGAGATATGATAATAGTTTTCAAATACCTAAAAGGTTGTTATGATGAAGAAGGAGAAAAATTATTCTCCTTAATCACAGATGATAGGACAAGAAGCAATGGGCTTAAATTACAGCAAGGAAAGTTCGGCCTAGATATTAGGAAAAAATTCCTAACTGTCAGGGTGATTAAACACTGGAATGTTTCTTTGGCAAGTTATGAAATGTCCTACATTGGCGGTTTTTAAGAGCAGGTTAGACCAACACCTGTCAGGGATTGGTTTAATAGAGGTACTTGGTCCTGACATGAGTGCAGGGAACTGGACTCGATGACCTCTCTTGGTTCCATCCAGTTTCTATGATTATGATTCTATGACAGAAAGCCATCTATAGAAAAGGTGAGTGTGGGCCAGTCTCTAGTACGTGCTCTGTCAAGTGCTGCCTTCAGCTCAGGTCTTAGCTCTGTTTTGCTTGAGCAGCGCCAATAATTGATTTTTGGGTTTTGCAGCTGAATGGGGGTGCATGGGAAACAGGTCCATTGAGAACTGGTTTCTTGACACAATGAAACCTATCTGGGTCAAGCAAAGCATTTTCAATATTGATTTGAGGCTGTATATTTGAAACAGTATGAGCCAACATTTCCAAAACTGGTGTGTCCAGGTTTCTTGGGGCTGAAGCTACTTGATGAATTCAATACAAGTTCCTGAACTGCTTCAGGGCTCCAAGAAATGCATTTCCAGTGAAGGCACTATTTGCTGGAAGCCTGTTACAGTGGTGTAGCAAGGAGTAGGGCGCCAAGCCCGCAGGTGCTGGACTGCAGAGGGGTACTGGGCCGAGGAGGACTGCAAGGTGTGGAGTGGTGGGGTGTTTCAGGGGAGTATAAATGTGGGATTTGCCCCCAGGTGCTGACTGGCGACAGGTACCCTCACTACACTACTGGCCGGTCACACAGCTCTGGCTCTGCCTGAGAGCAGGGGAGCTAACAAAGGACCTGCTTCCACTATTCTACAGCAGGCAGTGGTAGAGGCTGATAAATGCCAGGCCAGGCCCTGGGCCTGAGTGTTACTAAGCCCAAGTTCTCAAAAACTCTGAGTCAGGAAAGCATGAGATTGGCTGAAAAATCAAGAGATTTAAACCATAATTAACATAAGCTCCCTGGTTTCTGAGCTTTCAGGCTGCACTTGTTCAGTGGCTTCTGGCTTTTCTCCATGACTGCATGGGCTAGGGACAGGTTATATTTTACAACACCCAAGTCAAGATTCTCCACATTCTCAGGTCTCCAGAAGCTGGAGCTTTATAAGCATCAGCTGTTTGCAGCTCTGACATTGTACCTCTTCCAGGGTCCATGAGGCCTTTCTCCCAGTCAGTCTCTTTGCTGCGTACTCGTGTGATGTGGCAATATGCCTGGCTTCTTGGCCTCAGGGCTGCAAACCCACTGCTAGAGTGTGGGCACCTTCCTCAACTCTGCATGGCCTTCTGAGCCTCCGGGCTCTGTAGAGGACAATGGCAGGCGGTCCGAGCTCCAGGACGGGAAAACATGGAAGGGAAAGGGGAGGAGGTATTTTAGGGGCTCGGGTGGCTGGCATCCTAGCAATGGATCACATAGGTGGCTCCTAACTGCCTGTGTGGTTCTCTCCCTCACCTTTAGGTTTTGTCATGGGATGGACGAAGCAAGACAGTTCAGCACAGACCGACATCAGAAACTGCAGCACAGTGCCTCCGGTGAGATCCTCCCTGAGACCTCCCCTAGTGCAGAGCAGGAGTGACAGCACCCATGTTAGCCAGATGCCCTCAGGCCCAGGCCTTCTCCCATGTCCCTGCCTCCAGCTCCCCCTGCTTCTCAGTGGAAGGCAAGGGATCTGCATGCCATGGCAGTGTAGCCACAGGGGAGCCCACTGGTGTTTGAGCAGAAGGGGCTGGTGGGAGTAGCTGAAGCCCTCACAGTACAGGGATTCTCCCCTGCCATTCTGAAAACAGTCTCTGACCAGTCCTGTGCTCACCTGGCTGACTCCAGATTGCAGGTGATCCACAGAATAGGGTCCAGATGCATCCCTGGCACTCTGCTCTGGGCCCCAGGAGCAGGCCTCCAGCCCTTGGAGGATTCCATGGACACACTGCCTGCCCCCAGCCATGGGCGTGTTTGTGTGGCAGCACATGGGAGCCCTTGAGCAAGGTGGTTAGCACAGCTGCACACTGTGCCAGGAGCACAGCCCCACTGCAGAAGGCCCGGTGGGCAGAGGGCTGCTCAGTGGGTCGGCCCCTCATTAGCGTGTTTCTCCATGACATCAGTTCCTGCCCCCCACGGTGACAGCAACGAGTGCCCAGCTGAATGCTCTGCGCCAGCACATGCAGTCCTACAACATCAGCGCCTACATCATCCCTGCCACTGATGCCCACATGGTAAGGCATGGGCTACCAGACTGTGAGTCTCTCGCCTGCCCGCCCCCAGCTGCCAGGCCCTGGGAAGGGGTCCCCTGCATTTGCCACCCCTGGGTCAGGAATGCAGGCTGCATCGCCTGGGAAAGTGGGTACCCCTGCATGGTGACTTCCAGCAGTTCAAACATGGTGCTTGTTCCCTGGGAATGCAGCTGTCTGGCTGCCCCAGTGCTTCTGGCCCAGCCACCAGCTCCCTTTTACACAGAGTCCCTGCTCTTCAGGGCACCAGACAGCCTTGCTAGGGAGAAGGGTTGGCAGGGCAGAGTCCCAGTGGGCAGCAAGTGCCTGCGAGTATCACGACTGCTCTATGCACTTGCTCCAGGGCAGCAGGGACTTGCTGGGGTAGGGATGGGGTGAGTGTGTGTGAAGGGCAGGAGCATGTGTGTGCGGTGAGGGCAGCATATGTGTGCTGTTAAGGGGGGAACCTCTGCAGGGGACCGGGAGTTGCTGTGATGGAAGGCTGGGCAGCATGTGCTTGATGGGCCATCTCTGTTGCGGGGGGCACAGGCATGTACTGTTAAGGGGGGCTTCTGCAGAGGGGCAGGTTTGTGTTGTGCTGGGGTGTCTCTGCAGGATAAGGAGGCAGGCAGGGGCTGTGATAAGGTCTCTCTGTATCCCAGAGCGAGTACATTGCTAAGCGGGATGAACGGCTGGCGTGGATTAGCGGCTTCACAGGCTCTGCAGGTGAGTGTGTCCCCACAGCCTGCTGGCATTCCCATCCATGTTAGCACCTTCTCCGCTCCACCCATGGATACATCACCCCACCTTCTGGCCAGGCTGCCATGGTGGGACCATCCCCTAACCACTGAACGAAGCACCTCTCTTTGGTGTGAGTTCACACTGATCCACAGGGAGCACCTTTCCCACAGCCATGTCCAGAGACTTCCCTAACACCCCCTGCACCCCCTCTGAATTTCCCAACACCTCCCCAGTTGTCAGCTAGTAACAGAGTTATACCAAATTAGTGAGCACCCCCTACACCCCCCCAAACTTCCCCCTACATCTCTGCAGTTTCAAGTCCTGGGGAGAATACTGGCCACATCACAAAGGAACCAGGTCCCAAGCTCTCCAACTGACTGGGCCAGCCAGGCTGGGAGTATGTGAGATGTGGGGGCAGCCTGCCACACCCTAACTGCCCCCCTTCAGCCAGCCTCCCAGGGAAGTAACATAGGAACTTCTCTCCAGAAGGCAGGGAGCAGCTGGGCAAAGGTCTGTGTCTTGGTGAGGTCAGGGCTGACCTCCCTAGGATCTCTGACCACTGCATATTGTATCCATTTGCACTACATGTTCAATAGGACATTCTCCAAAGGTGACCTTTCGCCAGTGCTGCAGTGCTTGCAGCTGCATGGCAGCTTTGCTGTAGAGCATGCAGTGGAGAGGAGAGCTGCGCTGTGAGTTGCAGCATCTGTGTCAGCAGGAGATAGTCTCCATGCCGATGCTGAGGTCACCGTCTCTCTGAGCTTGGGAGTTTCCCCCTCTTATCCACAGTGCCTCAACTGATGTCACTGGTGGTGTCTGCAAAGGCCCTGCCAAAGACCCTGGGAGGGCCCTGGCATAGGGCTGTGTCCCAGACTAGTGAGCCCTTTCTCCTCTCTTGTGTCTCAGGGATGGGAGTGGTGACACTGACAAAGGCAGCTCTGTGGACAGACAGCCGGTACTGGACCCAGGCGGAGCGCCAGATGGACTGCAACTGGGAGCTGCAGAAGACATGTCAGTAGCCAGGGAGGGCTGGGAAACCTTGGCAAAACAGTCTCTGTTGCCTGCTCCAATCCTAGAGCTACCCTGAGCCAGTTGTGTCATGAATCTCAAGGCCTCAGTGGTTTTTCTGTACCCAGCTGCTGTTGTGAGTCCCCAGCACTGGGGAGTCCCAGCTCCAGGAGCTGATGGAGCCTGTCCATTGCCATGCGGGAGACCTGGCCTCTACAGCTGCTGGCAGAGATGGCTTGGCAGCCCAGGAGCACCTGTGGAGACTCAGAGCTCTGAGTGGTGCTCCTGATGCGATAGACACGAGCTGCATGAGTTCTCCACACCAGGCCCTGCTTCCCTTTCCCTGCCTGCCCATCCTCCCCTTGACCTACTCCCAGAATCTGCAGCCCACTGTGCTGTGTTGTGTCTTGCAGTCCAGACTGATTCCATCGGTCAGTGGATTCTCCAGGAGATTCCCATTGGAAAGAACATCGGACTGGATCCCTTCCTCTTCTCCATAGGTACCTACTGCCCCCGCTCGCTCCTGCTCTCAGTCCCTGTGCTGGCACCCTGAGCAGGCAAAGCCTCTATCCCCATTCCACTCCACAGCACCTGCCCTGTAAGGCCTAACTAAAGGGGAGGGTGGCCTGACACTGCAGCCTGGCTGGCACCATTGCCCTTACTCCTAACCCTGGAGCCATGGTGAGAGCAATCCGAGAGAGAGATCATCAGACTGATTGCGACACTGAGTCTAACCGGCAGCTGCATCCTTCCTCAGCTCTCTGGAACGACTATAGCCACATTCTGCAAGATTCCAGCAGGATCCTGGTTCCCATCGAGGACAACCTTGTGGACCTGGCGTGGGGCACACAGAGGCCTCCCTCACCCACTGGCAAGATCTATCTCCTACACGATGACTTCACTGGTAGGTGTTTGCTCCCCACTGGAGAGTGTAGCATGTGAGTCCATGCCTGGCTGCCCCCTGCTGGTTACACTAGTGACTGATTTCCTTCTCCCCATTTGGCTTGCAGAGGCATGTGGCTGCTTGTGCTGCTAAAAAGCTGATGTCTGTGTGCTGCATGCTGCGGGCACAGCTGGCTGAGGGAGAGCCCTGTGCCCTGGTGTGTTCTCCACAGACTTCAGGTTCAGCTCCCCTGGCAGAGTGTGGTTGGGTTGAGTCAGGCTGGGGGGCTGGCTACAGTTTGCAAGGGACTGGCTGCTTGGTTTGCTACCCAAGGCCACTTCCAGGTACAGTATTTCTGGGAGGCTGTAGTGTCCTGGCTAGCCCTAAGTCCTGTGGCAGGCCAGGCTTTGGAGGAACAAATTCCCTCCTGCCTTGGGCAGGGATGGGCTCACAGCTGCCCAGCTCACAGGTTCTCTGTTCAGCCTGACCCCCTTTTCCTTTCAGGGAGCACTTGGCAGGAGAAAGTGTCTGATATCCGGAGCCAGATGGAGCAGTACCCCAGGAGTCCCATGGCAGTGCTGCTGTCAGCTCTGGAGGAGACAGCCTGTGAGTGCTGGGGCCTGGGATGGCCTGCCACTGCACCTACCCAGTATGGCGTCACCCCACATCCCTGGCTTCTCCCCCCGCCCCGCCGCCCAGCACCACAACAGCTGCATCCACTCCCCCAACCTCGGTCCAGCAGCTTAGCTGCTGGACATCCTAGCTCACGCCAAGACTGCCTGCATGGCCTGACTGATTACTGTAATGGGGGTGTGGTCAGGGACCTTTGCCCCGGGGTGCAGGCTGCACACCCTGACAGATGGCATCTCTCCAGTGTCACATTGTGCACACACCCTTTGCTTGTGCTGCTCCAGACCCCAGTGAGGAACAACAAGAAGAGAGATAGGCAGAACAGGCAACCTGCTGTGCCAGGGAGAATCTGTAATGCCTTTTAGAGAGGTAGCCATATTAGTCTAGTTCAGCAAAACAAAAAAGGAGCCCTGTGGCACTTTGAGTGACTAACCAATTTATTTTATTTATAAATATAAATAAATAAAAGAAAATTAATTGGTTAGTCTTTAGCCAGAGAACTCCTTGCTTGTTTTGCTGTAATGCCTTTGTTTCCACAGGGCTTTTTAACCTCCGAGGAGATGACATCCCATACAACCCCGTCTTCTACTCCTACACACTGCTGACTGCATCGGACATCAGGTACAAAGTGGCTCCGCAACTCCCTTGAGCCCAGCATAACCCCAGGCACCAGCCCCTGCTCCCCAGCTTCACTGAGCCCCAGTGAAACCTCCAAGGACTGAAATGGAACAATTCCCCACTCCTTCCAAGCCCCAGCATTTCCTCCATGGATTGGACACAGTCCTGCTCCCTAATCCCTCTGAGTCTCAGCATGTCTCCCAGGCACCAGCCTCTCCATCCCCACTGAGTCCTCTCATGTCCCCCGAAGACCAGCTCCCCCACCTCTTCTGGGCACAAGTGTATCATCCAAGGACTATTCTGGATCCCCAATCCCCTCTGAGCCCCAGCGTGTCCCCTGGGGACCAGTTCCCCAATCCCCTTTGGGTTCTCTTCCCAGCATTCTGGTTCCTTCCCCACACCCTCCCCAGACCTGTGCCAAGGGGCTGCCCCCCACCCCCCACTAGATAATGGAGATGACCACAGTTGATCCCAGCTCTGTGCTCCTTCCCCCAGCCTGTTTGTGGACAGGAGCCGCCTGACAACAGAAGCAATGCAGTCCCTGAGTGCCGGGTGCCCAGGGCCCTTCTGTGTGCAGGTGGAAGAGTATGACCAGGTGCGAGCCAAGGTGCATGCCTTTGTCCAGGGAGATGTCCGGGTCTGGATCGGGACAGAATACACAACATATGGGCTCTATGGAGTGATCCCCCAGGTGAGCACCAGTCCCCACCCTTCCCAGAGACAACAGGCTAGACCAGCTCCTCTCCTCTCAGTCTATAAGACAGGTTGAGCCAGCCACAGGATGGGAGGGGCTTGGGGAAATCTGCCTGTGTGTGGGGGGGAGGCCAGGGGTAGCATTGCCCAGGTAAGTGGCTGGCAGGCTGAGAGAGGACAGCAGTTATGGGCCTGAGTGTGCAAGGGGTACAGGATTAGAGGAATGTGCCCACTGTTGTCCTTGCCCACTCTCTAGTCCTCACTGGATCACCCCACAGGGGACAGAGTTGTGACACTTAGGGGAGGCCCCAGCTCCTTTCCGGTCCCTGGCCAGGTGAGGGCTCACATACTGGGACTGATTCAAGAGTCTGGATAAGTGCCTCCAGTCACTCACTGGGCACCAGACCTTGCCGTCAGCCACTCTGTTCACACTGCAGCCACTCACCCCTACTGCTACACCAGGCACCATTGCCATGGGGCCATCCCTTCCTCCCTGCCTGTGTGTCACCCTCCTGGCTCAGAGCTCTCCACACCAGCAACTAGCCAATTCTGCTGCCAGGTGGCATGGAGCCGGCACAGGCTCCAGCCAGGAATATCCATCCCCCTCCTCCTCACGTACACAGTGCACTGAGGGGGCAGCAACAGCTGCTGACACCAGTCATCTCCTGCCCCTTCCAGGACAAGCTGGTGGAAAGCATTTACTCCCCTGTGATGACGACCAAGGCAGTGAAGAACACCAAGGAGCAGGAGCTGCTGAGAGCGGCCCACGTAAGTTCCAGCAGGAGTCAGCCCTTGCTTTGCAGAGGGGCTGGCCCGCAGGGTGGGGGCTGGCTGACATGTGTGACAAGTCAGGCTCTCAGCGGGTTGCCCCCAGGTGCGGGATGCTGTGGCGGTGATCCAGTACCTGCTCTGGCTGGAGAAAAACGTGCCGAAGGGGTCAGTGGATGAATTCTCCGGCGCTCGTCAGGTGGACAAGTTACGAAGGTCAATATATGTGTGACCCTTCCCGGCTCCAACCCAGCCATTCCCACTCCCACCCCAGGACCACAGACCTCATAGGAGATGGGGTCTTGGGGGAAAGACCTGGCTCAGGACCCCAGGCTCCCCTCAGGTGTTTAGTGACCAGATAGGGAGTCACTCTGAGCTGGTCCCACACCGTGAGCATGGCTGCATACCCCTGTAACCTGGCAGGGCATGAAATTGGCCAGTTTATATAGGCTGCAGCACTTCCAGTGAGGTGAGATGTTGAATCCTGAGGGTGTCTAGTTCTGACTGCCTCACTGTAGGAATGAGGCTGATCACAGCTCATGCTCCAGGGGCCGCATTCCCCTTCCAGTCCCATATAGCACCAGAGGGGAGAGCAGGCCCCAGGTGGCCATGTGGATGGAGATGGCCAGGGTGCAGCTTTCTGCGCCCCCACCCCGTAGACTACACCCCTGATGGGAACTGAGAGGAAGAAGCCATGCATGGCTCAGAGGGAAGAGTCACACTCCATCTGCACCTCCCCACACTCTGTAGGGCCTCCTTGGCCCCTTCTGGGTCTGTAGGGCTCAGGCTTAGCCATGCCCCCTGCCTTCACAGTCCCTGGAGGAAGCCACATGGCCTCCTTCTTGCTCCAAGGGGCTTGACTGCACTATCTCCCTCCTGCATCCCCAGGCTGGGGCTGTGTCACCCAACAGTGCACCCTTCTCCTTCACAGAGAGCTGGAACACTGCAGCGGGCCTAGCTTTGAGACCATCTCTGCCAGCGGGTTCAACGCAGCACTTGCCCACTACAGGTACCAATGGAACTGCCTCTCCACAGGCCATTCCTGGGGGGATGGGATCAACACCACCGGGGACTGGCCCTGGCTCCCTCCACAACTGGGACTTCCCCCGAATCCCCACCCCCAGAACCAGGAAGCTGTCAGCCAGCAGGGCAGCTCCTAGGTGCAGGAGACAGACCTGCCCCTGTAGCTGGGCTCCAGCTACACACACAGCAGGGGGGAAGGGGGCAGGGTGCACATCTGGCCAGATGGGTGTTCTCAGGGGAGGGGCACAGCAGCCTGCATCACTTTCTCATATCTATCTCTTGTCCCTCACCCTTGGCCTGGTTCGCTGTAGCATGTGAGCATGTGTGCGAGAGGGAGCACATGAGTGATCTGCTGGGGTTTCCCGTGGGGCTTTTAGCTAGATCGCTCACTTACTATCGGGGTTTTCCCTTTCAGTCCATCCAACATCAGCAGCCGGAAGTTGACTGTGGGTGAAATGTACCTGTCGGACTCTGGAGGGCAATATTTGTGCGTATGACCTTCCCTTCATGCTGTCCCAGCTCTGTCCCCACATGAACAGCCTCAGCTGCGTCCAGAAACAAACAAACCATGGCATTGCCCTGAGCTGCCTTCCCCCCTAGTGTGCCTAGCCCTGCACCCTCTGGTTCTGCACAGGCCAAGGGAGGGCAGGCACTGCTGTGTGCTCTGGCAGAGGGGGCGGGGAGTTCCCAGGGCTCGTGAGGTCATGGACGTGCTGCTGACTGTGTTCCTTCTGTTGCAGGGATGGAACAACGGACATAACCCGGACTGTCCACTGGGGGGAGCCCACCCCCTTCGAGAAGGTAGCAAGCATTCACATAGGTGGCCCTTGCCCTGAGCTGTGGGCAGGGCTGGGCTGGGTTCCAGACGCCATCTGCCAGTCTCTGGCTGTCCTGAGCTGACATACATCTCTGTCTCCTCACTCCCAGGGCCCTCTTCTCTCTCACTGCACCTTGGTGCCCAGACCCCAGAGGGCCAAAGGCAGCAGCCTGTGAGCTCAGCCTGTTCAAATCCACAGCCATCTTGAGCTTCACAGTTCTGGTAACCCTGCTCCCGGGAGCTATAAGCACTTAGGGCCTAGCCTAGAACACCCAGCAGAGCAGTTCTGATGCCATGTGAAGAAGAGGTTGTGGATCTCCATAAATATCCTGTCCCAGCAAGGGGCGCTTACCCCTGCACTGGCAGCGCCACAGCTGTGACCAACACTGCAAGTGAACCCTGACTCATTCTGTCCTATGCAGGAAGCATACACGCGAGTGCTGATGGGAAATATCGATCTGGCCAGGCTTGTCTTCCCTGCCGAAACTTCAGGTGGGTGCCAAGCTGGGATCCTTGCAGAATCACAGGCTGCACCTGTTCTGAGAAAAAGCATTAGAGAGACCTGGGACTCAGTGATCTGGGCCATTGTTGGCTTTTTAGATGGCTCAATCCACCCAAGAGTCCCAGCGCCTCAGTGGTGCTTGATGCAGGTGTCTTCCATGGGGAAGAGTAACAAGGGGTTTTCATCTGTTATCAGCACAAATGAATCCAGTTCACACAAAGGTCTGCAAAGTTCTCACTTGCCAGGCTGTCCTTTGCAATCTGTGCCCATCATTTTTCTGCTTCTGTGCGTGGACAAGAGCAAAATGCAACTGGTTTCCACTCTGAGCCATGTTGTTGCACCTCTTGCTTGCATCTGCACTGACCATTGTGGGTTTGTTCACATCATAGTATTGAAGAACTGGAGCTGGTGGAATCATTTATTTTACGTTTTTTAAGACAATTTATTGATCTGGCCTCCACAATCCAAATGTGTTGATTTTAAGAGTTCATTCAGTAGTTTTGTCACTAAAAAGGATCTTGTAGGCACTGATCAGGGTAATTCACCATCTCCAGTATTCATCTCAGGCTATGTCACTGCCGTCAGTGCACTCTTCTGAGAGCAATTGAGCGGTCAGACCGCTCAATCACACTGGAGTTCGCAATAATAACTCCAAACCCAGAAGTGGTGTAGTGCTAAGGCAACTGGATGGCATTACTATTTGCCTTGGCACAGTGTGTAGTGGGAGGTGAGCAAGCGTTAGTAAGGTGATGGGAGTTACATAAAATATTTTACGTGTCTTGATTTGGGGTGGATGGACAATGCACTTTTTCCTGTTTGGCTTCAGTCCAGCCTGAATGATAAGGCATAGAACTTTGTAGAGGTTTTTGTTGTACTTTTCCATTGAAAACCCATACTGTCATCCACAAAAACGGTGGGTTACTCTTCAGTAATCATCCTTTTTTGAGATGGGCTGCTTGGATCCATTCAGTAATAGGTGTCTCTGTGCTGGAGCACCGGATTGGTTGGAAAAACTTGTCCTAGCCTGTCAGAAGAGGGGAGGTGGCCACTGCCCCTCGCGCCACCTGTGGTTATATATACGGCTGCCTCCCCAGTTCCTTAGAGTTGCCAACTCCAGATGCGGGGATGTAGGGGAGGGACCTGAATGGATCCGAGCAGCCCATCTTGAAGAAGGATGGTTACTGAAGAGTAACCCACCGTTCTTCGAGCACTGCTTGGATGCATTCAGTAATAGGTGACTACTAGCCATGCTGAAAACGACGGTGGGTGGAGTCGGTACTTCTGCCTACAGCACAGCAACAAGCCCTGTAATGTAGAGGCCCTGCCGCAAGGCACTCGCTGAAGACAAGAGGCAAACTGGCCTTGGTGGCCCCGAAGAAGCAAGGGCTGAGGGTCGACTAGAGCAGGGCAAATCGAATAGCTGAGGTAAAGCACATACGCAGGTTGGCAAAGTCACCAGAGCTGGAGGAAAAAGGAGAGCAGCCTAAGAAGACAGGTTGCGTGGGTGCCCCGCCCAGGAGGGAAAACGTGGAATGTAAGCCATAGACTATAATGGCTGGCCTCAGTCCTGTCACATGGCCTTGAAGGAGAGCACTGAAAACTGGCCGACGAGACTAGCCATATGGTCGCGTCTTGCGTGAGAGCAAGAAGGGGCGGGCACTGGGCACTCGAAGGCTTTGAAGGAGCCCCATATTCACGGACTGAGCTGGTGACTACTGAGTGCACGATGAAAAGTAAGGGGATGGTCATGCCCCTTATTTAGGATGCGGCCAAACATGCCGTCTGGCCAAAGGGAGGGAAGGATGCCAGGTTGTGAGGTGGGCTTGAGAGCAACTGAGAAGACCATGGGGCACTAGCCACGACATATACAGTCGAGCCAAGCAGGACGGCCTACGGTATGCTAATTCATGACTTGGTAGCATAGGAGTGCAGATTTCAGCTAGGCTGGCACCATGACCAGGCTCTCACAGGAGAGAAGCCTGAAAAGGTACGGACTGCATGGTGGCCTGAGGCAATACTGGCGAAAAGATGGCGTACTATGGGCCGCGGGAAGCTAGGATGTAAGGTAGGGGCCCCGTTGGTCTAAGCTACAGGGTTTTCCTCGAAGCTCTCACTAGGCGTGAGGGGAAGGAAAAGGGAGATGACAGAGAACTCTACTACCATCTAGACAGACCCTCGGAGACCGAGAAATTGAAGGAGGGCCAAGAAGGACTGCGGACTCAGCATGTAAAGTGCATTCTTGAGGGAGAACGCTACCACTTTGCCATGTCAGGGCAGAAAACTCTTCAATACATGAATGGTGAAGAACTCCGCTGCCAAGGACGGGTCCTTCTTGAGCTAGAGAATGGGCCGTAACCAGGTGGCAGGTGCCACGTCTGACGGCCACCTCGGGATCAGCGAACCTAACAAAGTTTTCTCCCCAGGGGGAGCCCAAGGACAAATAAAGAGGAGGTAAAGCCCCAAGTGTTATATGTTGTACAGGCTGGGCTCTGTGTGTCACACCATCATAACAGCCATGGGCGTAAGCGGGTCCTTAAGAAAGAAAAAAGGGGCCGCAGAAGTGCCCGGCATTGCCAACGTGTATGGAGAAACGCTGTAACATCAGGGAGGTATGTGTAGCATAGTGGGATGGTCCCACAGGGGCAGGCCGGAAAAAGAGGGAAGGGGCCCATGCTAGGGAGTAAGGCCATAGGCCAAGGGTTGACGGAAGTGCCCTGGAAGCAGGGAAACTTCTGTCTGCTGTAGACAACTGTCCAGGGGGCAGCAGGTACCAAGGCGGAAGCCACATGGGAGGGCACTATAAGGTATGGGCCTTACACAGTTTCCCCACCTATGGCACACAGCAAGGTAATTCCCTTCAGGGTTAACAAGGGGTGACCCTGACCACACCTGGTGAGGTCAGGGAAGCGTGGGCTACCTTGGAGGCGGTAAACCAAAGCGGGGGTTCCCCAGGTGAGCCCCTGGTTCCCAGTGGATAACCATTGGGTAGAGATGGGGAACCGTACGAGGGTGAGAAAGAGGGGAGGGGGCGTGCCTAGGCCCCATGCAGGGTAAAAACCTGTAAAGATCCCTTCCCGACAAAGTAGCTATCCAGGTAGCTGAATACCACACAGAAATGTCCCCTTAATGCGCAGATCTTGTCGAAAAGGGGAGAGAGAGGGATTTTGGTCACAGTGCAGAAGACGGTGGTGTGACCCGGGAATCCCCTCCCCTTCCCCTAATTCATAGCGAGGGGGCCTACCTGACACACACGTCATGGCCACAGGCAGAGTCCTGTTGCGTGTAGGCTTCGGATGTGCGCGTCTCAGAGCCCTGCTGCAGCTGGGCTACAACGAGATGCATCTCCATCCCACGACAAGGGGTTAGGGGAAAGAGCGCGATGGGGAGTATTTGGGAAAGGCGGGTTGTTAGGAGTAGGAGAGGGGCAGCTTTGTCCTCAGGAAAGTTGCTGGTTAAGGATTAGTGGTGGGGGTATTGGTGGTGACTACGGTATTGGAATACTGGCACCATAAGTGGGCGTCATACATTGTCAACCCTGGCGTCCCGACTGAAGCTTTGGTCCCGCGAAGGAGGGAGGGAAGAAAAGGGCAGGATCTATGTGGATCCTTGCAGGCCAGCTTCCCTATGGGAAAAAAAGGGGGGGGGACAATGGCACCATGGGGACCCCCTACCCCCCAAGGGTAAAGAGGGTAATGGTCAGAGGGGCCCCTCCCTGGGGAGGGATGACCGAGGGTCCTCTTTCCGCCGTGGGTGAGGCAAAAATGGGAAGAAAAGGAAAAAGGGGAAATTGTCCTGCCCAGGGAATTGGAAAGCTAAGTTGGGGGGGTGAGTCCGAGAGGGAGGAGACCAAAATATTTGGCTTCTCCCCGGGGATCCCGGGCCGTACCCACCACGGAAAGGGTTTCCGGGGGGAACAGGGTGTTTCCCTCAAAAGGCAGGTCAAGGACTGCCTGCTGGCATTAGGGGACGCTCTAGCCTCCCTGAGCCATGCTACCCTATGGAGGGTAACCACCGAGGCCATGGTGCGAGCTGCGGTGTCCACTGCATCACAGGCTGACAGAAGGAGGTCTTGAACTATTATGTTGCCTTCCTCCAAGAAGGCATCATAGTCATCTCTGGCCTTGGGTGGGAGCACATTCCTAAATCTCCCAAGGGATTCCCAGACATCCGGCAGGTAACTACTGGTTATGGCCTGGTTGTTTGCCACCCCAAGTTGGAGAGCCAATGAGGAGTACACCTTGCGGCCTAACAAATCCAGTTCCCTGGTCCCCCTGGAGCCAGGGAGGAGATCCCTGGGGGGTTCTCCAGCCCCCATTGCCATCTGGATTACATCCCTGGGGGGAACTGGATGGCCAGCGAGCAAGGGGTGGTCCAGTTCAGATACTCGATATTTCATGCTCCCCGTGTCTGAAACCAGAGGGACAGAGCTTGGATTTTGCCACCGTGAGCATGCGAGGTCCCACACGCTCGGGTGGAGCGGGATTGCTAGAGGCACTGTGGAGGCGAATGCCAGTCCAAACAAGGTATCGGGGGGGAGGGTCAGGGGCTCCACCTTCATACTGAAGTGGGCCGTGGCTCGGCACAACAGATCAAAGTGCACCGGAAGGTTGCCCATGAAGGACTCCGGTGCTAGAGAGAGTGCAGCACCAGGGGTCCGCTGTGGTGGTGGGGAAGTGCCCTCAGGAGACCACTCTTGTGGTCAAAAACGAAAGGGTGACGGGGCCAATGTGCGGCGTCCGGGCTGTTTGGAGCCCCTGGAAGGTCCCTCTTCTGGGCTGGAGGCAGGGGATGGGGATCGGGATTCCCAGCCCAGTGATGTCGGCAGAGTGGTACCCGTCCCTGCTGGGGTGGAAGGCGGGGGGGGATGGACGGTGAGGTTGAGCGTTCCGTGTGCACCCAGGCCTTTGAAATGAAGGCCGGTTTGCCCCTTCTGATTGGGAGTGGGGCAGGTGGGGTAGGAAGGAGCAGCAGGGCTCGTGCTGCTTCCACCACTGCCGGGGTGGACGGGACAAGAAGTGACTGCATGGGTCGCGAGTAAGTCCTTGCTAGGGGAGGGTTCCTGTTCCCCTGGTACCGGGCTTCGCGGTGCCAAGGGTGGGGTTGCCTGGTGCCAAGGTGATGTTGGCACTGGTGAAGCTGGGCCATACTGTGCCATCGGCACCGGAGCTGACATGGTGCAGTGCGGAGGCGAGCCTGGTGCTCACAGCGCCAGGCTGGTTGATGGCGACCTCGATCAGTGCTCAGGTGCCGAGGCGCTGGGTAGGCACTGCAGTGCTGGAGCTGGCACCAAGGTGGTGCAGCGGCGGCCACTGGTGGCATGGTGCCACGTAGGGTCTGGCGCCAAGCTGGGTCTTGGTGCTGGGCTCTCACCCAAAGCCTCGGGTGAAGGGTGCCAAGCCTCCTCCGAGGCTAGGGCGCGGCGTCGCTGTTCCCTCTCCTTAATCATTCGAGGTTTAAAGGAGAGACAGATGGAACACGCCAAGACCATGTGGTCTTTGCCCAGGCACCTGAGGCACTTCCCGTGGGGGTCATCCCAGGGGAAGGCCTTGCCACACTCAGTGCAGGGTTCGAACCCTGGCATTGTCGATGCGATGTTCCAGTTCGGTGTTGGGCTCACAGTGGAAATAAATCCACAAGGGAGATGTGCCCTGCTGGACAGTGACTCCAACGAAGCGACAGGCTGCTTGCAATTAGCAAGGAGTGGACATTCCAGATCTGATGCTGAAGGTGGAAGAAATGAAACTGAGGAGGAGGTGGAGAGGTGGCCATATATATAGCCACAGGTGGCGTGAGGGGCGGTGGCTGCCTCCCTCTTCTGGCAGGCTAGGACAAGTTTTTCCAACCAATCCAGCACTCTGGCACAGAGACACCTATTACTGAATGCAGCCGAGCAGCACTCGAAGAAGCACTACAGTTCCATATGCTCTTGTTAACAGTTCTGCCTCCTATCTTTGGAAAGTGGTTGGTACACTGGTAATCCCAAAAGGTAATATTCAAAAACAAAATCTCCCGCAGAGTTTCATAAATGTAGTCATTTTAGCTTTTTTTTTTTAGGCTAGAAAAATTTGCCAGACCTGTTTGAGGCATCCAGCTCAAAGAATATAGTAACTCCTTTCATTTTGGGCAGGGTGTTGTTCTTACAACTGTTTCATTAAGTCCCTTAAAATCCACACATTTCCCTTCTCCCCCATTTTTCTTTGTAATCACTGGAGCACACCATACTGGTGGCTCAGAGATTTTATGCCAGATTGTATCAGTCTGCTCCATTCTCTTTAACTCAGTTTCAGTTCACAAAGTAACGTGATGAGAATCCTGTAATCTTTACATGGTATAGTTCAGCACTGTCTCTTAGGGATATTTGTACTGGCTCTCCTTTCAGAAATCTATTATCACCAAATATGCCATCGAGTTCTTTCACCTTTTTCACTAGGTCCAGTGTTGTCAAGCTGCAGCTGAGAAGGCTGCTGGCCTGTTTTGTCCTTTAATCACACTCTAAATGCAAAACTGTGTAAGGTTGTTTCTGTGGTGAACTGGCCCATGCAGTTCAAAATAGCTCCATGGCTAGTCAGAGCTATGTCAGGTGACTTTAGCCTTGTGGGAGCTGAAGATTTTTGCAAGTCCCTTCTGAGATGACCATTCAGTTCCTGAGTCAATTTTAAAGTCAAGTTCCAAAGGGGCAGGTGTGCTAATCTAGTTCAGTAAAACAAACAAGGAATCCTGTGGCACTTAAAAACTAACAAATTTATTTATTGCATAAGCTTTTGTGGGAGAAAATCCCACTTCATTAGATGATTTGAAGATGGGGGAGCTTACACATGCAGAGGAAATAAACACAGGGCTATGTAAGCTATGGGAATAGGTCACACTATAATGGCAATTGTGTAGTAGCTATCACCTTTGCTTAATAAGCAGCCAGTCCTGGGTTCAAGGCCTGGAGAGGTTGGACTTCATGAGGTCCCTTCTGATTCTATTCTAAATCAAAACAGCTGTAAAGATTCATTTTCACCCCCAAGTCAGACCTCTACAGCACAGCCTCAGATATCTACAGTCTATTCTACAAGACGATCTCACTCTCTCAAGCCTTGAGAGACAGACCTCCTTGCTTGCAGACAGCCCTCTCTAACTTTAAACAGATACTTACCAGCAACTACAGACCTAACAACAGAACTATGAAAGTAGGCACATATCCCTGCAACAAACCACACTGCCAGTTTTGCCCACATACCTGCACAAAAGACACTATTACAGGACCTAATAAACCAGCTACTCCAGCAAAGATTCATTCGCCTAGTCACCCACCAATGAGATTTATCCCATCATGTGCCAGAAATGCACCTCTGCCTTGTATATTGGACAAACAGGGCAGCCTCTGCAAAAAGGAATAAATGGGTGCAATTCTCATGTCAGAAATCACAACACTCTAAAACCCAGCGGGTCAGCATTTCAATCTTTCTGATCACGCCATTAACAATTTGCTAATTGCAGTGCTCAGATAGATGAATACCAGATCAAGGCTTCAAAGAGAAGCTGCTAAGATCGAATTTATTTGCAAATTTGATTGCATTCCTTCAGGGCTTAATAGGGACATTGGATTTTTCTCTCATTACAATAGGTAATTTGACCTCATCTCCCTCTGCACACTGTTCCCCGGTGTTTGAATCTTTACAACTGTTTTGATTTGCTGTTACAGTGTAGCCTATTCCCATGATTTACACGTCCCTGCATTTACTTCTTCCCATCCTGTAAGTTTCCCCATCTTTAAAGCATCTGACAAAGTGGCATTTTCTCCCAGGACAGCTCAATTTTAAAGTCAACAGTCTTGGCAGGAATATTCATTTTCACTCTCCTGACAGGCTCTATTTCATCACAAATGAGCGATCCCAGAAACAATGGCTCTTGATAGTCCATAATATGAGTCAACCCCTTGGCTGTTTTGGTGCAGCAAAGAGTAACAGAAAGTCCATATTTTGTGTAAATATTGTATCTTGTACCACTGGCTGGGCATGCATTAACTCTTGGGCTATGATTTTTTCCACATCTGCATACAGACTGGAATTTATCCCTCTTAGTCAGGGCGTTCGCTCTCCTTGCCTCAGGGGTTTTATGATAATGAGTTTTAGCGCTCAAGTGTCTGTTTACAGCATCCCAGCTAGTTTCATGTTTTTGAAGTTGCCCCTGCCTTTTGTTCTGCTGTTTGACTGGCTCAGACTGCTTTGTTATCTCTGTATAGCAACAGCTCCAGTAAAGTCTGTCTGTCTTCAACTGTAGCAGCTGTGAAAGATTTTTATCTGTTAGCCCAGTAACCAACCTGTCTGATATTTTCATGTTTTGCAGTTCCAAAATCACAGTGTTCAGCCTAAGCATGCAACAGTCATATACAACATCCAGTATTTTCCGCTGGTTCTTGTATTCTATGGTGAAAACAGGCTTTTTCAAAAAGCCACATTTCTCCGAGGTATAAAGTATGCATCAAATATAGCCAGAACCCTTTCAAAGTCATCTTTATGACTGGCTTCAGTGAAGTTGAAGAATTTAAAAATACGTGCTGCCCGTTTCCTTATAACGTAAATTAAAGATAAATACATAAATTTGTAGCAATTGGAAATCTGCCAAAATGCTGCTGCTTGTCTGTCCTTGCAAAGGTTTGTGAAAGCTGAACTTCTCAGGGGCATTGACGAGTAGTCTGTTGAGATCCTGCAACCTTTCTTCCTTCTGCTTGCAACGTTTGTTACTCCATTCTTTCTGTTTGTTCTCTGACATCAGGCTCGGTATTTTTTGCACCACGGTATGTTGCAGGGCTACTCCTACTAGGTCTGGCTTCTGTACCAGCTGTGGACTGGCCACAGAGCTTCCTTTCCAGAGAGAGACACACCAAATGAAAGCCAATAATGCTCTGCTAAGTATGATGGAAACTAGCTTGGCCATACTCAGAGTAGCACACACTCAGCAACACCCACTGGCTGAACAATAGAAATACAGATTAGTCTTCCACTGGACAGGCAGGTGCGTGGGGTGGGTATGGCTTCTGCTCAGCTCCTCTCAGGGTGTCTCGGTTTTTGTGTTCCAGGGAGAGTAATTGAGGCCTTCGCACGCCGAGCCTTATGGGAGGTTGGACTCAACTATGGTCATGGGACTGGCCATGGCATCGGCAATTTTCTGTCTGTTCATGAATGTAGGTGCTTGGCTGTTTGCCTGTATCCCCTTGGCTCTCACCTCTGTCCCTGGGTGTTTGGACTGGACCAGCATAGGGGAGCCATGCCAGCACCTCTGCCCCTCTCTGTCCCCATTGCTTGGCCAGTGTTTGGGACACAGGCAACCCACAACAAGGGTGGCTGCCCACCAGAAGTTCTCAAACTCTGGTTGGCAATTGGACAACCCCCACCCCCTTGCACCCAGTGATATCTTCAGGCTCCTGGGACTGGTGTGGAGGCTAATAACAGGTGGGCAGTGAGGCAGCCCAACCAGCTGGATTCTGGCTGGACTCCAAGAGGCCAAGCTGAGGGAATTGTCTGGGGTTCCCATGAGGCACAAGATTGCCACACATGCTGAGCTCTGGGTAGACACATGATAAGCTCACGTGACCTGGACATGAGCACCTAGACAGTGCAGCTCTCCCCTGCTGTCCCAAACTTGGCCCAACTTGTCTTGTAGAGAGCGGATGTCTCTAATCCCAGAGGTCATCCTGCACCAGCATCGCAAAGGAGAAATAAACTTGGCTTCTTCTCCCTGCAGGGCCAGTGGGATTCCAGTCCAACAATGTGCCCTTGGCCAAAGGAATGTTCACGTCCATAGGTAGGCATGCCACTGCCTGAGCCAGATCAAACACCCCAGTACCCCTGAGACACAGGCTTGTGTCCCTTCTGCTCCCAGGCTGCATCACCCTCATGAAACCGTTCTGCCCATGTTGGGGTCCAGAGATTGGCACTGCCATAGCAATGCCAGACTCCTGCCAGGCCCGAGGGTGGGTGGCTGGCCCAGTGCTCTGGTGTATAGCTGGAAGCTGGGAGGTATTTGGGGAGCTGGGAATAGTGCCGCTAGTGCTCTGCGATCCCCACAGCTGGTCGGGGGTCTGCGTGATGCCAGTGACAGGGCTATTAAGGTTCCAAATTCACTGGCCTTCCCCCCCTCTGCCCCCCAGAGCCAGGGTATTACCAGGACGGCAAGTTTGGAATCCGCATTGAAGATGTTGTGCTGGTGGTGGAAGCTCAGACCAAGGTGACTCATCTTCCCCTCCCCTGACGGACAGGCCTTGCTGACACATTGCCGGCTGTAAGCCACATTTCCCACCCCTGTTTAGCTCCCTCTGTTCATAGAATCATAGAAGACTAGGGTTGGAAGGGACCTCAGGAGCCCATCTAGTCAAACTCCCTGCTCAAAGCAGGACCAACCCTAACCAAATCACCCGTGCCTGTTGTAGTGGGGTGGCCAGTGCTGCCTGTAGACCCCGACCTGGACTGCAGCTGTGGCTTAGGTGGGTGCCCACTCCCTGCAAGGCACTTAGCAGGGGCTTGAGGAAAGGTATATGAGGCATATACAAGGCCATGGACATTTATCTAAAAGCTCTGCTTTAGGAGTTATTGTGGGGCAGGTCTCTGGCCTGTGCTACAGAAGTCAGACTACATCATCACAATGGGCCCTTCCAGTCTCAGATTCTATGAATCTAAGAAAAAATGGGAGAGCGATTCTGTATTTGTCTGTGTTCTTGGGCAGACCATCAAAGACCTGAACTTGCTCTTTAGCCTGGTTGTGTGTGCTGAGGTCTGTGTACAGGGAAGGGGGCCCCATGGTGTGTGCTGGAGTCTCTGTGAGAATAGGACAACCCATACATGGTTCCACACAAGCACATCTGTCTCAACCTTCCAGCCACAGGAAGCTGAGAAGCAGCCCTGTAAGACTGGCCCAGATGGCCAGTGAGATGTGGGACGCAGGGGTGTTGTTGGCACCGGGCTTATAGAGTCGAGCCCCAAATCACGGTGCTGGAGCCGTGGGTCTGCCGTGGTGGTGGCTGCAGTGGTGGCGCTTGCACAGTGCTTGAGTCCCGAGTCCGAGCGCCCAAGCCCCAGGTCTTTTCCCGGACCAGGGGCACGCCTGGTGGGAAGGCACATGTGGGTTGGCATGAGAACAAGCAGAGGGGAGATGCCAGGGTGCAAGGGGCAGAAGCTGGAGAAAGGAACCTGGTGGGACTCTAAAAGGGAGCCACGGTGGAGTTGAGAAGTTGGGACCAGAGCCACACCAGACACACTGCACTGCTGGGGAGGCTGGGCCGGGCCCAAGGGAGATGAGGATCTGGCAGAAGTCAGAGCTAGAAAAGCAAGAGGTCAGGGAACAGAGCAGTTTCCAGGTCCAGTTGGAAGAGTCTAGATTGAAATCAGTGAAGGAACCAGGGTTGGGAAAGGTGTGAGGTGGTTCCTTTTGCAAGCATGCCTCAGGAGGGGCAGGGAACGGACCAGAGCTCAGGCATGGATAAGGGCCAGGTGTCATGACAGCCAAATCAGACAGCTTGCCAGAGCTGCTGCCCACGACGCTGACTTACATGCTGGAGAGGGAGTGCTGAGACGCCCCAATGCAGTTACTCAGAGTGGGGCTGCTGGGCTGGTTGTATGCACAGACAGCGGCTGGGTCAGCAGGGTGTGACCAGTTGGCCCCTTCCTTGTGGCCAAACTGGAAAAGGGGAAGGTGCTGTTCCCTGGACACAGACACAGCCACCTTTGCGCCTCTCAGTCCTGTAGCGGCAATGACATGGCTCTGCCCACCTCCCCTTCCTACTCCCCCCCCCATTGGCCCTGGCTGTACCACCCCTCCTCTGCAGGGTGACTGTGTTACCGGATAGATGTGCCATCTCATTGCCACTGTTGATAGAGGAGCATTGAGGGAGGTTTCCCCAGGCTCGGTGTGGAGGGGCAGGGTTCTAATCAGGGGACCGTAACCCACCGAAATGAGAGCCTGTAAAAGTGGCAGCTAAAGGATATGATCAAGGCCACACAGGGCAAAGAAAGGAATTCCCCCCCCCCCAGCTCCCATGTTGGTTGGTGCCTAACCTGGGGCCAGCCCCAGATGGGACAAAGGGTCACACTGCCACCTGGCAGGGCACACAAGGAGCTGAGCTGGCCCAGGTCATTTGTGAGGCACCTGAGCGCAGGGGTCTGCCGTGCCCTTGCCCACCTCTGACACGGGGAGAGGGAAGGATTCCTTGGGGGTAGGGGATGCACAAGCACACTCAGAACTGTTGGGGAGGAGGAGCTGGGATTGGACACCCTCATGTGTGAGGTTAGCTTGGTGCACTCACTCCCCAGTACCAAGAGAGGGTGCTGGGTGTCTCTTGTGCCGATGTGCTGACTGTACGGCGTGGGAGCTAGGCAATGAATGACACAAAATGTGTAATGGAAAGGGTGAAGAGGCTGTGGCATGAGGATGGGTCATCCCTCACTCCCTGCCTTCTCCCTCTTCCTGCAGTACAGCCCAGGGGAGAAGGCCTTTCTGACCTTTGAAGTGGTGTCTCTGGTGCCCTACGATCGGAACCTCATCGACATCAGCCTCTTGTCTGAGCAGCAGGTGACTGGGGGGGCTCTCTGGGTGGGTTGGCAATCACACTTGCCACTCATGGCCTTGACCTATCTGGTTGCAGATCCAGTACCTCAACACATACTACCAGACCATCCGCCAGCGTGTGGGGCCAGAGCTGCAACGCCGCCAGTTGGAGGAGGAGTACGAGTGGATGCAGAGGCACACAGAGCCCTTCTCCCGGGCCACACTAGTGGCTGCCTCTCTGAGCACCCTAGCGGCCACCTCTCTGGTGTCTGCATTTCTGCCTGATAGCCAGACCTGAGTGCTACAGAAATTCCTAACCATCCCACCCATTGCTTAACCCCTGTCCCTCTGTAAACCAGCTCTCCAAAGCACCCCCCAGCCCATTATCAGGAAGTCTTTGGTGTGTGTATTTTTCTCACACTCTCAGCCTTGTTACGCCACTTCCTTTTTCTGCTTGTGATTAAAAACAAGTAACGTCTGGACAGGGGGTTGTGCAGCAGTTGCTGTGGGCTGGAGCACAGATGGGATGCTTGTGCCTGACTGTGGCATGGCCACTCAAGTAGCAGGGCTGGAAGTGGCAGTGTTTGCAGCTCGCTGGCACCTGGGGGGGGCGATGTGTGTGAGCACACCCTGTGTGGACTGAGCAGAGCATGATGGGAGTGTCTGCATGTAGAGCAGGTGTGTGCCGAGGTCGGCAGGGAGGGGATGCTGCATCAGCACATCAGGACTAGTGTTTGGCAGGGCTGGGCCTTATCTCTTCCCATGCCTCCCACAGCCAGGGCAGCCCAGTCCCTAGTGCAGGAGCCCAATTCAAACCCCGTCCCTGCCCCCCGCCCTGCTGCCCCCCAGCGAGGTAGAGAGCTGGAGCCTGATTGTCCGTCACTCTGGCCCTGTACTTAGGGAAGGTTTAGGGAGGTCTGGTGGCTTTAACGCACCTGCACACTCCAGGGCTTGGTGCTCCACAGCCTGGCATGTGCAAGGTAGACCTGCATGACAGTAGCAACTGACACTCACTGTACCGTGGTACAAATGACTTGATACCACTCCTGGTACTGGAATAAGAAAGCCCTGTGTATTCTGGGGCAGTGCAGGGGCACAACTGGCCTCTGATGTAAATCTGAGCAGCCTCAGGGCTGCTTTTACACACATTACACAGGCCTGAGCAGCCCCTCCACAGAGCTCTGGGATGGAAAGAGGGGAAGAGGAAGGGGAAGAAGCTCAGCATGTGAACAGGTAGAAGAGGGTGTGCTCGAGGGCTCAGCCACCCTCAGCACTGCTGTATCACTGGGGCCTACTCCCCCCCCCTTTTCCTTTGAGAACTTTTGAGTGCTCCTGCCCCCTTGCGCTGCTACTGTCCTGATCGACGGCCATCTCACCCCACTGCTTGTTGCTCTTCTCCTGCTTGGGCACCAGGACCAAAGCTGGGTGCTGCCCATGAGACTCCACACCCCACCCCGCAATCCATCTATCCTACAAGTGGAGCTCAGCAACTCTTTCTAGCACTGCCTCCTGAGCTCTAGGCCTAGGACCTAGGCCTTATTTTGTGGTGTGGCCTGAGTGTCTGCTCTCATACTGTGTACCCACACTTGGGGGTTCAGGATCCTACAGACAATGCAGGGCTTGGGGCCCAGCCTTCCCCACATGGAGTGCCTCTGCTGCCTGAGTAGGACCCGTACCAATGGCCTGCGTCAGCACATCTGTCATACTGCCATTTCTATCTGGAGCTTCCCCTGAGTTAGTGGCTATGATCTGGTCTGGCTGATGATGAAGCTGCCTGTGGACCAATCTGGGGTGCCTGGATCCTGATTTCTTGGGGCCCGGGCATGCCCGGATCATGGCTCCTGGCAGCTGGCCATGACTGGCTGGCCTCAGGAAGGGGAGGATGGACTTTGTGGAAGTGGGTGCTGTGTTGTTATATATCTAGCTCATCTCTTGGAGGCAGGAAGGCCAGTTTCTCCTCCATGTTTCTGAGAGGGTCCTCTGCCCCACAAGCAAGGTCTGGTTGGCTCTCTTGCAGGAGACTATTGCCTTATAAGTGGCAGGCTGTTGCAGTTGTCTGAACATCTGAAAGTCGAAGAGCAGACCTTGGTCCTTGGGCACCTTAGTGGGGAGCCAGGATGAACGGAGCAGTGCCAGAAGGCTTCTGTGGTTGCTTTGGTCATGGTCTCCCTGAGAGGGAGGCAAGCAGGAATTTGGAGTAATCCACCAAGGTCAGGATGGAGGAAGCATGGATCCTCTAAGGGACCAGGGCACAGGTGGTTGCAGCTGGGCTGGAGCCCACACATCAGGGATGGCAGTCAGTGAGTCATGTTCAATGAGCAAGAATCAGGGTCAAAGGCAGAAAACCAGAGATCAAAGGTAGCACCAGGGTTCAGAGTCAGGTTGGGAATGGAGATCACCAGAGATCAGGAGAGGAGGTGAAGTCCAGAGTCACAGAAGGCCCAAAACAACCCTCTAGGATTAAACAGGCTGGTTAGCCACTCAGCGGGCCTCAGGGCATTGTTGGGCAGGATCTTCAGAGGGGGCTTTTGGGTGGGACTTCCTGCAGTGCCTATAGTCCATGATAGTGCCTGGTGGAACCATCAGCTGCCACAGACTTGGGGTCTTATCTCTACACTTACTCCACCTTCAAGTGATCCAGTGAACCAAGTGCAAGGACTCTAGTCCACAGGTGGAGGGGGGATCTTTCCTATTTCCAAGGTCTCCTTCTGCTGGCACAGCACTCCTGTAGCATTCAGGCTATTCTACCCCCATGGAACCTCCTGTGGACTTTCATCTCAGTCTGCTATCTGAACAGTGCCAGCTAGGTCATTTCTTCATTAGTCCTGGTATCTTGAGTCTTGCATGCTAATCATCTCTCTTCTTCACGTAGATATGTCCCAGTTTCAGCAGCTGGTCACTGAGGGGTCAGCACACTCCGATGGGTGATGGAAATCTCAATGCCTTGCTGTGTGACCTCCAATACATTGCAAATAAACAGGGCAGTGGCCTTGGATTTGGACCCAAACTCTTCCAAGGGGTTCCTCATGAGCCTCAAAAGTGACAGCAGTTGCCTGGTATCATGCTGGGACCATTTCAGCAGGGGTTGTTGTCCCATGTATCCTGTGCAGTAGGTGACTGCAAGGTAGCCCTCAAACTTCATCCAGATCAGGGCCAGGAATTCTAGTGTAAAATTCACTGTTCTGTTCTGACTGTTTCAGTCCTGGCCTGGCATATGCAATTATCTTCTCCCACCTGTCCTGGTCTGGAGAAACGACAACCCCCAGCCCCTAGTGAGTGGCATCTGTATTTAAAAGGAAGGGTGTGGTCCACATAGACCGGCATTGGTGCCTTCACCAGAGCAGACTTTAAATATTCAAAGGACCTCTGGCAGATTATCATGATAGCATGAAGTGTGTGAATACAGGAGTGTACTGGGTCACATGCTAATACCTGGTTTCAGGTCAATGTGGTGCATTCATAAAAAAGGCTAATGCAGTCTTAAGGTGTGAAGTTAGCCATAGAAAAGGCTAATGGCAATGATAGGATGTAGTTTGCTTACCGAACTGGGGGGGGGGCGCAATTCAGCTGGACATTGACTGACTATATTCTCAGCTGTCAGATGGAGTTTCTAGGCAGTGCCCCACCCTACCCCACCAGAAAATTCTGTCTTGCACTTCCATCAGGATAGTGAAACTTACAGGGAAAGAAAGACACATTACATCTTTATTTCATTCCCTGGTATCCTACAGTCCCGTCAACTCTCCACTGCATAGGTATCTCTGACACCTATGATACAGATAGGACAGAATATTAGCCCTGTGGCCAACCATTTTCTCAGTATTTCACCAAAGAGATCATGTGTATTCCTTGCCAAAAACTATGAAGTAGCTGATTGTTAGAGCCCTGCAAATCTGCGGATGTCCACCTTATATCCACGTCTGCGGATACAACACAGATATCCGCGAACCATTTCTTGCGGATGCATGTTGGATACGGATCCACTTATTTGTATCCATGCAGAGCTCTACTGATTGTCACAGTTAGATGTTTGTATGTGAAACGTTTGATGAGATGTTTGTATGTGAAACAATTTTTGAGCTATGGAACATGTAGGATATCATGTTCCTCATCTACTGGGAGAAAAATCTACCACCTGAGGAGGGGGAGTTGAAAGCCAACCAATCAAGATAAGAACAATGAGCATTCTTGGAGGCCCCCTAAGTTTACTGTCTGGTCTAGATGGAGGCTGGAGATTTACAAAGACAAACAAACAGAATTCATGTGGGGGGTACCCTACACTAACAGATAATCACTTGTGCCTTCATGAGAGGAGAAGCAAAGTTCCAGATGGTTATCCATTGCAGAAGTGTGATGGCCAGTGCAGGTGTCTTGGACAGGTGGTTGAAGAACTATCCTGGGGCTGAGAAATGCCTTAGTCACCTCATTAGTAAGTATAGGCTACAGCTTGCCTTCTGTGGTTTTTCTTTTATCTTGTGTTTTCAAATCCTTTTATTTGAATCTTTGTCTTGACTGCTCTTAATTCAACTTCCGATTTGATTTTCCTGTAAACCTATCTGGTGTCCCGTGCGGCAGAGAGCGTTGAACTGAGGGGCCACCAGTGAACTGACGCAGCAGATCAGTGTCCACTGTGGCTGTCCATAGACAGAGCGGAGGATTGGGCACTCACATGTAACAAAGTGAGGTGTGTAAATTACTAGCCTACAGAGGGAAATAGGTGGGCTTGCAAAGCATGGAGCCAACCATCTCTATGGCCAGTAGCTGTGGAGAGTTTCCCCAGGTGGGGCACAGACAGGGGTCCCTCTTGCTATTTGTAGGCGGTACTAATTCACCCTGACACCTCAGGGACCACTGAAACAGTCAAAATACTGCATGTTGCTTATCCAACTGCCAAATTGGATCCTTCCCTGGCCCCCATCCTCCCTAGTTTGTGCAACATGGTTTAGTGTGAGGAGAGGCCAGACAGCAGGAATGGTAACCACTGCATAATGTTCCAAGGGAGAAAGGAGAGCTGTGACCAACTTTTCCTCAGACAGCTCAAGTGTTCCCTTCCGTACTCCCTCCCCACTTCCCGGACTTACGCCCCCAAGACTTCCGTCCCTTCTCATTTGTAACATGGGAGGAGTGGGGAGGGGAAATGAAGCATTCAACTGAGTGATCTTCCAAGAGACAAGAGACAGCTGTTACAAACAACTATGAAATCTTCCTACAACTGTCCCAGTCATAGCAGGGACCTTTCTCACCCCACCTTTCTCCAATCTGCATGGCTGGGAACCAGCACTGCCTGCCGGACAACAAATGCACTGGCCCAGAGGCACAGTGGCTGTTGATTATCTGGTTTATAGCCTCTGCGAGACAAATAATAGTGGTTCATCAGAGATTACTAAAAATCAGCCATGTCTTGTCCAGAAGCCATTTAAAGGATAACACAGAGCAAGGGCTGGTCTGGGCTTAAATCCAGGGATGTTGCACTTTTGTGAGGCAGAGATTGGCAGGCACAGAATTACCAGTGTAATCTTTCTACCAGGCAGAGCCAGCAGCAGCAAAAGGCTGGGTTCTATAGCTAGGGGTTTCTACCAATGATATGTAAGGCAGGTCTAAAGTCACAGCACTTCTTGTGCTGTCCAGCTGAAAAGGGGGGCAACTAATCTGCGTGGGTTTTGTATTTGCATGAGCACAAACAGCACCATTAGGTATTAGCATAGTCTCACTGGTGGGTGCAGGGCATGATGGTTAATGGTATCTAGGGTGATTCGATCACAAATCTGTCAATGGCTGTAATTTTACTGAAAGGAAACATAAATACTGTCTTTTGTAATATGCTACTCTTTTGATTGTTCAAACTCTGTTTAGGTTAGGTAAAGGGTGAAAAGTCACTACTAGCAACAAAGAACTTGAAAGACGGACCAACCCTCTGTCTTCAGCCTAATGAAAGTAGAAAGGGGTAGGGCCTAGCATGGATGTGTGGAGAGCTATGTCTAAGACATTGCCTCACCCCTGCTCCACTATCAAAAGATAAATCAATGGCTGGGCTACTTGTGGAGCCATTCTTTTGTTCTTTTAATCAACGGAGCTATTTGTGATGTTTTGAATTTAATAGCTGAAATCACTGAAGAGCAGCTAAGGGATGGTATAAGTGGGTGGTGCTGTGTGGAGCCAACAGATGGTGCAGGTGGACAGTGTGAGTGACCGGTGGATGGAGCCAGTGGACAGTGCAAGTGTACAGTGTGAGTGACCAGCAGGCAGAGCCAGCGGATGGTGCAGGTAGACAGCGTGAGTGACCAGTGGGTGGAGCTGGCGGACAGTGGACGGAGCCGGGGACAGTGCGAGTGGACAGCATGAGTGACTAGTGGGCGGAGCTGGTGGACAGTGGAGAGCCAGAGGGTGTAAGTGACCAGTGGGTGGTGCTGGCGGACAGCTGGCATAAGGGACACTTTCTACATACACCGGGGTGGAGAGGGTGCTGTATTGGGTCGTGTGAAAATTCTGTTCTGCCCTAGTTCGCTAAATCAGGGGTGGTTTTGCTATTGCGTCTTTGCATTCTTTTATGCTGTGTAAGGTTTTGGTGGGAACCCTATCCTGCACTGATTCTCCAGATCAGTGCTCGTTTTGATATTGTGGATTCACATGCCTTTACACTTTTATTAGAAGTCCTGAACACCACACTCAGACTTGTGCTTGCGAGTGGGGAAGCATTACTGCTTTGGAGTGCCCAGGGAATAGTGCATAATTTCCCAGAAAACTGGGTGGGTGCTCAAGCCAGTTGGTGTTGTAACATTATTTGGAAACCCCTAGATATAGAACCTGGCCCTTGTTCTGCCATCTCATCCTGGCAGAAGGGTTACAGATACACCACTAGGCCAGCTTGAGTCCCCACCAAGTCTCCTGGGAAATCATGCATTACCCCCAGGGCACCCTAAAAAGCAAGATTTCCCTGGAGAAAACGAGTGCAATGCAGAATTCATAAACACAATGAGCAGAACCCACTCCACCCCAGAGTAGGTGGAGCGTGTCCTTGATTTCTCCCTTCTCACTTTCCCCAGTACTGATCATTGTAGTTGCGGTGTCCATCTCTCGTTTGGAGGGACTCAGTCAGACCCTTCCCGCAGGCTCTTGACAGTGTCGGCTTGACCAGGCCTACTATACAGCTGCCTCTTGCCAGCTCTGGATCTCACCAAGTCTTGTTCTCCTGACTCCCACTGTCTGTTGGTGCTGACCAGTTGTGGTTCCTGCCAGCTGCTGGAGCCAACTGTAGCTTCTGCCATATGCTGGCTCCCACCAGCTGCTGGCGCCAGCTGTGCATGGCTCATGCCATCTTCTGGCATTGACCATGAATAGCTCCTGCCAGCTGGCTAGCTCTTGCTATCTGCTGGCCCCCTGCAAGTGTCGACCACTCATGGCTCTCACCGTCTGCAGACATTGACAATGGCTGGCTCCACTTTGCTGGTTGTTAGCCAAGGTTTCCAATTTCTATAGCAATTTCAGATCTTTGAGAATTTCAGCTCATGGGAAAAACCTTTCTGCTGAGATGGGAGCAATGTCCCTACTTCAAAACAGAAACCTTCAAAAAGAACCATTAGCTTTAATTTTTAACAATGGGATGAATGTGTTAACTCATGCCATGAGGTTAGCCCCTATTTAGAGCTAGTGCAATCTCAGCTGGATGCCCCCCCCCAACCTTACCCTGCTGTTTTTACAGTGCTGGAGCATCCATCCACCACCCTTTCCTCTCTGTTAAGTGAGAGTGAAATTTTCATCAGAACAGGCTAAACACAGTTCTGTGGTCATTTGTTCATCCAAGTGAAGGACAACATTAACAGTTAACAAAAAAGTGATTTGTAACCCAAACCCAGCCATAACACCTATTTCCCATCAGGCCCAGCACCTGGGTCGGTTTATGCATATACAGTGAAATTATGTTACTCATGCAAATATAAAGACTATGCAAATAAGGTACCCTCCTTTCAGTGACAGAGCAGAGGGAGAGCCTTACTCAGACCTTGCTTATATCTGCTTCTCAGTCTCTAAGGCTATATCTACATTACTCAGCATTTTCGAAAAACTTTTTTCAGGATAAGTATTTTGCAATAATTATCTCGAAAAAACTTTTTATTCAAAAAATGCTATTTTGGGACAACAGTCTGGGGATGGCTTGTTGTCCTGAAACACCACGGCTTTTTTCTTTTTTCAAAAAGGAAAGTCTACACTGGACTTTCTTTTTAAAAAAAAAAAAGCAAGTCAATGGATGAGATAGGGAGGATTTTTTTTTTTTTTTTAAAAATGCCTTTTCTGTGTGCTGTGATGACTTTTTTCGAAAAAGCTAGCTCAAAAAAGCCTTTTTTTTATATATTAAATGAGGTTTAATGATCCTGAAAAAGCACTCCGGTATTTTGAGATATTGGAGCACTTTTTCAAAAAAGGTAAACCTGCCAGCTTTTTCAAAATAACTTTTTTGAGCTAGCTTTTTCAAAAAAAAAGCCATCCCCAGACATGGAAAAGGCTTTTTTTTTTTTTCCCCCCCCACAACCCCCCCCTTCTCCCCCCCATTGACTTGCTTTTTTTCAAAAAAGAAAGTCTGGTGTAGACTTTCCTTTTCAAAAAAAAGTCATGGTATTTTGGGACAACGGACTGTTGTCCTGAAATAGCATTTTTGAAAAAACGTTTTTTTTGAGATAATTATTTCAAAATACTTATCCCAAAAAAAGTTTTGTAGAAAATGCTGAGTAATACAGATGTACCCTAAGTCTTCTGGGGCACTCCATAGTCCCTGCTATTTTCTCATCCTGATCTCTACTGGCTTCCAGCTGGACAGTGAAGCCACTGACATTGAGGGGGGAGGCATGAGCCACTCCAGGCTTGATGCCTGCGTGTTCCAGTTTCCATGATGTTTTCCAGTACAGGTGAGTGGTCTTGTGACCTAAGGCAAAGTCATGGAAAACAGTTTACTCCAGCCACACTCAGATCAGCACTTGCTAACGCCTGCATAAAAGACATCATGGTCACAAGTCACTGAGGATCCCAACAAAGCATATGTACAAACTGACACAAATTTTATACTTGCTATATCAGGTCACGTGGGTAGGGAAATTCATGGGTATTATCAGCATGGGCACTGGTGACCCTGAGACTATTGCTTCCTCCCCTCTACTTGTACTGAATCTGTTTCATATAATTACTATGTTGAATATATTTTATGTGCTCTGTTTGTTCATGGAATTCTCCGAACATCCGGCAAGAAATTGAGGGTCAACCTTGGTCAGAATTTCCTTCCCAGGCTGTGCCCATGACCCTGCCAGGAAGGAGCGAAGGCGAGGAAGACAGCCCAAATAAATACATATGGGAAGAAGATAAATATATAACAAGGAGTTGTGTGGCACTTTAAGACTAACAGATTTATTTTTTGCATGAGCTTTCATGGGAGAAGATCCCACTTCCTCAGATGCTTCGAAGATGGGTGAACTTTTTGTTTTTTTACTGGACTAGACTAACATGGCTATCCCTTTTGAAATTGATAAATATATAACCTGCTGAGCAGGGGAGTTGCCGCCTCAAAACAAAGTTCAGAACACATGCCCCAGGTTCCTGGGGGGCTGGGTCCAGCAGCCCTAGGTCCCCATCCGGGCCAGATCCCACTGCCGCTGGCAGCCCCAGGTCCCCAGCCAGGTGTGGGGCTGGAGCTGGCACCTCTCATTGCCTCTGGCTGCCTCGGGTTTCCAGCTAGAGTCAGGTCTCAGCCAGGGCAGCTCCTGTCACTGCCAGCTCTGAGTCCTGGCCCCAGATCCTGACTGGGCTGGGCCAGCTCGGGACTTGGGGCACTGGCCTGGACACCCAGGGCCTGTGCCCCTTGTGTCTGGCACTAGTAATGCCCATGCTGCTGAGCTGGAGTGGGGAATTCAGAAGAACCCAGGCATGTCCACCAAAACCCATAAAGAGTTTGGCACTAAAGGAGGTAACCAGGTGAATAGGGGGTGCTACAATAGCTCTCCAGTCTCTTGGTCAGATGAGTCCCTGGGCAGCCTCAGAAACATGACTAGAGTCCTACCAAGTGACACCAATGCTAGGCAATCTCTCCCTTGGTAAACCTGGTCCTCTGGGAAGGGGCCAGCAGGGACCTTGTTTGTAGTGATTCTTTTCCAGCACTGAAGAGAACTACTCTTTATCACTAGCCTTTTGAACCTCTCTGGGGTTCCAGTTCAACAGGGAGGCAAAGAGAAATAGAGAAGGCAAAAGGGCTGCACATTTCCAACAGAGTCTGAAACTTTGTAAAGATACATACAGAGAATTCATAACCTCACCTGGGATTCATAGCTCAGCCAGGAAGATCCTAGTAGTGTTCACACGTGGATGCAAGGGGTGCTATGTAGTACTCGCCTATCCCGCCATGGTCATGCAGTCTTGGCTTAGTGTTTTCTTACTCCATGAATCCACTGATCACTAAACATGCAACACAAAAAAACAGTGATATGAAATTCTTGCTTTTCTTTGTAGTTGTACCCCCACCAGATGCTAGCATCCCAACATAGGCAGTCAGGGCCAAAGGTCAGACCAGAGGTTCTAAACAAGCCAGAGTCAAAGCAGGGGGCTCAAGATCAGGAGTAGTCCTGACTGTTACTAGAGATCCACACTGTTGCCCAGACACTTCTTGGAATGGGGTCCTGTGGGTTTTTCACCTCCTGTAGCATGGGGCATGGGCTGGTCGTTTCTCTGTACCTTGAAGTTATTAAACCATGATCTGGGGACTTAAAGGACTCAGTCATAGGTAGGTGTCTATTGCAGGAGTAGAAGGGAGGTTCTGTGGCCTGCAGTGTGTAGGAGGTCAGACTAGATGATCATATTGTTCCCTTCTGACCTTAAAATCTATGAATACCTCTGGGGTTTATACAAGAAAGAGAGCCAATGAGGAGCCAGAAGGCTGTGGACTGTGAGACCCCCTGAGGTGGGACTTCCCATGGTCTGTGTCCAAACAGGATCATGAGTAATGGCACACAAGCTGACTACAGCAGCTTGGTGACATCCACTACTTAGCAGCTTTGCAGGCCTGGGTTCTTGACCTGCAAGACCTTGATGTTAACCCCTTCCCCAGCAGTGTCTCTGCCAGCCTGGGGTTGTTTGGATGGGCTGCATAGAAGGCTGCCATGGGAACAGGGGCCTGGACTTGGGACACAGGTTCCCATGATGACACTTTTGGGCCATAGCCCACCCAGGTAATAAAGTACAAGAGGGAGCCAGCCATGTCTGTCTGATGTTTGAGTCTAGTAGTTCATGGACTTCATAGTCATCATTTCCTTGGGTCCACACTGGAAAGGTGGTGGTTGAGATTGGAGAGTGGAGGACTTGTCGACATAGGGTTTTAGGAAGAACACATGCTACACTGGATGTATTTTGAGGGATCAGGTTAACTGAAGCTTCATGGTCACTTGGTTGATTACCTAACTGATGTTCCAGGTTGCAACAACTGGTGCAGAGCAATGTTCCCTCTAATTTCCCATAGGCTGTGTGTGCAAAAAAATTCTTTTGTGCAAATTTTCAGACCCACTGTCCAAATTTGTGCACATTCCAGTGAGTGTGGTCAAACTTGTGAGCACAACAAAGCAAGTGTGTATGATGCAAATAATATCTAAATTTTATTTTGATATGGTGATAGAAATGATTTTATAAATTACAAAACTTTATTTGAAACATGCTACTTGAAATCTCTTTCTTAAAGTGGCGTAAAAATATTAGCACTGTTTAATTTTTTGCGCAGGCTTTGTTTTATTGTGTGTGTGGGCTTCATGACCTGTCGTGCACACATGCACACAGCTTATAGGGAACATAAGTGCAGAGGTAATCGCCTGAAAGCCACACTTTTTGCCAGATGATGAATGTCAGGTGCTCCTGGCACCAGTACTCATCTTTCCACTTGCAGTCCTCCTTGTCCTTTTTTCAAATGGATCTTGGGACTTTTTTTTGGACCTTACAGATCTGCTGTATCCAGTCAGAAGCCAGGGGATTGGTGGAGATGACTGGTGTGACCTATGGAACCACAATTTGCAAAGAATAGACTCTGCCTGGTGAGGACATGGTGGGTGCTGTTGTAAGCAAACTCTGCTTGGAGTAGGAGACTCTAACAGTTGTCTTGGTGGATTCTTGAAGCAGCACAAGTAGTGTTCTAATGCTCAACCTGCTCATTCCATCAGTTTGTGGGTGAAATAGGGAATGGAGGTGTAAGTGCAGCTTCTCAGCAATGCAGGGTTTCCTGCCAAACTGACACAAACAGCAGACCTCAATCAGTTTTGACTTGGTCTGGTACTTCATGGAAAGGGGTAACATGAGTGACCAGGAGACAGGCTGTTTCATTGGTACTGCACAATGGGGACAAACTGAGCCATTTTTGGCAACTGGTCAATCATGCTGAGAACTGCAGTATGCCTGTTGGGGTGGAGAGCTGGGCTGTGAAGTTCAGCATAAGAGTTACACAGGGTTTAGACAGGCTTTCAGATTGCATTCAGGTACTGAGGGGTTTCAACCGCAGCATCTTGGTGCAGGTCTATGTCTCACAGGATGCAGCACGAGTGTATGGATTCATGCTTTTGGGAACACCAGAAGGAGCAGGGAGTCAAACAGAGGGCCTTGAGGTGTTCCAGGTAGCTTGATGATGGTAAGTCATAACAGAGCTGCAGTACCTCTCATGGAGGGGGTTTCTGACATTACCTACAACCAGCCTTTGGCAAAGAGCAAGACATCCTGGACCTAGTGTCACATGTTGGCTTAGGTTCCTCTGTAAATGAGTGGGTCAGTGACATGAGGTCTTGGAGAATGGTGGCATCCAGGAAGTTCTTGGGTTCAACAATGTGAGAGAACTTCACTGGGAGGGGTGTGCTCCTGGCTGGGAAGATAGTCCCCTCTTCAGGGCAAAGCATAAGTGGTCTTCTTCTGGGCTCCTGGCTGGTATGTGAAGCATGGGAAGAACAGCCCCCAGAAAAGCTGCCTGTAGCTCAACACTGTGGTTTTACATTTTTATCATTCATGTACACCTGTTACCTGCACCAAGCAACTTCCAGGTAGTGGCCTCACTCTACAAAGGCCACGGGAGTGGCTAGAAGCTCATTTAGAATGTCATCATTCAGATCAGCTGAAGTGAACATCCATGAATAACTGGCACTATGGTGAAGGTGTTTTTGGGAACCATGCCTTTGAGACCATACAGCCCCAGTTACCACACTGGAGCCATCAGCCTCAACAACAAAAGTTGCACTGGGTCAGGATGCACCAGGACTGGGGCATGGTAAAGGTGAGGTGGTTGAATGCTTATTGGGCCTCCAGAAACAAGGTAAAGGTGGTGTTCTTGCAAAGAAGCCCTGTCAATGGGACGATCTGGCCTGACAACTTTGAAATGAAGTGTCTATAAAAGTTAGCAAATCCCAGGAAGCACTGAAGGATGCTGAAATTTTGGGGAGAGGAGAGCAAGGGGCAGGTCTGGATAACCTCTATCTTCTTGGAGGCTATCACAGGCAAGAAGAGATAGCCCAAGAACTCCATGGAGCACTGGTCAAAGCTGTACTTTTCCAGCTTTGCTTATGTTGACAGAAGTGTTCCACACCAACCAGACAGGGTTGGCTGTGTTGTTCAGGATCCTTGGAAAAGATGAGGATGTTTTCTAGGCAGACTACACTGTACTGAGCTAGAATGTCATGGAAGACCACACTCACAAAGTGCTGGAATGTTACAGGGCTGGTCATAAGCATTATCGGGTATAGGTAGTAGCTGTACCAGATTCAAAAACCCATCGTCCACTCAGGGGCACTGGCTAGTTTTATAGTGGAAGGACTGAGAGCAGAAATATGTTTGGTTGCTATTACTACTCGGACCCAGAGGGTACTGCTGTCTCTCAAAACCCTTTGTTCCTGCATCCTTGCTTCCACAGATTTCCCCAGTTCAGATCTGTATCAGGTTGTAGGGCCCTGCAGGTCAAGTTTTGTGAACACTGAGGCGAGTTGTACACAGTCCAATACCTTGGGATGAGTGCAAAGGGGTATAGATTCTTGATACTAACCTCATTGAGGGCCTGGTAATCCATGCATAGGAGTAAAGCTCCATTTTTCTTTTGTAATGAACAGACCTGGGGCCATAGCAGATGGCCATAAGAATCCCTTGGCCAAATCCTCTTGCAGATAGGAATGCCATGCTGAGAGCTCAGGTTCAAACACTACCTAGATTTGACCAAATGACACCCTGGCCCCTTGCAGCTCACTTTAACAGTCAGAATGTAGGTGTGGTGGTGGCATGTCACCATTTTTCTTCCTGAAGATATCTCCATGGTTGCTGTACTTAGGGGAATGTGCTGGAGTAAAGTTTAGTGATTATCCCGCCTGTCCCAAGACTGGGACCTCAGGGGTGTGTCTCAGTTCTGGGCCCCATCAGACCCTGCAGGGAGACAGACTTGCTGGCAGAACTTGGACCAGAAGTTAACCTTGTGCTCTTGCCAAAGGATGTGTGAATCATGAGCCATGAAATACCAAGTCTTATGGGCAAATATGGAGAGTGGATTGTTCCAAACTGGAGGCTCTTCTGATGGTCCTGAACAGCTACACTCAGAGGCAGGTTCTCCTGTGTCTCTGCCACCGATGACAGGAGAGAGCTATCCATAGTTTCCATGAGGCTTGAGACAATCTTTGGTGGATCTGGAATACCATTGGCTGTGTTGGTATCTATGAAGTTGTCCACTGTCCTGGAACCCCCAGTACCCTATAGGGGGATTCAGTAAGCTGCCCCTGAAACACAGAACAAGGCCAGGACTTCCAGGTGGAGGGAAGAATCATCATATCTGGGACAGGCCCTGGTGAGGAACAGGGTACTGCCTGGCTAAACTCCTCAACTGGGCCTAGGCACACTGATTTCCTGCCCTATGAGTTGGAGGTTGTAATTGACACATGTTGACACAACCCCCTTCCTTTCCTCATGTTGTTCACTACACCTACTGTTGATGCAGTCAAAAAGGCATCTTGACTGGTCAGAGCCTCCACAGGAGTTTAACTTCCAGTGGGGACTGCACACGGAGGTGGCAGAGCTGAGCTGTTTCTTTCCACTCAGTGCTGGAAACCAGTCACTCAGTGTACACAGCTAGGCGGTGTAGGAGGAGATCCACACAGCTGCCTGGAACATTTCCTTGAATGCCCCTGGCTCCTGGACCTATATTAACCCAATGAGGAACCTGTAGATCCCTTCAGGTGGAATTTCCCATGGTTGTGTCCACAGCAAGCCATGGGCAGTGGCATGCAAACTGATTACAACTGCTTCTTGTCAACGGAGGTGGCAGACATAACGGCCAGCCCACCCCCCCAACATAGCCCTCTAGACTATGGAGCTCACAGGGAGGAATCTTAAGCATCAATCTCCCTGATGGGGCTCATCTCCAGGCTATGCAGCTCAAGGGGAAGAATGTTAAGTATCCATCTCCCCTGACGGGCCTCAGTTTCCTGTGTGAGTTTCTACCTCCCAAGCCCTGTGTCATCGGGGGTGGGGGGGGAGTGAGTTTCTATCCCCCTGATGAGTTTCTCAGCACCCCCCATCACCACGAAGGAGAGATCATTGTTCGGGGTCCCAGTTACATCATTGGGCCTGACCTGCACCTCACTTCCAGTTGGCTATTTTATACGCTGGCCGTGCAGTACACTATTTAAGCCCCTGCCTCAGTTGGCTCGAGTGTTCTCCCACCCTCGAACGCTAAGGGGCACGTCACAAACCGGTTGGACTGATCCCCCGACCAAGACAGAGAGCTCCCGCCCACGAGACTTTTGGGTGTACTTGAATTGCCAGCCAAACGATTACGTACTGGGATGCTGCAGCTGGTCTGCCTCCTCGCTTTGGGTTCCACTGCGGTGCTAGGACAGGTATTATAAACTGATACAGTTATTCTACCTCTCTCGATTTGTTTCTTCTTTTTTTTTCTTTTCTCTATAATACAATTTATGCATTGTTTATAAGTGTAGTTTTTTTCCCGTTTACGCATTGCTTATAAGTGTGGTTTTCGTTAGTACCTTGTATAGTCCTTTTACTATATAGCTGTTTATTATCCCACTTGTATCTTGCATAGTCTTTTTCACTGTGTAGCTGCTTACCACATAGGCATTTTTGTTGCTATTTCGTTGTATGCCTTTATGAGACCACTACAAAATTTTTTCTACTGGAAATTGGTGTCTGTCTCCTTGGTGGGTGTTGCCGGTCCATCGCAGTAACACAGTGAACTCAGGGTTCAACGCTTCTAGGAGTCTGCTACCTGGCAGCTCTACTGGCCTGGGTGCTAGGTGGGTGGGTCTCACACCGGCTGCCCACCATTGGCATGGATGAGAGGGAGACCACAGTGCTATGGGAGTCCTGAGGGAAAGACAACTGAGAGGCAGAATGCGTGCTCTGAATCGCTGTCCTGTTCATGCACAGTGGCTCTGAAGCAGTATGTTGAGGGGGAATTCCTGTTGTGCTAGGAAAGCAGCTACACACTGGAGATGGCAATGAAGAATGTGGGGTTATTGGCAGGAATGTTATATTCTCTAGCTGTGAGGTTGAATGTTATTGTTTCGCTGACTAAGAGGTGACTAAGGGTAAAACTAGTCTGTGCAAGAACCCATACAGCGGTCATTGATGGAATTCAATTGCCCGGTGCTCACCCGGCCAGATCCAGGAATCAATGCTGTGTAGGCTACCTCCAGCCCCAGTGGAGAAATGCATGAATCAGTCTGGAGCTGGTTTTGGAGAGGGTTCCCCCAGAGCAATCTGTGCAGGCAGTGGGGGACACACTGTCCAGGAACGTCTGCAGCAATATCAGTTGAGAGGACACACAAAGGATCCTCTGGCTGTGTCCAGGCAAGCAAGCGGTGTCCTTCCTGGCACGCTGGACATGGGGCTCCACGGCAGTGAGACCCAGCTGTTACTTCCTTCCTCCTCCCCCAGCACCAGCTGCCTGGACCAGCAATTGCTGTAAGTACAGATCATGTGACGTGGCAGCTTCCTGTCTATTTCCCAGGGTTGGCTGTGGGCTCAGTAAGCAACACGCCGGGTGCTGTGCTCCGTGGCTCAGCCTTACCCTTGCTTGCCCTTTGCCAGCCTTTCTGGAGGCAGCACCATGCTGCGCCGCAAGCCGTCCAATGCCGCCGAGAAGGAGCAGGCGCAGAAGAAGAAGGTGAGTGTGAGAAGTGCTGCCTCTGTCCACCCCAGCCAAGGGCTGGCCACATCGCAGCCATGGCCAGTCCACTGGCTGCAGGCTCTCTCATTCTCTCCCCTCCCTTAGGCACCAGCTCTGAGCTGCTGCATGCTTCCCCAGGGTTCATGGACCTGCTACTAGACACTGGCAGAGCTGACTGAGTGGGATGTTCTGTCCTAAGGGCCTGCTGCAGTGGACAGGACTGTGCTGAGAGCAGACATCCAGTAATGGCGGTTGGGGGGGTGACTAGTCTGACTGGAGACTCTAAGCTATTTCAGGGGCTGGTAGTGAATTGTGGAGCCCTAGGAATTAGAGATGGCCAGGCCCTTTCTGCCCTTGGAGTCACTAATCCAACTCCCTGGACATGACAGGGATGTCTCCAGGATTTGGTCCAGGTGAGCACTAAGCATTCAAAGCAATGGGGCCTTTGTCACTTCTTGGAGGGAATGACACTGTTCCAGAGCCAACACAGTTTTTCTGATATTCAGGCTACATTTCCTGCCCTCGTGTCTCTCACTGCTCCTGCTTACATGCTCTCCAGGCATCTCCCCAGATTTCCCTCCTTCCTTAGTGGTACCTCGTTTGCTTCCCCCTCAGGTAGTACAAGGCTGCACTGTGTGTCACCTCGACCAGGGCTCCCTGCTACCACCCCCATCTGATCAATTTGGTTGCTCTTCTCTGAGCTTGATCTCATGTGTGAAGTCCTTCCTGGGGAGGATGAGCTCAGAACAGACAACAGTGAAGGGTGACAGTCTAGTGCCTGGCTTCTTGCTCCAAGGGCTACTGGTCAGGAGTTGGACTGTGACTAGGAGGCAGGCATGTGGATCTTGCTATCAGGGCCCTAGGCTCTGGAGTTTGCCTTTGATTGTTGGTTGGAGATAGCTGTGTTGTGGATCCCCTGGCACCAGAGGAGCTGGGAGGGTGAATCATTCAATGAGGTGGAGCTGGGAGGCAGCAGATCACAGCACTAGTGCATCACGCTGTAGGTAGTGCCACATATCAAGGCTGAGGGCCAGCTTCAGCTGCCTGATTTCCCTGAAGTCCATGGAGATTCTCTGGATTTGTACTGGTGCAAGTGAGAGCAGAGCCAGTCCTGTAATGGTCCTGGCATGAGTGCACTGGAACGTGGCTCCTGCCCAGCACTGAGTGCAGGGGTGTGAATCCCCTGCGTTGCTCTTGTGGGTTGGGGTGATGGTGCTTGTCATTTCCTGCATGAGTGTGCTGAAGGCTTGGTTACATCTGCAGAGAACAGGAGGTTTCTCCGTGCACAGGCTGGTGAGAAACTTGTGCAGAAATGTCACCGCGGTCTGTAGCTCATGGATCAAAGCCCTTCAAGGTGTTTGTGGTTCAGGCAATTCTAGGCTGAACTGATCACATGCTGCTAACCACTTCCTCTGGCAGCATGCAAGGAGATGGCCCCTTGTGTGCTCAACAATAGCTAGCAATGAGCAACCTTAGGCAAGAGGAGATTGAAGGAAACAAAGTTTCTGTGCCTGGACTCCTCCCCCAACACGTCAAGGTCAAGCAGCCTGGATCTCCCTGATCAGCCCTCGCCATCAGCACATTGGAGTCCCAGCGGGGTGCAGTGGCCATGCCAGGGCAGTCGTGAAGACAGGCACGTAACTCTGGGGTGCTTCTACTGCAGGCTTTTCACATTGGCTCCAGAGGCCTGCCTAGGTCACATACACAGCAGCCATACCCATTTCTATAAGGGGAGGCTACAATCATCACCACATGCCATTAGAGTGATGCAAAGGATTTCCCTGGGAAGTTCCTCCCCAGTGCTATATTCATGACCTACACACAAAGTTAGATGAAAACATCAAATACTCCGGCTGGAAGGTGGCAGCAGAACCTTCCTTTTGGTCTTAGGCTCTAGAGGATCACACCCAGTGACCAAAACCAGAGACAAAGAAAGCAGGCTGCTCTCTTAAGTCAGGTGGCACTATTTACCCCCACCTTGCTCTCAGCTGGCTTTTTCCAATCACACACTTCTCTTTTGGGCCCATTAAGCTGCAAGCAAGACCAAGAAAACCTCCACTCTTAAAGTGACAGTTTGCAGTTCCAACATAGTCCTCAATATACCACAGCTGACTCTAGATTTAACCTCTCCAGTAAACCGTCCCCTATCTAATCTCCCCAGGAACCCTGCTGCTGACTGCACTTCCCAGGAACACTACCCCCCAGGAACCTCAAACCCTGATTAACTTCCTCAGGAATCCTGTCACAACCAAGATGTAATCTCCTTCAGTCTCCTTCCTATTCCCCACACCTCTGACTCCAGTTTCTTAATGCACTCCCCTTTCCCAACTGCCATCACAAGCTCGGTCCTGGCATCTTCATATTTTTCTATTGCCTTCCTGACCCTAAATGCCTTCCCACCATCTTCTCTGAGGGCAGTCCAGATTCAGCCTGAGTCTTCAGAGGGCTTGTGACAATAGCTCTGAGGTGTGCTCTGCACAGGAGAGGGTGAGAGAGAAGAAGCTACTTGCCAGTGGTGACCCTAGCCAGCTAACTGTGGGCATTGCCCCACTTTGGAGGTGAAATGCTCAGGGCAGGTGGTGGGTTCAGTGGCGTCTGTGCAAGGCTGTTTAGTTTCTACCTGGAATGGGAGGTTACAAGCCTCAAGCAGTCAGCACACCTTGGAAATATGGCTTTTGCTGTGCTGGCCTCTCACCCCACTTTGGTCCTGGCCCAGGAATGGTAGCCCACCCCTGGCAAGTGCTGAGCTCCATGCTACACTTGGTGAGGTCTGGGGAGCCTCTGTACCACCCAGTCAGATGCAGTGAGCCCTTGCCACACTTACCCTGCACAGAGTATGAACAAGACACTGGGAAGTTCCACATCCTTCCCAATCACTGATGGAGGGGAAATAGATTAAACAGCTCCTCTCACCACGGAAACAGGCCTTGCAGGGCAGGATGTACCAGCCTGGGCAGCATCACAGTAGCCCTTGCTTGGGCATCCCCTCCCTGTTCACAGCTCCTCCCTGCACTCTCACTTCCCCTCCTCTCTGAGCCTGGGCTCTAACTCCTGCAGCCTCCATTTATGCCCAGAGATGCCAGTCCCCGCTGAGAATTTCTTTAGCTCCTCTGCCAGGTGCTTGACATTTCCAGCTGCACAAGCCCCATGCACCTAACTGACAGGCAGGTCACCTGGTGCTGGTGCCACACACCCCACCCCATCACCAACAGATGAGTCACCGTGCGCCAGCCCCACACTCCCCACCCCATCACCAACAAATGAGTCAAGTTGTTCCAGCCCCACATGACCCCACCCCATCACCAACAGACAGATCCTTTAGTGCTGGCCTGGCATGACCCCATCCCCTCACCAACAGATGAGTCCCTGGGCACCAGCCCCACATGCCCCCCCCATTACTAACAGACAAATCAACTGGCATCAGCCTCACATGCCCCCACCCTCTCACCAACAGACAGGTCCCCTGGTGCCAGCCCCACACGTCCCCTTCACTGGCAGATAGGTCACCTGGCACTGTCCCCACCTATTCCCACCCCTTCACTGACAGAAGGATCCCCTGGCTGCCAGTCCTGCATGCTCCCACCCCTTCACTGACAGACAAGTCCCCTGGCACCGGCCTCATACATTCCCTATACTGACAGACAGGTCACCTGGTGCTGTTCCTACCCATTCCCTTCTCCTCACCAACAGATGGGTCCCTAAATGCCAACCCGACATGTCCCCACTCCATCATTAACTGGTGAATCACCTGCCTCACATGTCCCGTCCTCCTCACCAACAAATGGGTCTGGCCCGACGTGTCCCCTCCAACTTAACTACAGACACAGTTCCTAAGTGCCAGCCCCACACCCATTCCATCTGACTTGCTGACAGAGGCTTAGCCTTACTTTGGCCCTGTGTGAGTCCCAGAGGTGTAACCAGAACTGATTTTTTTTTTTTCAGCAGGGCCTGTGATTGACAAGGGTGAGCACAAAAATGCAGGATGAATTTCTTAAAATCTGATTGGGTGGAACCACTTTCAAAGTGGGTGGGCCATGGCCCATCCAGGCCCACCCATCACTATGTCCCTTGTGCATCACCTGTGACTTGCTGACAGATGTGTCACTTGGTGCTGGCCCCAGCTAATACAGGGGAGCTGTTTACCCTCAGAGGATAGAGCTTAAACTCATATCACCATAATCAAACCATGTCCTGACGCAGACAGACTCACTTCCCCACAGCCCACAAACAAAGCCTGATAAAGCAGATGGGAGTCACTGACTGCAGGTTGCTGATGGAAGTGCACTCACAAGAAAACACAGCTTCTCAGTGCTAAGGCCTATGACCTCACGCAGCTGCTTCTCACTATCTTAAGGGCCAGGTTGTATACCCCAGAGCATTGGTTCCCAACCTGTCATCCAGGGACGCCCAGGGGTCCGTGGACATGTTGCAGGGGGTCTGCGAAGCCTCTCCCTACAGGGGCCGGAATCCAGCTACAGCCCTGATTCTCCCTGCCAGGGCTGCCTTTCCCCTCCCATGGCCAGATCTTGGCAGGGGGATGGGGCCATGCCAGCTCCCCGCCAGGGGCAAGGGCAGGGGGCCATAGCTGCTGCAGCTTGGCTCCCCAGCAGGGAGGGCAACATTGGTGGCTGTGCTGCTTGCCGGCTGTCCCAGTGGTGCCGCCAGAGCGGTGTGGGCCAGATTACATAATCAGCCAGGGGGGCTGCAAAGATTTTTTTTTTTTTGTTAAAAAGGGGTCCCCAGCCTGAAAAAGGAACCACTGCCCCAGCGTGTCAAATGTTCCTCGTGCTCTAGGCCAGTGGTTCCCAACCTTTTCTCTGTCGTGGCACACCTTGAGAGCTTCGAATTTTTCAAGGCACACCAACATTAAAAAACTCATGAATATTCCAATTAACTTAAATTACTTATGAATATTCATGGGCCGTGGCACAGTGTTTCGGAAATGCTGCTATGTGGGGTAGCAGAGCAGGGGGGGCAAAACAGGGGAGGTCAAGAGTCGTGTGCAGTGGCAGGAGTGAGTGTGGGAAGCAGAGCAAGGCAAGGGTGGCAAAAGAAAACAAGGGCAGCCATGTGGGGAACAGCACAAGGGTGGCAAGAGAGGGGAAAGGAAGGGAGAACAAGTGTGGTTTTTGGGGGGAGGGGGGAACCTGGGGAGTGGAAAGGTAGGGCAGGGGAACATGGTGCAGTACCCACTTCCCCCTTCTCCACAGTGGCTCTCTGCCACCCAGGGCAAATCCTCACCCCACTGCTGCTGCCTCCTGCCCCCCCAGTGGGTCCCATCCTCCCCTCCCACAGCCCCCTGTTGCCTGTGATGGACCCTCCAGCACCCAGCTACACCCCCCCACAGCCACCCCACCCCACCCAGCCACCCCACAACCCCAGCCACACACCCTCCGCTAAACATCCTCTCCCTCCCACCCACCCACATCTGTCCCACACAACTCCCAGCAGCACCTTCCCATCCCCAAAGCCCTTACTTGGGCTGTTTGCAGGCTGGCTAAGGCAAGCTGGTCTGCCTGGCAGGGGGAGATTCACACACTCCCAGCCTCCCCGAGCTCTCTGCTGGCTGGGCTTAAGGTGGAACCAGGTTTAAGGTGGAGCCACCTGAACTGTGCATTTGGGCTGCTCCTGCTATTTTTACGGGGACTCCTGGAATTCCGCATTCAGTGCCTTCCTCTATTTTTAGGGGGCCAGAAGGCTGCCTGCCTAATAATAGGGGGCCTGGAACTATGTCCTAGTGCCTTCCCCCTTACTTTAACCCCCACCTTTTCCCAGCCCCGCACAGCTCAGGTGGCTGGGCTGAGCAGGGAGGGAACTTTAACTCCAGGTCTTGGGCATGCTCGCAGCACACTTTGGGTGTTTCTGTGGCACACCAGTGTGCCCCGGCACACTGGTTGGGAACCACTGCTCTAGGCACTTGTTGACTCCTTTCAGCAACTATATAGAAGCACAAAAGTTTGTTATTTTTGCTAAAGAGATCAGCTGTAAAATAATCAGCCTACAATAGTCACCTCCTAGCTTTATCATTAATATCCCACTGAGATGAATAGAGCAGTTCCTGCCTCTCAGAGCTCTCCATGAACTCCCACCAACAGCTTTGTAATAGTGTAACACCATGATGGTTTGTTTGTTTTTTGTTTTTGTTGCAAGCAAATAAACTGGAAATGCTTTTTTGCTAGTTTCCCCTCTTCCATTTTTGACACTTAAATTCTATAGCAATGATGACCTTTGGACTCTGCAGCTATGTACTACCGCTGTCCTCTGCCCATCTGCTTCTCCTCCTCTGCTAGCATCTTGTTGGTCCTTGGGCCTGCAGATGGGCCCTGGGCTGACAGCTCACCTGTGGGCTCACAGAGTCTTATCTTCAGGTACATACACATTCAGCATCAGTGGACTAACCACTGGCATGGCTTTCCCCTGTGCCCCCAAACGGGCAGGCACTTGGAATTTCACCACAGATCAGGAAACTTTGGGCTTTGTTTGATCACCAGTGCTGAGACAGCCTGAGGAAGGTCCAGCAGACGTGGACCAATAGCAACTGATTGACCATGCTAGCACCACTCTAGCCTGTGGTTTAGGAAGGCAAACACCCATGGCCAGGGTTTCCACAATGCTTGTCAATCCCTGCAGAAGTGACAGAGGTTGGAAGGGGACTAAGGGAGCAGCTGTTATGCTTGCAAATAGAGCTTTGCTGGGGCTGAATCTGCACAAAACCATTATGCTCCCCTATAGACCATTCATTGTATGGCCAGGCAGAGATATGGCCTGACACCAGGATCAACCCAGCCATCCTTTTCTCCCCACAATTCCGAGTTCCCCTGCCATTCCCACAGCCTGCTCTGCCAGGTGAATTTAGAACAGTAGTGCACTCATGTTATGATGTAGATCAGGTGTGGCCAAACTGCAGCTCAAGAGCTGCATGTGGCTCTTGAATGAAAAAGTGTGGCTCACGGAAGAATGTCAGCAAATCAATTTAGTAGGTAAAAGTATATGGCTATATGCCTCAGTGCAGCTCTTGAAGGTTTAATAATGAACTTGTGTGGCTCGAGTTCCATAAGTTTGGCCACCCCTGATAGAGTCTAGCAGATAATTGGAACTCCCTCTTCAATTCAGCATCATTTTGCCGGTATGAGCCTTGCAGTGCTTCCAGCCCCCAACATTTAAAATCAGGAGTCAAGACCCCCAAATCCTGAGAGAGGCTTAAAAATCTAACATGTTTTACAACACAATCAGTTCTAGCTGTAGAGCAGGTGGGGTTCCCTTTAGTTTTTGAGTCTTGGGGGATCATGTTTTCAAGCTTTTCTCTCTAACCAAGAAGGCTAGTGGGGCATGTGACAATAGGGTCATATCCCTATAAAGACTTTACTCTCTAGTGGTTCTGTGTTTTTTAAACTGCCAGACCCCAATCAGAACAGCAGTGAGTGTGTAGGTAGGTCCGGCATGAGGTATCTATTTGGACACACTATGACCAGCTAACTTGTTCATATCTCTGATGCTGTACAAAGAGCATAGGATGCAATGACTGAGGCAGGGAGGATGGGATCTTGATGCAGGAACACACTAGAGGGGGACTGATAGTGAAATTGCAGCCCCTGCAACCAGCTCATTTAGAGGTTAAAAACATCTGGCTGTTTGGGGAAAATTAGCTTGTTTGGTAGCTCAGCAGAAGCTTGGAATGAGAGACTGGAACTGTCTAGCATAGCTAATGACATAACCGATGAAAAATGGTGGAGGTTTCACTGGGTGTAAACAGGTACTAAAATGTAGAATACAGCCTTTAGCCTGCTGTAGCAGTTCCACTTCAGCCTCCAGCCAAAACACTGGCTGAGATCATGGAAATTCTGCAAAATCCCCTCTTCCACAAAGCCCCTGAGTGTTGTGGAGCATCTCTGCTTTTATAAGCAGAAGCAAAAGGGAAAGGACATCACTCGAGGATATGGGGCTGAATGAAAGCCACTAGCCCCATTAGAGATCATTTTGATCATACTTTCAGGGATTGACTAGTACTGGGGTTCACATAACATTTTTTTTGGGTGACTGGCATTGTTCCCTCTAAGCTGTGCACATGTATGCATACACACAGGTCATGAAACTCACGCACACAACGAAATGAAGTGTGCACAAAAAAAATCAATAGTGCTAATATTGGTGCTCACGAAGAAATTTTTTTGCACACACAAGTTTTTTTTCTGCACACAGCCTCTGAATAATTAGAGGGAACATTGGTGACTGGCCTCAGCGTATAGCCACCAACTCTGGTCTGTGGCGACCCTGACCATTTTTTCCTAAAATACTTCATTAATTTTAGCAAAACAAATGAATAGGAACATCGAAGTGCCAGCCCAACTCTCTGTTCCTGCCTCCCATAGCTTTTCAGCATGAGAGAGCCCATCCGGGGGAAGATGGATCAGGAACTTACCAGCTGCCTGCAGAGTCCCAGGTTGCTGATGCTCTTGCTAGCTGGGAGTGAAGCAGCTGTCCACTGACAAGAGCTGCCTCTGGCACTGCACACACCAACCCCATGTGTCTCCAGAGGTGCTGCCTGGAGCCCCAGAGAAGGCTGCATGATGTAGGGTGCTGGTACTGCTGGGGGCACCACGATCAGTGGATTGGGGAAGTGGCTGCGCTGAGAGAACACCCCAGGGTGGGGACACCCTAGCTCCTGTCCTAAAGACTACAATGAGGTTGTGGGTTGAGCTCCCAGGAATCCTGGGCCCAGCCTTGTTGGTGTCATGAAGACACTGCCACACAGGAGAAGAGGAGGGGAGCCCTCAAGGTTAGGCAGGCCTCTGGGTAAGGAGAATGCAAGCAAGGACATGGATATTTTCACCGAGTCCCCCATGATAGTGTGTGAGCAGGGCAAGTCCTTCCATGGAGGCAACCTATGCAGTTGCCAAGGGTGCCAAACATTCGGGGTGCCGGGGCTGGGCTGGGGCCAACAAGTCTATCCTGCCCTGCTCCACTCAGGCACGTAGCCTAGGGCAGAGCAAAGCAGGAAGCTGTGTTTCTGCTGGCTCCACTCCATAAAAGGTGTAGGGGGGGTTGGTCAAGAGCAGTAGTTCTGGAGTTCTGTTGAGGGTAATACCAGAGCTTTGTACTTTCACCAGTTTGCAGATGACAGCACGCAGTCCACTGAGAATAACACAGCACCACTACAACTGTTTAATGTGGAAGACCATAAATGATGGATTTCTTTACAAGTGGAAGGAGTAAGACTTGAAATGGAGTTTGGTACGGGTGCCTGCCATGACTGTAAATTTAGAGAGGGATTATTAGAGAACTTCAAAAGAAGAGAAATTGTAGAGAATCTTAGTGCCACTAAAAACACAAAGGGGAAATCCTCCCTGAAGTGAAGGGAACTTCAAACTGTAAACAGCTCAACCTCTGGGTTGTAAAGACAGGAGATCCTGCGTCATATGCTTGTCAGAGTGACATCCCCTAAATGCACATACACATGGACAGAGAAGGTGTTGATCCCCAGCCTACCTCCAGGCTTTCAATGGGGACAAAAAGCTTTTAAAACAAACAAGGAGTCCTGTGGCACTTAAAGACTAACAAATTTATTTATTGCATGAGCTTTTGTGGGAGAAAAGTTGTAGTGCATCTTTGCCTGTAAAATCAGCAGGTGGGACAGGAGAAGTGATTTCACATGTGAGGGAATATCAAACAAAAGACTGATTGCCTCAGCTTCTAGGTCAGTGACCTCAGAACAGAACTCTGCTCAATGTGCTTGTTAGAGGCATTATAGGGAAATGATCTACTCCGGTTACAGATCATCAAGGGCCAGATTTGATGTTTAACCTGAATGAAAACATCCCAGCACAGTCGGAGAGGGGCAATGATATCAAGTGCCTATCTAAGATACTATCGAGTTCAGGGGTACCAACCACCATGTGAATACAGACTGTTTGTGTTACTGGCCATTGGAAGCTGCACATAGGGATGCTGAATTGACCCAGAGACCGTCGATATGTTCTATATGGCACAAACTGATATCTGGCTGGCATCTGACATGAAAAGGGATGGATGGCATCATGCACAGAAATAGCTGGCTCCAGCTTTTTTTTTTCCCTTCTCCCTTCCTCAAAGGGAACAGTTAAATGAATTGCAAAGTTGCCTAATGTGTGGCACCAGAGTGAGATTCCTACAAAACTCAGGGTCTATGGATGCCATTACATGAGGACATTAGGGACTGTGAACGTGGGAGTCTTGGCCATGGGCATGTACTGGCTAAGGACTGAGACCTAGAATGAGGAATCAGGAACACAGAGAAATCTAAACATGCTTCACTGTATCCTTGGAAGTGGTCATCTACTCCATGGAAGTGAATCCATGTGAGCTATGCTGGATCACTTTTGGGGCATACTTTGTGATTGCAGTAAATCATTTTGTATTTTTCTGGCCTGCCTTGTCTGCAGGGGGTCAGCTCTTTAATGATTCTCTAGTCCAGTCAGTCTTGAAGCAGCTCTTCGGAAACTCCACCGTTAATCAAATCATTTTGTAAAACATTCATCTATCTTGTCTTGGGTCTTCCAACACTTCTCCTACTGCCACGTTTCAGTTGCATACCCTGTTTCTTGTTTATTCTTCTGTTGTGCCCAAACCATTGAAGACTGAATTCCCTCTGTTTTTCTATAGCTGGGATCACCTTCGCACTGCCACCAATGAATTTGTCCCTAACACAGGCCATCCTTGTAAACTCCAGACCTCTGTCTTAACCTTTTCATTTCCACTGTCTTCAGTATCTGCTTGCAGTGGTTGCCATATGAATCCAACCAGCTCAGCACAGATGGTGGAAGTGTTCTGGGGAGGTGTATGTAGCACAGCCATAACTACAGCGGGGCTGACGGGGCAAAGCTCTAGGCGGCCCAAAGCAGCTCAACAGAGCCATGCTATTAAGGGGGTGGCTTTTCAGCACTGTTTTTAAGCGCCGCTAGGAAGAAGCCAAAGAGCCGCATGTGGCTCTGGAGCCACAGGTTGCAGATGCCTTAGAATGACTCAGCCCTGCCCAGCTAGACCCAGGAGTTGTACAGAGAAAACAGCAATTCACAACTGACTCATTTAAACCTGATTAAATGAAACAGCCAATTGGCAGTCAAGTGGATGAGGCAAGCAAACTGCAGCAATAGTCCCTGGGTGTAATAGCTGACTGAGGGACTCCACCAACAGCTGATCACCCGGACCACTCACCATTTTTTCAGAGTATGCTGGGGTCTATGGGCACCCCCCAAGTCACTGCCATGAGCAGGGCCAGCCCAGAGATCTGTAGAGCTGCATCAGGACTGAGTCAAAGCTGGGAATTTCACTACACAATGCTTGGCGTGATGCCACCAGCCTTCCTCCCTCTGGCTAGGGCAATGGTGCTTCATAGACTGGGGCTGGTGATGGTATTTTCACCCCGCAACCCCCATGTGTTTTCTTCATATTATTGTCATATGACAAGGCAAAGACCCAACACCTGGACATGGAGTCTTTGTCAAGACCAGTGGAGAGCACCCCGAAGCTGCAATGTCAGGAAATCACCACCTATTGCAACACTTGCTAGAACACTGTGGGAGCTGGGCAGCATTGCCATGCGGCTTTGGGCAAGCTGCCAGCAAAGCTTACAGCCTCACTGCAGTCATGCTGCCTGGGGCCTCAGCCTACAGACATGACTGGTCACCTTCCTTGCAGTGAGTGGTGTGCTCACACCACAGGCTCTGGAGGAAGACCTGGGGGCGCTCTCCCAGCCCACACAGGATGATTACCCTGGAGAGAGAGAAAAAACAAGAAGCACACCCAGTCCGGACGATGATGTGACATGGGTGCTGTACCTGTAGCTACCCTAAAGACAGCAATATAGTTGAGCCTACTTGGAGGCACAGATCCAAGGAGTGCCTTCTTTCTGGGCCTGATTCGCCCCTCACAGGCTCTGGTTTTACACTACTGGATCCCAGCGCTCTTACTCTAAACATACCTGGGTATGAGAAGAAGCCCAGGTGGTGAGAAAAGTGCTGGCTAAGGGTCAGAGCAAGCAAGCTGTATCCTGTTGCTGCTCCATCTCAGGTTCACAGGGTGATTCAGTGTAAAACACGCAGTCCTTGACACTCCCCTTTCTGAGTACTGAGGCTCCTTGAAAAACACTTGGCAATTCTCAGGGCAGATGGTCTGTTCCTCCTGAAGGGAAGATCTATTGATGAAGAGTTTCTGTCTCCTAGTAAGGAGGAGAGGATGGAAATGATAAAATATGGATCAGATCTTATGACAAAAAAAATCAAATAAAAGAGTCCTATTCAATTATATCACATAATAGCAGACAGCTTAAAAAGTGACAAATTTTGTAGGTATTTGTATACAAATGGTAGAAACTGAATAGTAAGTTAGGTGACTTTTAGTGCCTAATAAAATGAATATATTGATATACTAGGCATCACGGAAACTTGCTGGAATGAGGATGATCAATGGGACACAGTAAAATAAGGGTACAAAATATATCCGTAGGACACAGCAGGTTGCATAGGTGAGGGAGTGGCACCATATGTGAAAGAAAGTGTATAGTGAAATTAAGTAAAAATCTTAAATTAACCAACCAGTATCATTGAATCTCTATGGATATAATTCCAGACTTGAATAATAAATATATAGGAGTAGGGATATAATTCTGACCATCTGACCAGGATGGTGAAGGAGACTGAAATGCTCAGTTCCAAAGGGGTGGTCATGTTAGTCTAGTTCAGTAAAATAAACAAGGAGTCCTGTGGCCCTTAAAAACTAACAAATTTATTTATTGCATGAGGTTTCGTGGGAGAAAATCCCGCTTTGAAGGTGAGGGAACTTAGGGGAACATCTTCAAAGTGTTTGATGAAGTGGGATTTTCTCCCACAAAAGCTCATGTAAAAAATAAATGTCAGTCTTTAAGTGCCCCAGGATGCCTTGTTTGAAATGCTCAGGGAGAATAGAGAGGCTAATAAAAAAAATCCCTCAAGAAAAACAGGGAATTTCAACTATCCCCATCTTTACTGGGTATATGTCACCTCAGAATGGGATGCAGAGATAAAGTTTCCTGCCACCATAAATCACTGCTGCTTGGAGCAGCTAATCCTGGATTCCACAAGAGAAGAGGCAAGTCTCGATTAAGTCCTAAATGGACCACAAGATCTGATGGACCAAAAGAGGTGAATATAGCTGAACCACTTGGTAAAAGTAACCATAACATAATAAAATTTAACATCCCTGTGGGACGAGGTGGGTAACAAAGCAGACTACCATGGTAGCATTTAACTTTAGAAAGGGGAACTACACAGAAATGAGGAAGTTAGTTAAACAGAAATTAAGATACAGTGCCAAAAGTGAAATTCCTGGAAGCTGCATGAAAACTTTTTGAAGACACCATAATAGAGGCTCAGTTTAAATGTATATCCTAAATTGAAAAACACTGTTAGAGAACCAAAAAAGTGCCACTGTGGCTAAAAAAGAGGTAAAAGAAGCAGTTAGCAGTAAAAAGGCATTGTTGAAAAAGCAGAAGTTAAATCCTATTGAGGAAAATAGAAAGGGCATAAATTCTTGCAAGTGAAGTGTAGAAATATAATTAGGAAGGTCAAAAAAAAATTTGAAGAACTAGTCAAAGACTTAAAAAATAACAGCACATTTTTTATTAAGTACTTCAAGAGCAGGAAGCCTGTTAACCAATCATTGGGGCCACTGGACAATGGAGATGCTAATGGAACACACAAGGAAGGCCATTGCAGAGAAACTCGATTCTTTGCATTGGTGGACATGATTAAGGTTCTGAGGGAGATTCCCAAACCTCAGCCATTCTTCTTTACGTGTCAAATCTGAGGAACTGTCCCAGCTTGAGATGTCATTGGAGGGGGTTTTGGAACAAACCAATAGGTTAAACAATAATACATCACCAAGACCAGAGGGTATTCACCCAAGAGCTCTGAAGGAACTCAGATGTGAAACTGCAGAAGTACTAACTATGGTATGTTAACTATCAGTTAAAATCAGTTTCTGTACCAGATGATTAGAGGGTAGCTAATGTGACCCTAATTTTTAGAAAATGCTCCAGAGGTGATCCTGGGAATTAGAGGCTAGTAAGCCTAACTTCAGCACCAGTCAAATTATCTGAAACCATAGTAAAAAACAGAATTATAAGACACATAGATTAACATGGTTTGTTGGGGAAGAGTCAATATGGATTTTGTAAAGAGAAACCATCTCTCATCAATCTACTAGACTTCTTTGAGAGGATCAACACATATGGAGAGAAGGGTAAGCCAGTGGACATATGGTATACTTAGATTTTCGGAAAGCCTTTGACAAGTCCTCACCAAAGGTTCTTAAGCAAAGGAAGTGGTCATGGGATAAAAGGAAAGGCCCCCTTCTGGATCAGTAACTGATTAAAAGATAGGTAACAAAGGATAGGAATAAATCGTCAGTTTTCAGAATGGAGAGAGGTAAATTATGGTGCAGGGGCAAAATTTACAGACAATACAGAATTATTCAAGATAGTTAAGTCCAAACCAGACTGTGAAGAGTTACAAAGGAGTCTCACCAACCTGGTTAACAAGGTGACAAATGAAATTCAGTCTTGACAAAGAAGTGCTTTTGAGAAAAATAAAATTATGTAGTCTAAATTAGCTGTTATGCAGGAAAGTCATCTTGGAGTCACTGTGAACAGTTCTCTGAAAACATATTGTGCAACGAGAGTCAAAAAAGCTAACAGAATATTGGGAATCATTCGGAAAGGGACAGATAATAAGACAGAAAATATCATATTAACTCTATAAATCCATGGTATTCCCACATTTTTAATGCTGCAGGCAGATCTGGTCACCTATCTCAGAAAAGATATATTAGAATTGAGAGAGGTACAGAAAGAGGCAACACAAATTATTAGGGGTAGAGAAGAGCTTTCATATATGAGATTAATAAGACTGGAACTTTTCAGCTCAGAAGAGAGATGATTAAAAGGAATATGATAGTGGTCTATAAAAATCATGACTGATACACAGAAAGTAAGGGTGTGTTATTTATTTTTTTTCAGAACACAAGAACTAGGGGTCACCAAAGGAAATTATAGGCAGCAGGTTTAAAACGAACAAAAGTGTTTCTTCACAGAAGGCACAGTGAACTTGTGAACTCCTTGCCAGAGGATGTTGTGAAGGCCAAGACTATAACATTGCTCAAAAGCAAATAGATAAGTTCATGGAGGATAAGTCCATAAGTGGCTATTTGCCAGGATGGGCAGAGTTGCAAAAACCGTGCGCTGAAGTATCCCTAGCCTCTGTTTGCAGTAAGCTGGGGATGGCTGACGGGATGGATCGATTACTTGATGACTATGTTTTCTGTTCATTCCTGCTGAAGCACATGGCACTGACCACTGTCAGAAAACAGGATGCTGGGCTAGATAGACCATTGGTCTCATCTGGTACAGCTGTTCCTATGTGTGTTTAGCCAGCTAAAGGGAGCAGGCAAGGCCCTCCCTGTGCCATCATGGGAGCTGATGGTTCAGTGCTGAGGGAAGCAATAAGATAGGCCAAGGCTGGAGTGACAGTGGAATGGACTATTAGCCATATCATACAACCCAGCTGCATCTGAGCATGCATGCTGCAACTGTACTCAGCTGCACCTTGTGGGATCTCCTGGATGATGCGTCTCTCATTCCTTCGCCAATAAAGGGGTTGGGGTTGGCCAGCTTATTGTTGGTACTATAGTCTGACTTGTTTGCTCTGCAACCCCCCATATGAGCAGTTCCCTTGGGACAAGAGAGCCTTCCCACAAAGGTGGGATGAGGGAGGGTTAGGCAATTTGGTGGGAGAGGGCCCTTGGCATGTGGGGAGCAGTTTGCTGAGTCGTGATCTGTTCCCTCGCCATATGGGGTGCCAGGCTTCATTGAAAAGGCAGGGCATAATACCTGGGAGGGGGCAGGCCTCCACTGAGTGCCGTGCCAGGAAGGGCAGGCCCTACCCAGCAGGTGACTCGCCTTCTCATGCTGCCCCTACTTCTCCCCATAGCTCTCCCTGCAGCGTTCCAGTAGCTTCAAGGATTTCACCAAGTCCAAGCCCAGCTCTCCAGTGGTGAGCGAGAAGGAGTTTAATCTGGAGGAAAATGTGAGTATCAGTGCTGTGCCATTGTGGCTGCTGGGCATCAACAGCATCCCACCCTAGCCACACAGGGAATGCTCACTCCTCACCCTCCTCACACAGGGGGATGGTCTCCTGCCTTGTCCCAGTCCCAGGCTCAGCTCCAGTCTCATCCCTGCCTACCTCAGGCTCTTAAATCCTACCCACTGCCAATATAGTCTCAGTCTGGCCTCACGTGACCCAGTGCTCACTCCAGCCTCTTTGGCCCTGGCCTACTGCTCGCTCCCCTCTCAGGCCTGATGCCCACCCATGACCTGTTCACCTCCTGGGCCCCTACAACCCCATCTCTGCACCACACCACCCTCAGACCCATACAGTCCAGATATTGCTCCTCATCCCAGCTTCTCAGAGTTGGAGGTGCCCACAATGCAGACTTGTCTCCATTGCATGCTCTCTCCAGGACAGGAGTGTCCCCATCATGAGCTGTCTCTTCCTCAGGGCCATGTGGCTGGGCTTGGAGCACTGGGGTTCCCCCGTGGAGGTTCTGCTCATTGCAGCACCTGCCTTAAGCCTCATCCCAACCCCCTCTTGGCAGTGCAGCAGGCTCATCTGCCCTAGGTGTGAGAGCCAGGAGACAAAGAGAACAGCAGGGCACTCACTTCTCTGGCTCCATCCCGCACCCCTCACTGCCAGCTGGCTGTCTTTGCAGATTCCTGAAGATGACCCTCCTGATGACTCCGCAAGGAGCAGTGGCATGAAGCTGGGCAAGAAGTGGAGAGCTGTCATCTCCCGTACCATGAACAGGAAAATGGGCAGGATGGCAGTGAAGGCACTGGCTGAGGGGAAGGTGAGAGGGTGCCAGGTCTCTGTGCTTAGGTACCATGGTGTCAGCATCAAACAAAGACCTGGCTCTCAGGGACCCCACAGACCATAAAGGACCAGTGCCTGAGTGGGTTGAGACAGAGCTGGTGCCACTTTGGCTGCCTATTGGCTCTTCCCTGGTGGCTCCTATAGAAGTGAGGTTTCTTTTCCAAAAGCAAAGTTTCTAGCCCTTGTGATTGCAAAGAAAACCTCATGAACGTGGCCTGCTGACCCAGCCCCACTCCTTCCCCAAGGCCTTTTAACTCTGAGACCTACTGACGACCCTGAGATAGCAATGCTCAGTTCTTTCACTGCTGCTGCTTTAGGAATTGCAGGCTCAGGAGTGAGATTCAAGTATGATGTTACTCTTCTGACCCCTGAAATCCCTGCATGGGATTCTCTTGTGGCTAGGCCTCTCAAGAAGGGACATGAGAATAGAAACCATGTCTGCACCTCTCAACATTTTCTCCTCCCAGTACATGACAACCTGCATGGAGTGGTGGTGGGAGGGGGACTCCCCAGCTGGCTCAGAGGGCATAATTACACTGACTTTGGGGCAGACAGTTCCCCAGTCAGCCTGTAACTCACCTGAAACAGTGGCCCATTAATTTGCTTCGGCTGCCTTCCTCAGGGATCCTGTGTCCCAGGCTGGCTTTCCCCATCATTGTACCTAGTGCTGGACCACATCAGAGAGAGTTTCCTTCTCTGGAGCACAGTGTCTGCATGCTGGAGCATGCACTGCCACTCCTGGCTACCTCCTCCCTTATCTCATCCAGGCCTGCTCAAATGCAATTTCAGATTTGCTCTTGTCTTGCCTTCTCTGAAACACTCACTGGCCCCTTCCAGAAACAGCAAGGGGCAGCACCAACTCCTGTAGCAGAGTGACTTTAAACTGAGTCTGACCCCAGCCCACCTCATCTACCGCCTTATTGGCATGTGGTGGCTGAAGGCTGAGTGCCAGCGGGGAGCTGTCAGGCCCACAGCCATCAGAACAGAAGCAGAGAAAAATGGAATGACTAGGAGAGAAAGGGGGTGCTTGACCACTCTAGGGCCTAGGCAGACATTTCCCCTGTCTTTGACCCACTCTGCCAAGCAAGTGAAGTGGGAAAGTGAACAGTTTACAAGACACCTGTACCCCGCCTCATGTCCCAGGACCCATTTTTCAAGTCCCAATGAGTGGCTGGATCAGCCAGCATGTGCAGTCCAGCCTTTGTGCCCTTCATGCCTGGTGCTGCTGGGCCTGCCTGGTGCCATCACATGTACACAGAGGAATCTGGGCACTGGAACCCTGCAGGGTAGGTTGCTCAAATCTTGGCCCACAGTTTGCTCTGGGACACCCCAGCCTTCCTATTGCCAAGGCCTAGGATTTTCAGGTCTGGGCTCTGGGCTGGTGATCAGGCTCAGACTGTCATCTTGCTCCTTTCTGCTGGCACTAGCCCATGTGATCCAGACAGCACCTGGCCTGTCTGCCTGCTGGACCCAAAAAGCCAAGCTGGGGCCCTTGTTACACTGCATTTGTGAATCTGCCAATGCAACAGCTAGGCATGGCAGCACTGGGGGGTAGCAGGGCACCATAGGCCCCAGCTGGCACTAACTGCCCTGGCCTCCTGCAGGAAGAAGTCGGGGAGGAGGGCTCCATGTCCCCACTGTCTCCAGATGGCAGCACGGAAGAACCAAGTCTGGAGAAGGTGCCCTTGTCTTATGGGGATTTGGAAGAGGACACGCACACACCAGTCAGCCGTCAGACATCCACTGGTGAGTGCAGAAGCTGTTCTGCTTCCAAGAGCTCAGTTGGGGGGAAGGGGCAGGGCCAGATTTTGGTGTTCGTAGCAGGGTCGGCTCTACTGTGAGGCAAGAGACAGACATGGCTTCAGGTGACAGTTCTTAGGGACACCTAGCCCCCCTGAAGATCAGGCTGGCTCCCTCCTCTTCAACTCTCCTAGCAGCTCAGGCACTGTTAGTCAACCAGCAGCTTAAGACATGTAGGGAAAGTGCACTTTAAATCCCTCTGCAGGGAGATGCTGGAGATTTATGCACTTTGGAAAACCATTTTCAACCTCAACGAATGAGATTGGGGGGGGGGGGGGGCCAAAAAAAATATGGGGCGGGGGGAGCCACAACCCCTTGAGCCGGCCCTGGTTTGTAGACCCTAGGCACTTTCACTCCAAAATGTGCAAAAAGAGGGGTAAATGGCAATTAAATTAAGTCGATTAACATGATGCACTTTAAACTATTCTAATGCTAAACCACGTGATTTTCGTTTTTTCTGCTTTTTAAATTTTTCTCTCTCCTTCGTAGGCCCTAAAAAGTTTGCAGGCCCTAGGCATTGTGCCTACAGTACCTAATGGGAAATCTGGCACTGGGGGTGGGGGGGCGGGGGGGAGAAATATTTTCACCAGCCCTATGGATTGATTGATTGATTAATCTGAGACTATGCAGTACATGCCACCATGTTCTCAACACCCCTCCCATGGCCAGCTCTCCCCACACACCACTGGAGGTAGGGAAAAGCCCACACCTCCAGGAAGGACAGAGGTCAGAGCTGTAGCAGCCTGGCCCCTGCAGGCACACCGCTCTGGCTCCTGCCACTCCTCTGAGCTGCAGCGTAACTTTACTATCAGCCCAGAATGGTTTCCTCTCAACTGTTCTTCCCCCATTTCCCTGCCAGCTCAGAGGGCAGCCCCAAAGTGCCCTGCTGCCTGTCCTGGGACAGAACAGAGGGGGCGTCGCTGATTACTAGCACCTCTGTCACCCTCCAGTTGCTTGGCACAGGGGCTTGGCTGAAAAGCTGCACCAGGTGAAGGTGGGAGTAGTCCCCCAGCACCCATCCATTACAACCGGTGATGGCTGGAGATGCTCACGCTCCTATGGCTGCAAGGGTTCAGGGCCAGTTTACTTCACGTGGGGGAGCTGGGAGACGCGTTTGCTGCCTTTCAAAACTTGCCACAGTGAGGCTCAGAGCCGAGGGCCGTGTGCAGGGGCTCACACTATGATGCTAAAAACAGCAGTGCAATGTTTACAGCTTGGGCTCAGAGCCTGCCCGCCTTTTCTGGCTTTGGCGTTCTTGCAGAGAGAGAGGAGGACACGGAACCAGCCCTGCCCCAGTGGTGGAGGGGCAGCACCCTCCCCAGCGAAGGGGGTGAGTGCTGGAAGGCGCAGTGGAAACCAACTCCTGAGGCTCCGCTGAAGACAAAGGCAGTCACTTACCTAGGCAGAGTGCCAGCAGGCAGGGCCAGCACCCACAGGGAAGGGAAGCAATACTCATGTACACCAGCCTGGCTGGCTCAGGAAGAGCAACTCATACCTCTGCCCTCACCTGCAGGCAGTGAACTGGGCTGCACCAATCCCAGCAGCACAGGCAGCAACCGTGATAGCATGAGACTGGAGGAGCCCAGCCAGCCATACCTCGGCCCCTTCTGTGGGAAGGCACGGGTCCATACAGACTTCACACCCAGCCCCTACGACAAGGACTCACTGAAGCTGCGGGTAAGGCTCTGGCAGACTCAGGGGTCAGAGAGAGAGAGCTGGCACTGAATGCAGAACACTACAGGCTGGGGGCTGCTGTCCTATGGAGGGGAGAATGGGTAGTGAAGAGAGAGAAGGGGGCAGGACAGGTCCCTGCTTGCTTGTCCTCTGCAGGTTCAGGGCATGGTGCCAGCACTCCCTGGCTTAGCTGGAGAAGCTGCTGAGGCTAGCAAGCAGGGGTGCCAGCTGAGGCGTGGGGGGCTGGGTTCTCTCCCCAAACACTAATAAAACCATGAACAGGAAGGGCCCATAACTTCCTGGGCAGTGCTTCGTGAGGTGTTTTCACAGATCAAAAAAAAACAAGGAGTGGTGTCGCACTAGTGCGCCCATCTTCGAAGCATCTGACGAAATGGGATTTTCACCCACAAAAGCTCATGCGAAAAATAAATCTGTTAGTCTTTAAGTGCCACACGACTCCTTGGTTTTTTTGCTGGACTAGATTAACGCAGCTATCCTTCGGAAATTCACAGAGCAAGCCAGGGGCCATGTAGCACAGTTCCCATGCTGCCCAAGCATTGCTTGTGGAAACTGGGATTAAACCTCCCTTCCCGACTTAGCTTCTCTCCACGCCTAGCCCACCCTGTACTGAGACAACCTGCCAGTGCTGCCAAGGGGCTGGGAGCAGGGCCAGGTGCTTTCTCCAGTCAAGCCAGGACCAAGCAGATCACCCCCTCAGGCACCAGGCCAGGCTTCTTCCCAGTGCACGTCCCCTCGTGACAGGGCTCCCAGGGCAGTGCACAGTCATCCTGCTGTGAAACGGGCTCCTGGGTTGGTGCTGCTGCTCTCCAGGCAGGAACCTACCAGCCACCACACTCTGCAGGACAAGAGGGGAAGGGCTTGATCAGGGTCACACTGGTTGTTTGTCTAGGGTATTAACATAGCCCCTCCATGCCATCACAGCACCTGGGCACCCCTTCTGCAGGGTCCTTCCTTCCACTTCAGGGAGCAGGGCCATCTAATGGAAACAAAGGTCCATAGAGATCTCAAGAGCAGAGAAAAGAATTGAACCTAGGTCTCTTACTACCTAGGCTAGTGCCCTAACCACAGGGTCAGCTTTCCCCTGGTTTGTAAAGGCTGTGAGGAACCAGTGCAGCCTTAGCCTCACTGAGTGCAGTCTGTGGAGCTCCAAACCAGAGTCACACTCCCAGAGGCACAGAAGAGGCCTGCAAGCCACCACCCCACACAACCACTAGGCCTCCACCAGGCTCTTCCACCCAATCTTCACAACTGCTAACACTAGGTTAGCTCTGCAGGTCTCCCCTCATGATCCCAGCTACCTTGTCACACCCTTGATGCAGCAGGCTGGCAGGGTGCTAGAACACCCTGAGCCTTGCTGAGCCCCATCCAGCCCAGGTAACCCAGCAGGTGCAAGCAGAGGAAATGTGGGGCAAAAAAAATCCTGTGAAAGACAACCAGATGTCCCCTTCCTCACTGCAGGAGTGGGAGGATAACCACACCTACCCCAGCTGTAGGAACCCTCCCCAGAGAACAAACATCAATGCCAGCTGCCTTGGAGGGGACAGGCCCCCTACCCAGCTCATATGTGTGAGACAGGCTGCTGGGAGAGCCCCTGGGCACAGATACAGCAACCCCAGCACAGCTCAGGCCAGGTCCCAGCTGCCCAAGTGGGGGTAGAGATGCTCAAAGGGATTTCTCTTGGTGTCTGGCCCAGAAAGGTGACATCATCGGCATCATTGAGAAGCCACCCGTGGGCACCTGGACAGGGGTCCTGAACAACAGAGTGGGGTCTTTCAAGTTCATCTATGTGGACATCATTCCTGAGGAGCCAGTGCCTGCCCGCAAGAGTCGGGGCCAGAGCAAGAGCAAACGGCCAAAGCCCAAGACCTTACATGAGCTGCTTGAGCGTATCAACCTCCAGGTGAGAGCCAGGCTCTGGGCAGGATGACAGGCAACCTGTACCAGCCACCAGTAGGCCAAGTAGGGGCAGGGCTTCATGCATGGGAACTGGGCCTAGAACCTCAGCGCCCCAGCCAAGAGGGCAGCAGGCTGGCTCTGGAACTGGAGGTTCTAAAGGGAAGCATGGCCCCCCGTTTCTCAACACCCTCCGCTATCCCCCAGCCCACTCCAGCCCCTGCTGAGCCAGCATACTGGTGTCTGCTGCTGAAGCTTGGATCCTCCAGGGCTGCCAGTAATACGCATAGGTCTGAAAGGGGTGAGGGGGGAGCAGGAGGGAGCTGTGGGAGAACAAGATGGGAGAATGGATGGACCTAGGTTTGGAGCATGATGGCAGATGCAGTGGGGGGTGACTGGGGCTCATACAGGAGAGAGCCCTACCCAGTCTGGAGAGCAGTGGAGAGGAATACGCAGTCAGTGCCGAAGCAGAGGAAAGGACATGCCACAATGAGGGGAGAAGCAGAGTCCTGGAAGATGCTGTTAGTTCTAAGGAAAAAGGGGAGCGTACAGCAGTTAGGATATGGGGAGGAAAGCAGGGGTGGAATTGTAAGGGGAGATTTCAGGTCTGCGCCCAACCCTCATTTCTAGGCCCCCTTCAGAAATGCCCCACTGACTTCTTGTCTGTCGTTACATCCTCTACCCATCCTCCTCTTCCCCTAGGACAGTGGTTTTCAAATTTTTTTTTTTTTAGGACCCAGTTGAAAAAAAATCATATATGCCCAACAATTACCTCTTTCAGCAATGCATCCAGTCTTTCAGTGCCAGCAGCAGGGGGCGCAGTGACCCAGTATCTGCGGGTCTGTGACCCAGTAATGTGCTCCAACCCATGGTTTGAAAACCACTTCTCTAGGGCCTTTGCCCATGCTCACCCCTCCAGCAGGTGGTGACTGGGCTACATAGGCAGTGAGTTGAGTTGAGATGATAAAAGGCAAAGTCCTGTCACCACCCCTGCCCCACAGGGCTTTCTATGGCCAGGGTGGGCACTGCCAAGGAGCCTGCAGCAGTGAAGCAGAAGTGAACTGGGGAGAATATATTTAAACAAAACAAACCCCAAACAGGAAAGGAACTTAAAAGGCCCTGAAGCTTAGTTAACTGAAGTAAGGTAGCATAGGGCTGCCTCACAACTCTCCAGAGCTTAGAATGGGGGGAGGGCTAAACTGACATGTTTTAGAATAAAAGAAAATTGTAGGGTTGGAAGGGACCTCATGAGATTGTTGAGTCCAACCCCCTGGGGCTTGAACCTAGGACCTGCTGCCTATTAAGCAGAGGTGCTAGCCACTACACAATCTCCAACAGCTGAAAACCAGGGGGCTGGCTAAGGGACACCTCAGTCCTGCAAAGCAACCAGAACTCTGCCCCAGCCTCCAGACTAGCACCGGACCCCCAAAAATGCCACACACCACGGTAGGAATGGAGGAAAAGAGCACAGTAGGACTCAGGAATGGACTTGAGCAAGCGAGGTATCTCTCCCAAAAATTCACTCCCCTCCCCCTGGATGCTATATTTCAGCCAACTTTAGCCCTGCAGTAGCTGTGGCTAGGTCAATGGAAGATAGGGTTACTGCTACTTGGAAAAGGTGCATGTACTACAGCAACAGAAAAATGGTGCCCCAGAGGCATGGATACAGTGGACCACTTAGTGCCTGGCGTGGCTTAAAGATGCCAGTCACAGCCAGGTACACCACGAAACCACACAGGCACCTGTTGGCTTCACCCCCAGACTTCTACGCTGAAGTGAAGTGTACTAGATTGTTTGAGGTACATGTATGCTGTTTGTATCTCAAGGACAGTTCTGCCAACCTCTTCCACCTGATCCCGCCATCATTCAGTGCAGCCACACTGATCACAGCTGCAGTGTGTATCATCCTCCACACCTTACTGAATCGTTCCCAGAAGCTATTGCCAGGGTCAGGGGGCACACTTAAGGTGGTCGGGGGGAAGGAGTTTGTGGTTTGTACATTAAACTTTGTATTTCCCAATTTTCTCCATTCAGTGGATTTTGGCATAGATGAACCAGGACCCAACCTAGGGCCCCAATCCCAACTCCACGGACAGGAGGGGCGGTGCTGTCGCCTGCTTCATCTACCCCAAAAGCTGAATCTGCCTCAGTTGACAGTAGGCATGCTCCAAACTATGGCAGGGGCTGGTAGCAGGGTGCTGGGACCATGGAGGGGCGGGTTGTGCTTCAGGGCCTCTGGCAGTGAGCCAGTGCCTCCGGGGAGGGAGTGTCATGGCTGGCAGAGAACCTATAGCAGAGGCCTCCACTTAGGGCCCCAGATAGCCTAAGGCTACCTCTTTCTCCCTTTTAAGTTTGTGTTACCTTAATTTTTCAACTGCTGGTTTACAGAGGTTTAAAGTTAAACTGCTCTTGCCATACTGTGAGTGGTACAAAGCAGCATCAGGCAGCCCCTCATTTTCTACTTTAAATGAGTGGGAGTCAATTCAGTTCTTACCTGCCCACATTTTCAGCTCTTAAGGCACCATTCCATGTTAGACTGATAGTAACAATGTAATACAAGGATGGCCAAACTTATGCAACTCAAGAGCCACATGAGTTGATTATTAAACCTTCGAGAGCCACACTGATGCATATAGCCTTATTTTACCTACTCCAAAATTACTAAGATTAAAAGTCATTGCACACTTTAATTTTATCATAAAAAGAGGGCAAATATGGATCCTACTAATGTCAGATTCTAATGCTTAAGGTTACCATGAAAACCAGGCCTACCTATATTGTAAAAACTTAGCTTCTCCCCACCGTCCCAACCATGCTGCGCTTCTCACTGCCCCCCCCGACCATTCCACTGCTTCTCCCCACCCTCTCCGACCATGCCACCACTTCTCCCTGCCGTCCCAACTCACTCCCTAACTGCCAGGCCCTGATGCTGACTACCCTGAGCTAACCCCCCCTCCACCCGGGCCCCCTTACCTGGCCTCTCTGGCAGCTAGGCACAGGCTGGGTACTTGCTCCCCTTGCTTTAAGCCCTGCCCGGGCTGAGCAAGGTCTGAGGTGGGAGATTTAAAACTCCTAGGCTGGGGCTTCTTTCCTCCGACTTTCTCCACAAGCCGCACTTTGTCACTCAAGAGCCACAAGTGGCTCCTGAGCTGCAGTTTGGCCACGCTGCCTGATGTAATGGAAGGTGCTGGAAGGTACCTGGAGGTTTTCAAAGCCAAGCAGGGACAGCTGCCAATTCTGGCACCTGGCAAACAGGGAGGAGGGCCATGGGGCCAGAGGGTGCTCCTGCCCCAGCCAGTCTGCCCCTGGGACCCAGCTGGTGTGCAGCAAAAGCCCTGGTGCAGCCCCCCTCCCTCCCCCCCAGGTCAAGAATGGAGGCCATGCGGCACTCCAGCTGGCCCCTCCCTCTGGGCAGAGCAAAAAGGCACTGGCCTGCCACACCCCACTTCCAAGTGTGGACCAGCCAGCCCGGGGTGGGGCAGGAGTGCAGAACCTGGCCTCTGGCCCCAGCCCCCACCACTCCCACCAGTGCCAGCAAGGCAGGACTGCTCCTCCAAGCCCTGCTGGCACAGATAATTGCTGGGATTCTAGAGGCTTGAGACTGCCCTCCCCCCCAGCTTTTGGCCAAGGCCCAGGCCTTCAGCCCCTTTACCCTCTGTTATAATCTGACTCTGCTAGCAAAAAATGGAAGGCATTTAGGACTGCAGAATAAACATAGCAGCTTGCTGTATAGCAGTGGTTCCCAACTTTTTTCAGGCTGGGGACCCCTTTCTAACAAAAAAAATAAAATAAATCTTCATGCCCCCCCGCCCCCAGCTGATTATGTAATCTGGCTTGCACCACTCTGGCAGCACCACTGGGACAGCTGGTGAGCAGCACTGCCACCACTATTGCCTGCACCGCTGATGAGCCACGCCACAGCAGCTATGGCCTCCTGCCCTTGCCTTGCCCCTGCCGGGGAACTGCCACAGCCCCATCCCCCTACCAGGATCTGGCAATGGGAGAGGAAAAGCAGCCCTGGACGGGAGCATCGGGGCTGTAGCTGTATTCCAGCCCTGGTAGGGAGAGGCTCCTCGGACCCCCTGCAGCATGTCTGTGGACCCCTAGGGGTCCCTGGACCACAGGTTGGGAACCTCTGCTGTATAGTATAACAAATGGAAGAAAGAAAAAATTGATAGAAATTAAACAAAAAGACATTCTTCAAATACATCAGAAACTAGAGGAAAACCAAGGGTGGTATAGGACCCTTACTCAACAAAGAGGGTAAAACAATAAATGAAACTGGAAATGGCACAACTAATTGCTTTGTTTAGATCAGACATGGCCAAACTGTGGCTCGCGAGCTGCATGCGGCTCTGCAAAGGTAAAATTGCGGCTCCCAAAGAATTCCAAAAAAAAGCCCCATCAATGTTCCTGGCCCTATCCAGAAACAGTCTCCCTGGCACCAGCGAGGCAGACAGTTTAAGTCTCCAGTCCCCTGAGCATTCTTCAGATGAATGCTTAGGGTGGAGCAGCACAGCCAGGCACCTCTGGCACCTCTCCTAGCTGGCCAGGTAAGATAGAGGAGGTTGGGGGGGGGAGTTCCTCTTCCCTGCCGCGGCCAGAGCTGGGTGGGGGTTTCCTTGTTCCCCTTCTGCGGCCAGAGCCTGACAGGGGGGTTGGTGCGTTCCCCCACTGCAGCCAGAGACAGGTAGAGGTTTTGGTTTCTTCCCCCGCCATGGCCAGAGCTGGGCAGGGGTAGAGTGGTTTTGACATTAGTTGATTGTAGGATCAATGTTTGCTCTCTTTTTACAATAAAATTAAACTGTGCAATCAATTTTAAATGTAGTAATTTTGGAGTAGGTAAAAGTATGGATATGCCTCAGTGCAGCTCTCAAAGATTTCATAACCAACTTGTGTGGCTCTTGAGTTCCATAAGTTTGGCCACCCCTGGTTTAGATCTTCATTGAGAAGGTTGGTGGAGATTGGAAGTCTGATGTAGAGGAGGACAATAGGAATGAGATAGGGTCAGAAACTAAAACAGGGAAAGAGCAACTTAAAAATTTCTTGGACATGTTAGATGCCTTCAAGTCACCGGGGCCTGATGATGTGCACCCTCGAGTACTCAGGAGACACCTGAACCATTAGCTATTATCTTTGAAAAATCATGGAAGACAGGTCAGGTCGTGGAGGACTGGAAAAGGGCAAATATAGTGCCCATCTACAAAATAAGGATACAAGAACAATCCAGGGAATTATAGAAGTCACTTTAACCTCTGTACCAGCAAAAATAATAGAACAGATAATTAAGTAGTATATTTGCAGAAGACAACAATAAGGTGCTTAGGGCTAGTCAGCCTGGATTTGTCTAAAACAAATCATGTCAAAGCAACCTGATAGCTTTCTATGACGTGGTAATGAGCCTTGTGGATAGAGGGGAAGCAGTAGATGTAGTATATCTAAACTTTAGTAAGGCATTTGATACCGTCTCACATCACATTCTTATTAATAAACTGGGGAGATACAAACTAGATGGAGCTACTATAAGATGGGTGAAAAACTGGCTGGATGACTACAACCAGAGAGTAATCATCACTGGTTCACATTCAGGGTGGAAGGGCATAACAAGTGGGATGCCAAAGGGATCTGTCCTGGGTCCAGTTTTCTTCAACATTTTTATCAATGACTTAGATGATGATGGCATAGAGAGCAAACATAAAATCTGCAGATGATACCAAGCTGAGAGGCGTTGAGAGTGCTTTGAAGGATAGGATCACAATTCAAAATGATTTGGACAAACTGGTGAAATGGTTCGAGATAAATAGAATCAAATTCAATAAAGATAAGAACCAAGTACTTTACTCAGGGTTGAACGACTCATTGCACACATACAAAATGGGCAAGGACTTCCTAGGAAGGAGTACTGCAGAAAGCGATCTGGGTGTAATAGTGGATCACAAGCTAAATACGAGTCAGCAGTGTAATACTGTTGCAAAAAACCCAAATGCCATTCTGGGGTGTATTAACAGTACTGAGAGCAAGACACAAGAAGTGATTCTTCCACTCTGCACTGATTAGACCTCAGCTTGAGCATTGTGTCCAGTTTTGGGCACCTTATTTCAAAAAGGATAAAGAGAAACTGGAGAAATTCCAGAGAAGGGCAACAAAAATGTTTAGAGGTCTGGAACATTTGACCTATGAGGGAAGATTGAAAGAGCTGGGTTTGTTTAGTCTAGAAAAAAGGAGACAGAGGGGAGATAAGTTTTCAAATGCCTAAAAGGTTGTTATGAGAAAGAAGGAGAAAAATGATTCTCTTTAATCATAGATGATAGGTCAAGAAGCAATGGGCTTAAATTACAGCAAGGGAGGTTCAGCTTAGACATTAGGAAAAAATTCGTAACTGTCAGGGTGATCAAACACTGAAATAAATTGCCTGGGCAAGTTGTGGGATCTCTTACATTGGAGGTTTTTAAGAGAGGTTAGACCAGTGGTTCCCAACCAGTGTGCCGGGGCAACACCCAAAGTGTGCCACAAGCATCCCCAAGAGCTGCAACTAAAGTTCCCTCCCTGCTCAACCCAGCCACGTGGGCTGTGCAGGGCTAGGAAAAAGCAGGGGTTAAAATAAGGGGGAAGCACTGGAACACAGTTCTGGGGACCCCTATTTTTAGGCAGGTAGCCTTCTGCCTCTCCTGAAAATAGAGGAAGGCACCTGAACCCAGAGTTCCAAGGGTCCCCCTAAAAATAGCAGGATGCTCAAACGCAGCGTTCCAGTGGCTCCACCTTAGGCCCAGCCAGTAGAGAGGGGCAGGAGGTTGGGAGTGTGTGAATCTCCCCCTGCAGGGCAGAGCAGCTTGTGTCAGGCAGCCTGCAAACAGCCCAGGGTAAGGGCTTGGGGAGGGAGGGCTGCTGGGGGTTGTGTGCGACAGGTGTGTTTTTAGCAGAGGTGGGTGGGAGTGGATGTGTAGCAGGGGCTGTGTAGCTGGGGTTATGGGGTGGCTGTTTGGTTGGGGATGTGTGTAGCAGGGGTTCGGGTGGCTGTGTGTGGGGGGGTATTGCTGGAGACCTAGTTCTGGCCCCTGCAGTGATGAGAGGGTCCATCACAGGCAACAGGGGGCTGGGGGAGGGGAGTATGAGACCCACTGGGGTGGAAGGGAGCAGCAGTGGGGTGAGGATTTGCCATGGGTAGCAGGTAGCCACTGGGGAGAAGGGGGAAGTGGGTGCTGCGCCATGCTGCCTTGCCCTACCTTCCCACTCCCCAGGTTCCCCCTGCCCCCCCCACAAACCACTCTTGTTCTTCCTCTCTCCTCTCTTGCCACCCTTGTGCTGTTCCCCACATGGTTGCTCTTGTCCTCTTCAGCCTCCCCTGCCCTGCTGTGCTGCCCACACTCACACCTGCCACTGCACACAATTCCTGACCTCCCATGTTTTGCCACCCTTGCTCTGCTACCCCTACTACCTCACATAGGAGCATTTCTGAAACAGTGCCATAGTTCATGAATATTCATAAGTAATTTGAATATTTGTAGGTTTTTTTTTTTTAATGGTGGTGTGCCTCAAAAAATTTGAAGGTATCAAAGTGTGCCACGGCAGAGAAAAGGTTGGGAACCCCTGGGTTAGACCAACACCTGTCAGGGATGGTTTAATGGGGGAACTTGGTCCTGCCATGAGTGCAGGGAACTGAACTCAATGACCTGTCATGATCCCTTCCAGTTTCTATGATTCTGTAAATAAGAACTTAGAAATTGTATAAAACTGGTGAGGGAATCAAAGGGACACACGGAAATCCAGTTCTCCTTCAGAGTTAAGGACAATAAGAATCTTTGAAAATATACTAGGAACAAAAAAAAATCCTGATGAAAGCATTGGTCATTACTAGATGAAAATTGTAGAATTATCAGTAATGATGCATAAAAGGCAGAAGGCTTCAATAAATATTTCTGATCTGTAGCTGGGAGAAAAAAAAAAAAGATTATACCGTTTTATCATATGGTGAACAATCCTCTTTCAAGTCCCTTGGTATCTCTAGAGAATGTTAAACAGAAGCTACTAAGTCAGACACTTTAAAATCAGCCCAGATAACTTGCATCCAAGATTCTTTAAAAAGATTTGGCTGAGGAGCTTGCTGGATGTTAATGTTAATTTCCAATAAGCCTTGCAGCACTGGGGAAGTTCCAGGAGACTGAAAGAGAACTAACATTGCATGTTTTTAAAAAGGGAAAAAGGGATGAGCTATGTAATTATAGGCCTGCCAGCATGACATTGGCCCCAGCTAAGATAATGGGGTGCCAAATACAGGACTCGATTAACAGAAATCTAAAGCAGCATAATATAATGAAGGCAAATCAATAAGGTTTTATGGAAAATAGATTCTGTTAAACTAATGATTTTTTTTTATAATGAGATTAAAAATTTGGTTGATTAAGGTAATAATGTTGATATTTAATAGACTTTTGTAAGGTGTTTGACTTGGCACCGCACCACATTAAAAAAAAACTGGGATGATATAAAGGTGACATGGCAAATGTTAAATGGATTAAAAGCTGGCTGATAGATCTCAAAATGTATCTGTAAACAGCTAGGGTATGTCTACACTTACAATTTAATTCAAATTAATGAGAACTAATTAATGCATGGCTACACTGGCTTTCATTAACTTGAACTAATGAATTCCTTAGTTCAGATTAATGAAAGCTTACTCTGAAGTTATAAAACCTCACTTAACTTCAAAGTAAGGGTTAATTGGAACTTATTAGTTCAAACTAACCCAGTGTAGCCGTGTTAATTCAAACTAACTAGTATTTTGCATTAATACTTTTTGAGCTTCTTCCTCTCAGGAGGCCTTCCTCTTTCTATATATTGGGTGGTGGCATGGCCCTTCCCATGGTGCCTGTCCCCTAATTCAAAGTAGCAAATCCTGTCCACGAACATGCTAGTTCAAATTGCTTTTCTTAGTGGGGCCATGTTAGTTCAAATTAAGTTAATTCAAACTAACCTTCTAAGTGGTGACATAACCATAATAATCACTGAGCAGCTGTGTTTCCTAGTTGACCTTTTTATCAATTAGATAGGGGGATGATCTGAAATCATTGATAAAGCTTGCAGATGACATAAAAATTGAGTTAGTGGTAAATAATGAAGAGCCCAGGTGACTGATTTGGAGCAACCTGAATTGTTTAGAAACTGAGCACAAACAAACAATGTGTTATAATACTGCTAAAAGAAAATGGATGCACCTGGGAAAAAACAATGTAGGCCAAATTCACAGGTTGGGGGACTGCCCTTAGAAGCAGTGACTCTGAAAATATTTAGGGGGTTGTGGTGGATTATCAGCTAAATGCCATGTCTACACTACAACAGTTAGTTCGAATGAACAAGTTGAACTAATAAGTTCGACCTTAATTCAAACTAAACCTGACCTTAGTAAGTTGAATTAACGAAGTGCACTAATTCGATTTAAACATTAAAAGTCAAATTAGTGCACTTTGTTAAATTGAACTAACTGTCTTAGTCCTGGTCTACGCTGCCCTTAGTTCAAACTAAGAATCAAAGTGAGTGCTTAGCTCAAACTAAATGCAAGTGTCAATAATTTGAACTAAGCTTTGATTAGTTCAGATTAAGGAATTCCTTAAATTCGAAAAAGTGAAAGTCTATGGTGGATGGGGACTTAGTTTGAATTAAGACACCTTAATTCAAAGTAACTTAAGATGTTGTGACCAAAAGAGTTAATGTGATCCTGGGACATATGAATGGAGGAACTGAAGTAGGAGCAGAAAGGCTGTTTTACCTTGGTATTTAGCATTTGTGCAACTGCTGCTGGAATCCTGGGTCCAGTTTTACCATCCATAATTCAAGGACGTTGAAAATTTGGAGTGTTTGGAGAAGAGCTGAGACAATGACTAAGGCTATATCTACACTGCATGGCACTGAGTCTCCAAGCCCGGTCAATTGACTCAGGCTGTGGAGCAATGTAGATATCTCCCTCAGCAAAAGTCTACTTTTATTTTGAGGCCTGCAGCCTGAGAACTGCTTTGCAAATGCAAGTCAATTGAACTAGCCTCTGAGACTTAGCATCCCCCCCCAAAGCACATTCTATGGCAGACAAGACACACTCAGGTAGTTCAGAAAACCTACCTTATAGACAAGTGAAAGACTCAAAGAGCTCTATCTACTTTGCTTAACAGACCAATAAGTGGCAACTTGCTTACAGTCTAAGTATCTACATGAGGAATTAACAATGGTCTCTTCAGCAGAAAGGTCAGACAGAATGATCCACTGTCTGCAAGCTGAAGCTAGACAAATTCAGGCTAGAAATAAAAAAGTGTACATTTTAACCGTTTGTGATTAACCAATGGAACAACTTACTGAGGGTCCTGGTGGATTCTCTGTCCCTGACCATTTTAAAATCAAGATTGGATGTTTTTCTAACAGATCTGCCCTAGGAATTATTGTGCGGCAGTTCTGAGGCCTGTGCTATACAGAGGTCACACTAGATGACCACAATGGCCCTTTCTGGCCTTGGAATCTATGGTTTGTTCAAGACTAATAAATCTTATTTATTGCATGAGCTTTTGTGGGAGAAAATCCCACATCTAATGAAGTGGGATTTTCTCCCATGAAAGCTCATGCAATAGATTTGTTAGCCTTTAAGTGCCACAGGACTCATTGTTTGTTTTGCTGAATTAGACTAACATGGCTACCCCTTTGCTCATGTTAATCAAATTGGCAATGAACTGGTTAATAGTGACATGTGCGAAAAGCCAGGTTCATCCCCCTGCTCCCTGCAGACAACAGTACAGTGTTTACGCTTTTTGTCTTTGCCAGAGGATTTCTGTAAACCCAATGCTAGGAATAGGAGTTTTTAAACCCTGCACAGGATGGTCCTCTCAGCTGAAGAATATAAACACTCAATGTATGTCAACAGATATGCATTCCATGTTGTGACTGCTTTGGTTTGCTGTAACAGTCTGAGCTGATCTTATGACTTACACTTCCCTGTATGTTTTCCTCCCATTCTGTAAGTTCCCCATCTTCAAAATGTCTGATGAAGTGGGATGAAAGCTCTTGCAATAAATAAATTTGTTAGTTTTTAAAAGTGGCATCAGACTCCTTGTTTGTTCCTCTCGCCCCAGGAGCACATCTCCACGTTGCTACTTAATGGCTGGACCTTGGAGGACTTCAAGGAGCTGCGGGAGACCCACTTGAACGAGCTAAACATCATGGACCCCCAGCACCGTGCCAAGCTGCTCACAGCTGCAGACCTGCTGCTGGACTATGACAGTAAGTAGCACAGTGGAGCCAGACTCTGGGCAGAGCACTTGCTCTGCTTCCTTCCTGCTCCTAGAGCCCCCTGACCTGCTGGGAGTGGCTAGACTAACCCAAACCTGCAAGCTCGAGGTCAAGTCTGGCCCTTCACTTCAATCCACCAGGCACACAGGGCCTTGCAGGTGGGCTGTACCTGACTCCCAGCCACTAGAACACTCACCCCCCCCCTGCAGGATTCCTGGTTGGCAGCCAGAGCCAGGAGTGCCTTGGACTTTGCCACAGCCAGTGCTCAAATCACATCCCACCTGACGATGGCTCTGCTGAGCAAAAACAAGTCACCTCAGCTGTCCTAGCTGCAAGTGACTGTGTGCCTGGGGGCAAAAGTGGCAGCATGAGCCAGGGGGACTCAACCAGTGCTGCTGGCTGGAACTAGAGCAAGTTGCATCTCGTTACTTGTAAAACCTTTGCACATCCCCCAGGCATGCAGGGACAGGGAGCAGCCAATCCCCCGCTGCCTCAGTCAACAGCATGCTAGGTCCTGCTCAGAGCTCCCCAAGGAAGCAGCCCATGTTATCTAGGCTCTAACTTTTTGGCTTCTCTCCCCCCCAACAGCAGCCAGTGAGGCAGAAGGAGAGAGCTCTGAGCCACAGCCTTCACCCTCAGACCCCAAAGGAGACATTCCTCGTGACTCAGGCTGCTTTGAAGGATCAGAAAGCGGCCGGGATGAGGCAGAGCTGAACAGTTCAGAGGAGCAGCTTCTGGCTCTCTCTCTAAAGGAGTCCTCCTGAGCTTACCCCTGCCCCAACCCTCCCAGCACAACCCCACAGCAGGGACTGAGCCTGCTTAGTAGTGATGACAGGACAGACCTTGGTCTTCCCCACCCTGTGATGAACATCTGGGGAGACTGCTGGACCACCCCTGCTGTCAGAGAGTCACTGTGAGCCCTGTGGGGGAAAACATGGGCTGTTCTATGTTCCATGAGGCAGCGTTTGAGATCTCTCTCCTTTGGGAGCTGCACAGGACCCTTCTCCATAGTGTGAAAAAGACAGAAGGACCTGCTTCTATGAACAGCTCAGCCTTCATCCTTTGGTATCACTATTCAAAACTGCAGCCTCAGAGTCCTGCATTAGCCATAAACGGGTGTTTGTGTCTGCCCCCACGCTCTGCTTGGCTTTACCTCAGGACAGAGGCCTCAATAAGCAGGGTGGCCTTTGAAGGGGATGAATCCAAGAAACTCTTGGGCACTGAAAAACCAAGCGATTGCAGGCTAGGGCCCTGAGGCTCTGCAGCTCAAGCGCAACGCAAGATACCCCTTGTAGCTAAAGACCCCATCATCAGAGGCTCTGCATGGATGAAGCTAGAAGCTGGTGTGAGTTGGGTACTGAACAAGAGCCAAGAGCTGTGTGTTCCTAAAGCAAGTCTGGGGCTGGTGGAGAGGGACAGGTAGCAGAGGGCAGGCTTCTCAGCCCTCAGATTCCACAAGTATTGGGAGTAGGAGGAACCTGTAGCCTCCATGTTGGCACTTCCCATCCTGGGTAAGTCCCTAATGTGGCAGAGCCCAGCCTGGCCTCAAAGCAGAGGCTTGGCTCAAGAGCTTTGCTATTCCTCAGAAGAGGACACTGAGTTGTTAGAAATATTGTGCAGCTGTACCAGCTCCCTCTCCTCCCCCTGCCACAAAAGCCTGGGCCAATTCACTGAGATATACCTGGACATTACTCACATTTCCCCCACAAATCCTCTGGAGCTGACAGGGCTCAGGTCAGTGGCAACTTGTCTGGAAATCTGGAAAGAAATGCAGCACTCTGTGCTGCAGCTAGAAATCAGCAGGGAAAGCCCTGCATCCATGGCTCACAGCATTCCTTGGTGCCTGGCCATTTGCCTTGATGTGGGCAGGGTCCCCCTCGTTGCAGCATACACACACATAGCAAAACAGCTGCACTGGGAAGGGACAAAGCAAGCCGCTGAGGAAGCTGACACTGAGTTTTGTTTGTTTGAAACTATTCTTGCTGCTTAGCTCTTACCACCAGACCCACAACTGCCCTGGAGCCCCTGGTGCACCAGACTAGGGGGGGTCAACACAAAGGTGTTTCCTGCAGAGCTCACACCCTGCTCAGCGCAGACTCTGATGGACTAATGCAGTAGCACTGGAGCAAAGAGAGTATGGAAGCACTGACAGAGGCAATAGGAGCCTCTGCTTAAAAGGAGCAAGAGTCCACCTGGCTTTAAAAAGCAAGCAGCTTTGCTTCAAATTTGGGTTTGTCTCAGGGCAAATGGGCCAATTTAGCCCTGAATTCCAGGATTTCTCTGCCTTGGTCTGGACATTAAAATTACTCCTTTATGCTTGACCCTAATAAAACACATTCTATTCTGTAACTCTTTGCACGGGGTTCCCTGCCTGCAACACATGGGTCATGAAAGGGCTTGTGACTCCAGGGATGTCCCATCTCCCCTCTTGAAGGAAGAATATAGTACAAGACCATTTTCTCCTGGGTTTCAACCAGTAGGAAGAGATCCTAGGATGAAAGGATTGTGCATCCACCCCAATCCCCAAAGGTTCATGTTTTTCTTTGCAAAAGGGCACTTTGCTTCTACAGCAGGCCCAGCAACCCTTGTTTTGAGGATTTTTATTATTATTTATTAATAAAAAACCTGCTCCATTTTCTCACTCACATCCCTTCATGTACAGCTTGCACACAGATACTTCAGTCACCACCCCACAAGCTCAGCCCATGCAGTCAACTCTCCCTACAGCCCAGATGTTGCCAAGACCTCTCCTTCCCTGCAAGGGTCTATGGCTGCCGCAGTGACATTAAAACACTGATTAAAATCTGAAAATACGGTTCTTTACACACAGGGCCCAGCCCCTTGGGACAGCGTGCAGAAAGACAGACACAGACACCACAGCTCAAAGATTTTCAAACTGATTGGGGTGCCTTCATTTGTTAAAAAAACAAAACAAAAAACAAAACAAAAAAATCTTCCTTCATTGGGAAACTGAACAGATCAGACAAGGAGCCCCGTTACAGGAAGCACCTGAGCCAAGTACCCCCAGCGGGCAGAGTTTGACACAAGACATTAGAAAATAGATCAGTAAAAACAAAAATACATTTTTTGCAACGAGTTGGAGATTTGGTCGGTAGCATGTTGGGGGCAGGTGCAAAAGGAGTTTGGCTACAGCCTCCAACACAGTCCCCAGCAGGCAGGGGGCACTAGCATGTGCTGGGGTGGAGCACCATTTGAGTGGCAGACACCTGAGCCTATAGCACAGGGACAAGTGTCACCGACAGGGATTAGGTTTTCCTGGGGGAAGGGTGGCGAGCCCAGAACCTGGCACAGAGTCTGTGATGTCAGAGGGATCACAGCTCTTCCTCTGTGCTCTCCCAGCAATGGAAGAGGGGCCAGGCCTAAACACCCCAGTGCAGCAGCTGGAGCTAATGGAAGCAACAACTCTGAGCTGACTGCAGAAGGGGAGGGGTGGGGTGAGAGTGGGAATGCCTCTGTGCCTCCTCCCCACTTGCAGGGCAACAGCTCAGACTCAGCCAGCACAAGCAGGAGCTTTAAGGCTGAATGGGAGCAGAGTCTCGGCCACACAGCCAAGAAGCACGGGCAGAGTCCTGCCCCCAAATCTCAACAGTGCTGTTCACAAGCCCCAGAGGTATAGCAACATCAACGTCCTCTGCACAGCACTGACCTTCAGGAGCTCACAGCACGCACCCATTGTATGGTGGTGCTGGGAGACAGGGTACAATGCAGGCCTCACATGCTAGGATCCATGCCGAGGAAGCTTGGAGAACTAGTTACTAATAGGCCAGTGGACACTGGACATGGGGGAGGAGTGGGGAGAGAAGGGGGCAGCAGTTCAGAGATGTCAGTGATCCCAATCCCTCCCCCTCCAAGCCAGTGTCTCACCCAGAGATGAACCACAAGGTGGAGGAGAGTAAAAGTGCCCTCTTCAGTGAAGTCAAGCATCCCCCCCAGGCAATGATGGGGAATTTCATGCAGACAAGTGGGCAAGGCAGCAGAGACTCCCCTCCCACAGGGATGTGGAAGAAGAAATCTCCTTTCAGCCCCATCCAACCTGTCTTGGTGGGAGGCAGGAGAGAAAACAGCACACAGGAGATGGCTGAGCTGCCTCAGGGCAGCCCTCCTGCACCCACATGCTGAGACTGGGAGCCCACATGGGCCTGGTTCACACAGAGACACAAGGACAGAGAGTCAGGCTCCAAGCAGCAACTTCTCCCATGCCATCAGCTCTACACACGGCCTGCCCATCCCCTGCCCCAGCTGACAGAATCTCTTGCTACAGGTGGAAAAGCAGCACTGGAATACCACCCAGGCCTCGCTGCTCCTCCTGACAATGGGAGTTCAGAGTCAGCCATGGCAGAGCAAGGGGAAGAGACAAGGACAGTCCCAGAATTGGCCTAACTGATCCTGTTGGAATCCTTTACTTATTTCAGTGGGCGCAGCCTCCCTAGGGAAGAGGAAGGAGCCCTATCGCTTGAGGCATCTAGTGCAGGTCAACAAGGCACTAGGGAACAAATCTGCCCTAGCCCTGCATGACCCAAGGGGGCTTTTCCCACTTGCTCTAAGATTTTCTGGTGCAACTGCTTGGCAGCTGGGGCAGGGTCCCATGGTGCCACAGAAGAGAGAAGGGAGGGCTGCTCCCTCATACAGCCACAGGCAAAGGGGTATACCACAGAGAACACTGGAGGCTGCCCATTCAAGGGCCTCTAATACCTGCTAAGTCACAGACAGAGGGAAGTCTCAGAAGGAAGCTACTGAAAACTATCTCCTGATGGAACACCTGCCCAGGAGTTTCTGGCCAAGTTGGCACCGAGATAGCATTTCCTGTCACCCATGCCACCTTAAACAATAAAATAATGCCACAGGCAGAGGGAGAAGAGAAAGGGAGAGAGACGAACACTGCCACGGTCACAGTCACTTTCCCATCATAATTCCTCAATCTTGCCAGAGACTGAGCCACTCCACTGCAGGGCGGCTGATGAATCAGAGACAGCCACTGGGGCAGAAAGAGATGGCCATGGCTAGAAGAACTATCATTCAGCATTAAGGAACAACTGCAGAGCAAGAAGTCCTGTCTCAGCATGTTACGAGACCAGCTGCAAGGGAAAAAGTCTCTATCAATGACCAACATGCTCCGCTTGCACTTAGAATCCACTGGCAATGGCCTTTGCCAGGCGCACTCCTGTCCACAACTGAGGTGAATAAAGACTAAAGCAAAATGGCCATGAGGAATTGCTTGCCATCCAGCCCATCTCCTTCCCTCAGGAAGGGATTGCTGCCTGCCATCCAACCCGTCTTCTCCGCCTCTCGATCGCTTCTGGCTTTGATTGGACAAAACAAACAAAGTTCTCCTTTCAAACAGAGGTTAGTGCTCCGTTTGCCCATCATCTAGTGGCTGGGCTGGGAGCTCTGAAGCAGAAGGTTGAGTCTCCCCTGGCATCTCTGTGTGCTTCAGCGGCAGCATGGGAACCTTACAAGAGAAGACAAGAGAAGAGATGACTTGGAGCAGACACTCTCCCAAACATGGCTGCTCTAGCCCTGTCCCATTAAGATCAAGCAGGGATGCTACCACCACCTACTGGAACAAGGGCCTAGAAGGGAACTCCTGTGTCACAGTTCAGTGCCTGCTAACATAGGCCACCCTGTCATATAACCCTATGCAATTTATCAAGCTCCATTGTAATGCTAATTGGGCTGTTTTAAGAACTTCCTTCCTCTGACTGTTAAACTCTGAATTTGTTCATGGGCAATTTATCCTCTGCCAGTGCTGGCCTTCAGCTTCAACAACCTTCTCTCTCCCAGGTGCTCACCCCCAGGGCCAGGAATGGTTTAAGGCTCCGGCTTTGCTTGTTTCCCCTGAAGACCAAGCTTAGAGGAGCTGGAGCAAGCACTGGAAGAGGGCAATTTCTAATTGTTCCTGCCTGCCTACCCTCTCTCCTCTGACAAGCCTCAGCCACTGTTCCCTTATTAGTTGACATTCCCAGTTCAGGCTGGGCACCAGTGTGTGCTGCTGCAGGTCAACAGGCCCTGGAAACTGGGAGCGAATGGGTAACTCAGACTTTGCAGACACAGCTGTGCAGCAGAAGCAGAAGCTGTCATAAAACAACACAGGGAGGAAAAATTTTACTTGGAAAAAAGGCTCCAGAGCTAATGATGTCAGGTCAGTCAGGGCCCATGGTCCTGCGGCCCACTGTTTCCTGCATCACAGCTTGCTCCTACTGCTGAGAATGTGCAGAGGCCTGAGGGCACAAATCCTACAACTGCAATCCCAGGTAACTGCCCCTACTTTATTGGTGCCACAAGGGCGTGCAAAGGAGCCCAGCTGCAGCCTCCTCCAACCCCACAAAGCTACCCCACCTCTGGTTTCTCTACAGCAAGTCTTGGGACCTGGCTCTACTCAAAGAACAGCTGGACTCTCCCCATGACAAACTGCTCTCCGCCTCTTTGCTGTGCCTCTGGATGGAACTGGCACTTGTGACTATTATCACCAGTAGGAGAGAAGCATAGGACTGCTGGCGGCTTGGGGGAAGGGATCGTTAACTGCACATTGAGGGGTGGAAATGCTGCTGCCCTCCCAAATGAAACCCCCCCACACACACTGTTCTGTGCACCACGCACCTGAGCTGCGCTGGACTCTGGACAGCTGCTCTTCTCTAGCACACTGGGCCCCCGAGTGCTGCTCTCGCCCTGGGCACCGCTCTCCTCTTGCTGCAGGATGCCCCGCCTGTCTAACACACTGCAAAAAAGAGGATTAGGAGGGCAGAGGGCACAACCCTGCCTCACCCAAAGCAAACTCGCCTGCTAGGAAAGGAACAAGACTGCTGCCAGGCAAAGGGCACTGAGGAGGAGAACATCACAGGCATGTCTCTATTCTCTCTGGAAACAGAAGCTTGTCTGGTCCTCAGCCAGCATCAGAGCCCATGTGAGACAGCACATCTGGTTCCTGAGCAGGGATGCAAACTATGAGGGAAGGTTGGGATGTCAGGAGCAGAGGCCAGCTCCCATGGGACAAAGTATCTAGATGGGCTGATGTCACTGGGAAGAGCAGCTGCCCTTTGGTGGCAGAAGGATGGCTATGATGATGTTCCAAGAGGTGCTGAGGTTTGAAGTGCAGCACTAACAGATACCACGACAAGCATATAGAGAAACCAGCCTCACACACCCCCCTTTGAGATTCAGACTCCAGAACTCACTGCCCTAGAGGAAGTTATGCATGGCTGAACAGCCCCACTGTGTCATGGGGTGGCCAGGCCTTCTGCCACAGACACACACAATGGTGATCCAAATGTGCCTCCAGCCCCACATGCCATGCAGGCCTTTGACACCTCCCTAGGTCTTACCTAGGGGGCAGTGGCCCACATAGCACCTCACAGCAGTTCTTCACAATGTTCCCATGGCTGTAGGGATTCTGCACACGGTTCTTCCCAGTCCATGCCCCCTTAATCTGCAGGAGAGAACATCCCCCAGGGAGAGTGTGAGTCCCGTTAAGCACAGCCCAGCATAAGCCCTGCATCTAGGGACTGATGACTGAGGTACCGGTACACCAGCTATGCCCCTACTGCTTGTACCCTGGGCCCAGAGTTTCTTGTGCTTCCATGGCCTAAAATGAGGGAATCTTTGCTTCCCCTATTCACTAAGGAAGCCTCAAAATAAACTGGGTTTGACCTATATTGCACTTTTGGGACAGCAGGAGATCCATGTGCTGCCCTGGATGGATATGCCTGTGCCTGAGGTTCAGCCTTGCTCTGTGCATGAGGGTTTACCAGGGTGCATGGAGCTGCAGCACAGAGATGAGTGGATGAGCAATGGGGGGAGCTAACTATGAAGGGGACCTGGGGAGGGGCAAGCAGATAGAGAGTAGGAGGCGAGGAATATCACTTACGTCTTCATTGGTCGTCTGGTTCAGTGCCACCAGGAAGGTGTGGAATCCAGTTAACCCCACCACTGACCAGAGGGTGAAGAAACAGATGAGCACCTCCAGAACCGTGAGTAGCTGGTTAAGGATTCAGAACCACACGGCATAGCACCTGACTTGCTGGCAGTTGGCTCTGTGCCACTCCCCTCTGTTCCCCTGAAATAGCTCCTCCCCATCACCCCATAACAAAAACCTACCCCCAACCAAAAAGAATGTACCCCAGGGAGATGCTGCAGATCAGGGCTCTGGCTGCTTTCCAGACACATGCCTCCCCCTCGTTTCAAAGGCAGAGAGGTTGGGGGAGAAGTAAGTACACACCACATGGTGGGGAAAGATATGTTCCTGGCGTCTCTTTCAATGTGTTCAGGAAGCCAATCTTCAATGATTCTGGGCAACACAAACAAGAGGTTAATGTACAGCCCTCCCTAGCCAGCTCAGGGAGACAGGCTGTGTGCCTCCTCCCTGTTCAGTGACTTCTGCGCTAATTTTGGCCCCATGCCCTCCCCTGCGAGGACTCACTGAGTGCCACGTAGACAATGTTGAAAGCGAAGATGTAGATGGTGAGGAGCGAGAGCGAGAGGATGAAGAGGTAGAAGTAGCGGTAGTTCCTCTTCCCCACGCAGTTCCCAACCCAGGGGCAGTGATGGTCGAAGCGCTCTAGGGGAGCAGAAGAAGGATGTCAGCACATACTCACCACTGCCAAGCTCTCAGGGAAGACCTAGCCCACGCACAGCACAAGGGGCTTCCATTTCTTTTGCCAATATAAGCAGAGCACCTCAGACTGTAATGGGGCTAAGCCTCTGGGGAGACAGGATCCTGATGGAAAAACATTTCCTCACTTGCTTCTCTGCACAGGCAACACTGCCCCTGTTGCAGCACTGGAAGAGGAAGGCCTCTGGTGTGGGGATACCTGGCTTTTCCCAGACTCACACCCCATGTCCCAACTGAAGACATTCCGGAGCCTCTCCCATCTAGTACAAAGAGGGGGAGCAGGGGTGATACACAGACCCAAGAGTGTTCCCATGTAGAGAACCTGTCCTCCAACTGGATCAGGCTGTTCAGTTCTCTGGGAAGCTACTGATCACCTGCTGTTCCTGCTCCTATAGGGAACTGCTGTTTGTTTTGGCTTAGGTGACAGTTTTCAGTAGTAGACATATAACCCCATTAACCGAGTATCTATTTCAAAGTCAAACATGCAAAGTTAGGAAATGCCGGAATTACACCTGCCCATGCAACCTTAATTTACCTCCTTTGTGTGTACATATGACAGTCTTAAATTCCATGATCACATGCTATTTTTTTTTTTTTAAACCCCCAGAGAAAGGCTGCTTCGTTTTGAAGAGACATTCATTCTAAATACATAGAAAAAAATGGGAAACATGGAAAGAGATGACCTTTGCTTAACTAGGAGATCTTCAACAATGTGAAACCCAGAAAAGAACAAGGCAAGAAGTGGAAAGTAGGTTAAATTGTTTAGGATGTACCTTAAAAAAAAAAAAGGGCAGTAGTATGTCAGGAATAAATTAAAAAGACCATGACAAAAAAACAAGACAACTATCCAGGAATGTAAAGGGAAAACATTTTACAAATATATGAGATGCAAGAGAAAGACTAAGGACCCCATTACTCCATCAGGTGGGAAAGAAAACTGAAAATAAAGCAAATGGCTGAAATACAAAAACTCCTTTATTTGTTTCACCAAAAAAGTTAGCAGTGAGTGACTGGATGACTAGGAGTGAACATCTGTGTAAATGGAGTAAGAGGTAAGGCTAAAGTAGGAAAAGAACAATGTTAAGAATTACTTAGACAAGTCAGATGTCTTCCAGACAGCAGGGCCCAATGAAATATATCCTAGAATATTTAAAGAACCAACTGAAGAGATCTCTAAGCAATTAGTGATTATCTTTGAGAACTCCTGGAGGATAAGAAAGATAACAGAGGACTGAAACAGTTCAGGAATAAGGACCCAAATTCAGAGACTGTAAGGTTAGCCAGGACACTTATGATCATCTATGATTTGATCTGATCTAGTCTGATCCTCTGCACAAAACTGGAAGGCAAATTTCACTTGCCCACTTAAAAACCCCTGGCCTCTGCAAATCTACCCTGGGGAAAAAATTCTTTCCTGACCCCAACTATGGCAATTGGTCAAACCCTGAGCATGTGGGCAAGACTCACCAGTCAAACACCTGGAAAGAATTCTCTGTAGTAACTCAGAGCTCACTCCCATCTAACATCTCATCACAGGCCAGTAAGCACATTTACCGCTAGTTGTCAAAGATCAGTTAATCACTAAATTAGGCTTTCCCCCCATATCATCTTTATAAACTTATCAAGCTCAGTCTTCAAACCAGCTAGGGCTTTTGTTACCACTGCTCCCCTTTGAAGGCTGTTCCAGACCATCACTCTTCTGATAGCTAGAAGCCTTGGTCTCATTTCAAGCCTAAACTTCCAGATGGACAGTTTTTAGTGCTTGCATCCACTTTGGTGCTGACCTTAAATAATTCCTCTCCTTCCCTGATATTTATCCCTCCAATGTATTTACAGAGACCAATCATCTCTCCCCTCAGCCTTCCCTATTTCCAGTAGACAGGGAAGTGCTAGCACTGTTATACAGGCACTAGTTAGATTTCAGCTGGAATACTGTGGGCACCTCTGGTCTCCCATGTATAAGGAAGATGAATTCAGACTGGAAAAGATCCTGAGAAGGCTATTAGGGTGATCCAAGGAATGGAAAACCTGCCTTAAGAGAGGAGACTCGAAGAGTTTAGCTTGTTTAGTTTAACCAAAAGAACACTGAGGGGAGATATGATTGCCCTCTGTAGCAGTGGGATAAATACCAGGGTGGGAGAGGAGTTATTTAAGTTAAGCGCCGATGTGGACACAAGAACAAATGGATATAAATAAGTTGGCAAGTTTACGCTTGACATCAGACAAAAGTTTCCAACCATCAGAGGAGAGGAGGTTTGGAAACTTAACTGGCTTCAAGACTGGGCTTGCTAAGTTTATGGAAACGGACAAGGGGTGGAATGATGAGATGTCCTCCAATGGCATGTAGCCGATCTGCGAATGCTAGCAACAAATATCTCCAAAAAGCCAGTGACAGACCTAGGAAGGGAAAGCTCCAAGTTACTGAAGAGAATTTTGTCCTAGGCTTCTGATTGGTGGGTCCTGTGCACATGCTCAGGATCTAACTGATAGCCTTATTTAGGGTCAGGAAAGAATTTTCTAGAGAGCAAATTAGCAGAGGTTTTGTTTAACCTCCCTTACTTGCTGTGGATTCTCTGTATCCTGAAGTCTTTAAACCATGATTTGAGGACTTCAGTAACTCAGCCAAAGGTTATGGGTCTATTATCGAGGTACATGGGTGATGTTCTGTGGCCTACATTGTGCGGGTCAGAGGAACTGATCCTGATGGTCCCTTCTAGCCTTAAAGTCTATGAATCTATGAGACTCTGTGTATAATCTTTTTAAATAAACAAGATTTTCCTTCTTAATGGGAAAAACCCGCAGGGGCCAAAGTTTGAGTAGCCCCTTAGGTCAAAAGGGGTAACAATATAAAGTACTTGGAGGAAAAAAAATACCCCAAATTGGGTATCAAAAGTGAGTGGACTTAATCTTTATGTGCCTCAGCCCTATCTGTAAGATAAAGAGAACACCTCCCCCTCCCCTCATGAGCTGTTGAGAGATACAATTAGTGGTTGTGAAACACACTGATATTGTAGTGATACACATTATAAAAAAGCCCACAGAACAATTACCAATTCTGTCTTCAGAGCAGGGTTTAAATAGCATGCAGTAAAGATGACAGAAGACATTCACTGAACAATGAGGAGAAAAACTATTGAATAGCTGCTTATTAAGCAAGCACCATTGATCCTGTTCAATAAGTGAGGCTGGGATCCTTTGTCAAAAGCAGTAAGTCACCATGTAATTAAAGACTACTATAATGCATATACAAAGGTGACCTTAATTTTGGCATTTGCTATCTTTCAAATGCTTGACTTTGCAATCTTACTGTTGTTTTAACACAGATGTGTATACTTTCCTAGGTTTTTTAAAAAGCAAACTGAAAATAAGTTCCACCATATTTACACCCTGTATATAGTTGTATATAAGCCAAGAATTTTGTGCCTTGAAATCCCCTTTGGAAAAGGTGCTCAGCTTACACACAGGTATATACAGTAGCTGGGAGTTTTGAAGTCTCCCATCCTGAGCATGCTGGAAGCCACAGCAAGTGGTGTAGCCTCTGGAGCAGCCAGGTAAGGGGACCGGGGGGCGGCCCAGGGGAGCCAGCATCAGGGCTGGGGAGGGGGACTCCAGAGATGGTGGTGGCATGGTGGGGTGGGGTGGGGTGGGGAGGCTGGGAACAGGTTGGGGATTGAGGAGAAGCCAGCAGCAGGGTACGGTTGGGTTAGGGAAAGGACTGGGGATGCGGTGGAGGCTGGTGGCACAGGCCAAGGGGGCGGGGGTCAGGGAAAAGATCAGAGATGGAGTGGAGGCCAGTGGAGCGGGGGGGGGGTAGGGAAGGGATCAGGGATGTGGCGAAGGCTGGCAGCGCAGGGCGAGGGGTGTTTAGGGAAAGGGGTCGGGGGGTGGGCTTATACACATCATTCTTTTTTCAATTTTTGGAGACTTATAACCAAGGGTCAGTTTACAGATGGATAGGCTTATACATGACTCTATACAGTACATGGCTCTTCAGCAAAACTGAAATCTTTAGATCCATGACACGGACCTCTGTTGCTTAAACTAATGGAGTTACCGATAGCAATAGTGGGTTATCATCTGCCATTTGGCCCACCACTAGAGGAGTAAGGAAAAAACCAAACACTTTGCCAGTGGGTTTCACAGATATTTGTTGACAGCAGGAGAATGCTGAGAGTCAAGAATCTCAGGTTCTACTCCAGACTCTGGAAGGGGATTTTTCTGCTCAATCGTCCACAACCTCTCTGTTCCTGTCCTGTCTCTTCCCCAAGTCCCATTCTCCACTCCTTAAGCTTCTCAGCCAAATTCCAGCCTGCAGTTCCTCTTCCCCTTCTGTCTCCTCATCTGATCTGATCCCTCATCTCCCCCACCGGTTCCCAGTCCTAATCTCAGTCACTGGGCTCCTCATTCAATCTCAAATTAAGACACACAGAAGGAAATACTTTATGCAAGATGTACTGTGAAACTCATTGCCACAAGGACTTGTTGGCAAAGAATGTAGCAAGATTCAAAGACGACATGAGTAATGACACGGATAACAAGAATACCCAGAGTTAGAAGAGTTAATGCTCAAAATTTGCATTGGAAGGGAGAAAGTTTCCAGCTTCAGATTTTAAAACTAGTATCTGACTATGTGGGACTATAACACTATTTCTCAACCGGTTCTCCACAGACACACTGATGGTGTTCTGCAAGGCTCCACCAGCTTTCAAAATGTCCAAGTCACACCAAAGCTTCAGGCAACTGTGGAGGCTATGCAGTTTTAAGCTTCTCACCCCTGTTACAGCTTCCCGGCCCAGGAAAGGGAAGGCTGGGAGAAGAACCACACTGAGAAAGGAAAAAGGAGGAGAAGGAAGCTGGGGAGAATAGCCACATCAAGTAAAAGGGTGGAAGGAGGAGGAACTGTGGAGAACAGCCATGCCAGGGGAAAAAAGAGGGAGGGGAGGGGAGCTGAGGGGATGTATCCCCCCTCCCTCCGACAATGTCCTTTTTTGACTTGAAATGTAAGTGACCCTACTAAAATCCCATCCCATCTAACAAGTCACCCAATGCTCACCAGCGTGTGGCAAGAAACAGCTCTTCCACCCCACCCAGCCCTGGCTTGAGAGGCTGGGGCAGGAAGCAGCCAGCTTCCATCTTCCTCAGCAAGAGTGCAACAGGAGCTTCCTCAGTCAGAGCCTGGCTCACTCCTCATACTAAGCAGGGGGCTTCCCTTCCAAACTCAAGCTTCTCCTGCCTTATTTCCACAGAACTCTGCCATTTGTTATCTGTGAATAGTTTTTGACATTAGGGCTGCTGCACACCTTGGTAGAGAAAAGATCACTAAAAACTGACTTCAAGCAAAATGAGTAAACAAGTTAATTTTCTTCACGAAAAAGATAGTGAGTGAAGAAACAAATGCTGACGAGTCAATGTTGTCCATCTGTTCAGGAAATATTGCCAGTAATGAACCACATAGTTCAATTTCATGAGAACAGAAAGAGAAGAAAGAGGTGTGTCAATAATATAATCCTGACTACATTAAATGCAGTTTCATTTCTCAGGGCAACTCTCCACAATGTGTTGTTTGCTCAGAAGTTTTGTCTAACGGTCCTATGGTTCCAGCAAAACTTAAGAGACATTTAGAAACAAGACACCCCCAGTTTCAAAACAAGTCAGCTGATTTTTTTTTTTTTAAAAAGAAAAGGGAATCAATTGCAAGCCCTGATTAAATCAATTCATAATAGAGGAAATGTAAGCAAAGCAGCATTTAAAGGCATCATTTTTTATATCACTTTGAATACTAAAAACTAAAAAGTCCTTTACCATAGGGGAGAATTTAATTATGCCTTGTTTGGTGGATGCAAGCAAAGAACTTTTGGGTAATGAGGCTGCCAAAGAATGAAAGCAATTCCCTTCTAACAATACTGTCTCTAGACGTATCACTATGATGAGCAAAGAGATGTTCATCAACAACTCTTAGAAAAAGAAAGAAAATAAAAAATGTATGCTCTTCAGTTGGATGAACTGACCAATATTAACAAAGCTTTGGTACTTAGGTATGTTAGATATGTTGACTGAGATGAAGAACTAATTAAAGAAGAATTTATGAACAGATTTGACTTGCCCCAACATGTAACTGGATCTGAAATATTCCAGGCTATATCTGATTATTGCTCCAATGAAGATTTGAAATTGCAGATTATGTTTCAGTCTGTACTGATGAAAATATGACTGGGTGGCATGAGGAATTAGCTGCAAAACTGAAGGAAGTAGCACCAGCTATCCAAAGTACACACTGAATTATACATCGAGAAATGTGGGCAAGTAAACACTTAAGTGCCAAAGCAGCTGTCAAAACAGTTAATTTCATAAAACCCAGTGCTCTTAATTCCCAGTTATTTGCAATAGCATGCAACTAAATCGGGTCCACACATACCACAGTTACGGCTTGCAGAAGTTTGCTGGTTGTCCAGCAGTCACATGTTAAGAAGGCTGTATTAATTTAAGGAAGAAATAATCGTTTCCATCAAGCAAAAATTCCGATCTTGTTAAACACTACAGACACATCAATTGGAACTTGAAACTTTGCTACCTTGTGGACATTTTTGAGGTTTCGAATGAAGTGAATTAGTCTCCTCAAGGACCACTGAAAACTGTGTTTTACATGCATAGTAAAACTGAAGGATTTAAAAAGAAACTGAAGTTGTGGATCAACAGAGCTGAAGACAACTGCTTTGATATGTTTGTTGTGTTAGCAGAGCTAAAGAATGAGGCAAAAGAGAATAATAAAGATTATAATGCTCTAGAATTTAAATCAACTGTTGTTAATCACTAGAACATGCTTTGTCTTAAATTTGATGAGTACTTCCCTTCAAACAAAGATCCTAGAGAAAGCAGTCTGTGAATATTAGATCTGTTCATTGACAATCAGAGAAGTAACTTATCACTACACGAAACAGAGTTGTTGGCTGATCTCTGAAAAATAATTCTCCTCTTGAAACATTTTGGATTAAAGCCCACAAAGAATTTCCACAGCTGAGTGAAGAGGCATTGAAGGTTCTCCTTCCTTTTTTGTCAATGTAATTATGTGAAAGATGATTTTCAGTGGTTAACAAAACAAAAAAGCAAGCATCAAAATCACTTGGACATAACTTCAACAGGAACACCTTCTTTGACAAGCCATAGTCCAAGAACAGATGAACTCTGTTCGAAGATGCAGGCCCAAAATTCCTGTTAAACTTGAGTAATATTAGTTTTGTTGTGTGCATAATCAATGTGTCTCTATTCTTTAGAAATAAATGCATATTATACTCATAAAATTGTATTTGATTTGGTTTCCTGAATCATTTTCACAGGAATGCATAATATGCAGATATTATGAACATTACAGCTGGCCTATACCAGCTTTTTCAAGCAAGCTTTCATTAGGTGTTCCATGTAAAGTTATTAATGTCTTTCACTGTTCCTCAGTCCTTTAAAGACTGAGAAACACTGGATTAGAATTAGAGCTTTCAAAGAGGATATATTATCTCCCATTACCTACCATGGGGTTTTCGTCCCAAGCAGCTGGAATTGGCCACTGATAGGCTCAGAGGCATTGCTGGCGCTGGGCACCCTGGGGCACATGCCCCAAACCCCAGCGCCGGTGCCCCGGATCTGGGCCGGGGATCTGGGGCCCGGCCGCCTGCAGCCACAGTGGCCAATCCGGGGCCCGGAAGCGTGAGCTGGCGGCAGCCCCTGCATCCCCGGCTGGGGATGCAGGGCCTAGCCGCCCGCGGCAGTGCAGCAGCACCTGTCCCTATCCCTGGCCAGGGTGCGGGGCCTACAGGCTGGGTGCAGGGCCTGCGGCCCATGCCCCAGGTCCCTCCCCCGGCCAGCAAAGCCCCTGGATAGACTACAAGGTTAGGTGTACCCTAAATCTGATTCCATTTGGTAATTCCTATGTCCCAGATGCTACTGTGTGAAGTACGAGTGCTGGACTGAGGTCCCCCCTTGCAAGGGCCCCAGGCTCTATTACTCACCCACACAATTGTCACAGATGCTGCAATGTGAGGCACGGGGTGGCCGGAAGATCTTGCACGTGTAACAGTACTTCAGCTTCACTATCTGGTTGTTGATTTGGAAGTTTTTGATACGTGGGGGTGGGCGCTGGCCCTGAGGCACTGTTCCATTGGTTGCTTCTGAAAGCAAAAGCCAATCAGATACCAGAAATTGTTAATCCAGGTCCCCTGCATTTCAGCAATATATACTTGTCCCACCTCACTAACATAAAAACCAGGAGAGCCTGCAATGCACACAGCCACTGGTAACAGCTCTGTTCACAGGTTCCAGGACCAGCCCTAGGAACTGGGGATGAGGTGAAGAGATGCCAAGGACACTGCTGACTGAAGGAACAGGGGCAAACCATTGCTAGGAATACCTGCACATGAAATCACCTTCCAGAAAGGGTGAGAATGACCCAGTTTTGGTTTCCCTGCTCCTATTCCCGATTATGGGCTTGTATAAGAATGGGGGTTGGGGGAGTGGAATTCCATGGACGGCTACAGGGAGAGAGAGAACTCAAATGAGCTGATGGATGGGTAGTGGGGAGGGGCAGCATTCCAGATTCATCTAGGGCAGTGGTTGATAAACTTTTTTTCTTGGGACCAGGCTCTGGACCCTTCAGCCATGCAGCAACCCCTCTGCTGGAAAACAAAAGGGGAGGGGGCGCTGAAAATTTGGCAGTGGCCATGGCTGGGGGTGGGTGGGAGGATGGGGTCCCCAGACACCAGACCAGAAGAAACATAGGGCTGCTTCCACCCAGGCCAGGCATAGCAGCCACAGGAAGTCTGAAAGGATGCTGGCCATCCCACTATTACCTGCAGCCCCAGGCAGGCAGCATCCTTTGAAATTTCCCTCAGTTGCTTCCACCGAGGGGCAGCAGCCACAGGAAACTGACAAGGATGCTGGCCACTCTGGGTAGTCAGCTTTTAGCAGTGTGGCTGGCGTCCCTGCCAATTTCCCACCGCTGCTTCCACCCAGGGGGAGGGGAGGTAGCAGCTGTGGGAAATTTCAAAGGACAGCGGCTGCCGTGGGCTGCAGGTAGCAGACAGACTGCCAGCGTCCTTTTAACCCCCTTTCTCATCTCGCCGCCCCCTTAGCTGTGGTAGCAGTGCCACAACCCAGTACCAACAGGTCTGTGACCCGGTTCTGGGTTGCAACCTGTGGTTTGACAACTACTGATCTAGGGCAACACAGCCACTGTCCAGACATGCTTAGTTCTCTCCCAGCATCAGTGCCCTCCTGAAATTCCCCACACCAAACAGGCTCTAGCACACACTCATGATCCTTCAAGAAGGCCTGAGGGAAAGTACAGTGCCTTTGGTACAGATTCTGATGACAAGAACGGCTCCACTCACCAATCTCCATTTCAATGAAGGTTGCCTCATCAGGCAGAGCTCTTGGGATCACCCCAGGATCACTGAAGCTTGTCCGCAGAAGCATGGCCATAACAAACAGAAAAAGAACTACTGCAAAGACAGGGATGGCTGGAGACAGCTGAACTGCCAGGTAGCGACACCTACATTAGGAGACAAGCAAGGAGGTCCTGAATCAAACCACACATTTCCTCAAAGCTTGCAAGGTCTCAGGACCCAGACAGAGCCATGCAGGGGTTCTCCAGCTGATCACTGTAAGGATCACATGTGAAGATTTCCTGGTTGCAGGGCCATAACTACGGCAGGGCAAAGCCCTAGGAGCCAAATTTTAGAGGGCACCTTCACAGTGCCCTGCTGGGGGACTCAGCAGGCAGGCCAGCAGGGAAGGCACCTGGCCGGGGGACCCTGCCTGCTGGTGGGGGGCTTCCAGTGGCGGCAGGGTGTGGATCTGGCTCCCTGCCAACAACAGGGGCCGGATTGGGTCCGAGAGGGCGGCTGGCTGCTTGTCCCGGGTGCCAAATTTTCTAGTTCCAGCCCTGCCTGGTTGTTGATCTCCCACCTCAGTCACCAGGGCACACTTTGGGGGCAGCTCTAGCATGTTACCCTGGAAATATAACCAGAGAAGTGTGATGATAAATTCTTAGTCAGATATAATGCAGTATATAAATTTCCTCTTTACTTTATCTCCATCTCCTTTTCTCTCTCAGCTGGAAGCAAGGACAATCAGAACTATGTGACCAGCCCGCTCCTTACAGACCAGCCTGGGAACCTATCCTATGAAGGAGTGCAAAGCATTCAGAGGGTACCATAGGCCAGTGGTTCCCAACCTTTTCTCTGCTGCAGCACACCTTGATACCTTCAAATTTTTCGAGGCACACCACCATTAAAAACTCATGAACATTCAAATTAGCTCAGAATAACACAAATATTTATGAACCATGGCACAGTGCTTCAAAAATGCTGCTGTGTGGGGTAGTAGTGGTAGCAGAGCAGGAATGGCAAGACGGGGGGGGGGGTGTCAGGAGTTATTTGCAGTGACAGGAGTGAGTGTGGAGAGCAGAGCAGGGCTGGCGCAACCCAGTAAGCCTGCTAAGCTTTGCAGGGGGTGCTGGCACCTGCTCTGCTTGCAGGGGGGTGCCAGAAATGGTAGCACCGTTCCTGGGCAAGGGTGGCCAAAGAGGACAAGGGCAGCCATGTGGGGAACAGCGCAAGAGTGCCAAGAGAGGAGAGGAGAAGGGAGAACAGGCGAGCATGGCATAGCATCCACTTCCCCCTTTCTCCACAGTGGCTCCCTGCCACCCACGGCAAATCCTCACCCCACTGCTGCTCCCTCCCACCCGTGGGTCCTGCTGCCCCCTCCCCCAGCCCCCTGCTGCCTGTGATAGCCCCTCCCATCACTACAGGGGCAAGAACTATCCTTCCAGCCCCCAGCTCAATCCCCCAACTACACACACCCCCAACCAAACAGCAACCCCACCACCTCAGCTACACACCCTCTGCTACACATCCACTCCCACCCACCTCTGCTACACACATACCCCTGCCCCTCACAACCGCCCTCAAAGCCCTTACCTTGGCTGTTTGCAGGCTGGCTGACAGGCTGGGAGCTGCTCCCCTGCCACAAACTACTTTGTGAGGCCCCCTAAAGTGCTCACTATCAGCCCCCACTGCTACCTTCCCTGTGGCCCCAAGTCCCCCCCTGCAGCCCTAACCACCCCACACGACCCCCCAGGACTCCCTTTTTTTTGCTGAACTGAACTAACATGACTATCCCTCTGGAACTCAAATTATTTTGGGGTATGATATTTTTAAAGATCTTCCCATCATGAAGCTTGTAAGTTGATCATCTTTCACTTAACATAAAATGAGCTAATGCTGAACTACAAAGTTAAAATGAACATTTTAAAAAATTTTCTAAAAGTATGAGCATTAATTAATAAATAAAAAGTGGTAACATTAATGATGGCTCAAAAATAAATGCCACATTTAAAATTTTGGCAGTCAAATCTTACAAATGTTTCATATAGGCTTGGGTTTATGTGCACTAAACATTTAATACAAATTCTTATAATAAATAAAAGTAAGAAAAAGGTTCCTAGTGTGTAGCTAAACATGAAAAACACCAAATTTCAGTGAAATTCTCTGAAGTACTCAAGTTTATAAGACTCTTGCCCCCTCAAAAATATTAAATAGTAAGCACAGAAGAAGCTAAAAAATTACTTACAAAAAAAAAAAAAAGAGACAGCACAGACATCACACACAGCTGTAATGATTGTTTAAGAGGGCAGCACTGTATTTAAATGTAGCAGCCTATATGGACCTACCTGGTAAACTGATCTAACCAAAGCGAAACTAAAAATAGTCACAAAGTCAAAGGAAAAGGCAAAAGAACAGGTAAAAAAAGAAAAGGAAAAGGCAATATTTCACAAAATTAAAAAATGGCAGAATAAATGGCCACACTGAGGAATTAAAAGCTGAGCCCAAGGGAAAAGTTCCGACTATTGTGCTGTCTGTTGCTTGCTCCTGCTTTTTTAGCACGTCAGTGACAGATCCTAATGATAGTTTGCCTTGATGAGCCAAGAGTGAACAGTGCTTAGGCTTCCAGCCCTACTAGCTCTGCTAGATTGGAACAATTTCTATAGTTTTCTATATTTTCATTTTTGTCCACCAAATTGACGACGGGACTTCTTATTGCTTGGGGCCCTAGGCAACTGCCTGCTTCGCCTACCCAAAAGCCGCCACTGCTTTTTGCCAGCCCTGCACAGCCCATGTGGCTGGGCTGAGCAGGGAGGGAGCTCTAACTCCAGCTCTCCCAGATTCTTATGGCACACTTTGGGAACCACTGCCATAGGCTATCCCAAAGGAGGGTGTCTCAAATACAGGAATAGTAAAGAAAAACTAAAACAAGAAGGAGTCTAGTGCCCTTTTAAAGACCCTTGTAGAGGTGGGTAGAACACTGGAGCCCAAAAGCTCTGGGACAGAATGGGAAAGGCTGGAGCAACTGTCTTACTCTCAGAGTTTACTCTAAATCCTGAAAAGTAACTCCCATCCCATTCCCAAACCTTGCATTCATTATTGGCAGATTCATTTACAAAGAAATTTTTTAGGCCTGTTGCTGCATCACAGGGCCTTCTGCTCCTCCTGCACCCTTTCGAGCTGGGATCTCAAAAACGCTACCCATGTGCCACATGTGGCCCCTAAAGCTATTTCCTCTGGCCCGCAGCAACATAATCATTACCGATATTTGCAATATTATTGTATGAAAAGGTTTCAGTGGTGCAGCCCTCGGGCTAATGTACTCGTCTTCATGTGGCCCTTGTGATGATTTGAGTTTGAGACCCCTGCTTTTGAACCACAGGACATGAGACTCCACACTCGAACATTAGAAAAGCAGGAAACACTCTGTCCATATCTCCTTACATACTTCCACCTCCAAAGATTGCAACTTCTTGTTGAACACATGCACCCCAAGCTTATGAAAACCAAAAGTGGCACAGGTAAGATGTTACTCCACACACTGTACAACATTAAACTCCCCCTTTCTCAGGATGCCACTCCTTGTTACTGTATTTTGGAGCGGCCAATATCTGCCTAAACTGCAGGAAACTGAGGCTTCGTCTACATGAAAATTTGCACCAGATTCATGACATCATTTTAATTATGCCCATGCAAGATCCCCATATCAAGAGACTAATGCTGGAAGAAAGCAGGATTTTAGGATAAGTCTATACCAGGCGTGGCCAAACTGCAGCTTGGGAGCCACATGTGGCTCTTGAATGAAAAACTGTGGCTCCTGGAAGAACATCAGCAAATCAATTTCGGAAAGCAGCCCCAGACTAGGAGTTCAGGAGGGGGTTGGGACGGTGGGGAGAAGTGCAGCATGGTCAGGGATGGCGGAGTGAAGTGCAGCTTGGTCAGGATTTTAAAAAACTTGCCACTAGCCTGCAGCCTCCTACATCAAGCAGCAGCTAAGTTTTTACTGTATAAGCCTAATTTTCATGGTAACCTTAAGTAATTATTATAATCTGACATTAGTAGGATTGATATCTGTCCTCTTTTTACAATAAAATTAAAGTGTGCAATGAATTTTAAACTTAGTCGTTTTGGAGTAGATAAAAGTATAGGGCTATAGGCCTCAGTGTGGCTCTCAAAGGTTTAATAATCAACTTGTGTGGCTCTTGAGTTCCATAAGTTTGGCCACCCCTCGTCTATACTGATGGTGCAAAATCACCACTGTTGGCACAAGCTTCCGGGTTCGATTGAGCAGTCTTTGTAGACATGTTCAATACATCTGGAAATCGCCATAGCAACTCCAGCCCCAGAACTGGAGCTGTTGTAAGTGAAGCAGAAGGCATTTCTGGGCAGCTTAGCCTGTGTAGATAGGGAGTGCTTAATAAATTATCAGAAGATACACAGGGTGTTTTCATACCTTGCTATCTCTGTTAACTGCTGCCAAAAAGTACAGCAAGTGTAGACTAGGACTTAGACAAGTGTAGCTTTGCTTACTAATGATACTGTTACTCGGCTGCAAGTTCTCTTAATGTAGACTTGGCCTAATACTAGGAACCCCCCTAATATAGTTAGCTTCTTTACTTGGGACTGCGCAGCTGGAAACAAGGAGGGGTTGTTCACTGTGTCCACTGTCATCTCTGGCAGTCAGCCTTGAATATTTTGCATATCACTACTGCTACACAAACTGTATCTGAAGACCCAGCTGGATCAGGTGACAGGAGCCTGGTCTGGCACGGTGTTTGGGTACAGCAGGCATAAAGTTGTCTCTGGTCAGAAGCAGACACAGTACTGTGATACCCCCAGTTCCAAATGCCATCTTGAGAGAGTTCCGAGCAAAAGAGACTAGCATGCCCCTCCAGCCCCCTGCACCAAAATGGCCTGTTAAGTCTCATGGTGGGTTGCTTTTTCTAGCATCCTAAGGCTCAGAGGAGCTGGTAAACCCCCAAAGAGCACAAAGCTGGCCAGCTGGGGTGGCCTCCAATGGCTCACAAAAGAAACCAAGGATATAGTTAGGTATTTATATGTCCCCAGCATAGTTTTGAGCACTTCACAGATGGTAGTACGGTCCCCTTTACAGATTGGGAAACTGAGAAACAGAATAAATAAGGAAAAATCAGCAGCCACCTCCATGTATCCTAATGTAAGTGACTTGGCACCACAGCATACAAACCTTTGGCAGAAGTTGGTACAAAACCTAGCCCTCTCAAGTCTCAGTCCATTGCCGTCAACACTTTTTCCTTCCTGCAAATCCCTTTTTCTTTGAGTCCCTGGGCTTGTCTCCAGGCACTAAAACCTCTGGGATCCCATCACCACTAAGGCTTGTCCCAGCTTTCATGATGACAGGAGTCCAGGTAGTCCAAATTTGATTGATGACACTACAACCCTACGAGCCAGGTCACTACTCCATTCACACAAATTTGGTCCTGTCAGAGCATGGGGCCAGCCAGGAGCAGAGTTGCAACACTGGAGGTGACAACGTCCAGAGCCACACCCAGCCAGTCCCACAGCATAGGTGCTGTCACTACAGGGAAGGACACAACCAAAACCTCCAACCCCAGACTATTTATTAGGTTGCAATGGGACATAAATATTTACAAAATGGGTTTGGAGCCCAGAAAAGTTGAGAACCACAGCACAAAAACCACACAGATGACATCAGGAAGTGAAAAGGAAAACAGACACGCTTGACAAATCACAGGCTCTCCACCACTTGAGGAACACTCACTAATGCCACCAAAGCAGTACACAAGCTATTGTTTCAGGCTAAAGGTCTAAGTGAATGGGCCACTTCACACTTCCATGCCTGCTAAACTTTCAGGATTATCCTGGGTTGAGGAATCTGACTGTTGCAAACAATTGTTGATGGTTAATTTAATAAATATTATAGCAGAATAGCATCTCTGCTATAGTTAAGACTGAGGAAATTTTTCTGTTTAAAGGACAATTTTTCCAAGTGTTCTAAAATCTGTACGGATACCTGACTAGTCTGTACTTTAGGGGATAGCAGTATAGGCTTAATGATCCAAATTTGAGATCATCTGAGCAAGAGATGCCTGTGATACAGCACTCCCCCGCCCCCAAAAGAAACAATTTTTCCTGAAGTACAGGGATTCCAGCAACTTTTACTGCACACACTTAGATTCTAAGATGCTAATGATTTAATAGGATGAGACGGGTGAATTGAAGGAGAGAGACCCTGGTCTTCTCTCACATCCTTAAAAGATACTGCAGTGGGGGCAACCTTTGCAGGCCCCCATACCAGCCCTGCCCACTGCACCCTCAGTGGATGCTGGGGGCGGGACCAGGCCTCTGGTTTGGGGCCAGTGCTAGGGCTGGCACTCACCCCTGCCAGCAGGAGGCCTCCAGGTCTCAGCTGGGATTGGCACTCACCCTCGCTGGCAGCTGGTTTCCTGCTCCGGGCTGGCCAACCCACCCCACTTCCCTTTAGCCCCGCCCAGCAGAAGGCAGGCCCAGCAGGGGTCAGAAGCCCTGCGCACAGTCACTTCTTTGTTCCTGCTGGCCACGCTCCCCAGCACTCAAGCACGTCAAGCAAGGCCCTGGAACCATAGTGCACAACTCTTGCCACCTGGCCACGCAGCAGTGGGGGGAGCGGGGCCAGTGGGAGAGCCTGAGCAGCGCTGCATGCCATTCAAGCTCAGCCCCCGTGCCATTTTTGGTATGGGTGCTGGAGGTTGCTGACCTCTGAGTTACTGTAACCACCATAACAAACAAGGAGTCCTATGGCACTTGAAGTCTAACAAGTTTATTTATTGCATGAACTTTCAAGAAAGAAAATCCCATTTCATCAGACATTTTCTTCTACAAAAGCTCATGTAATAAATGAACATTAGTCTTTAAGTGCTACAGGACTCTTTCTTTGTTTTGCTGAACTAGACTAACCACCATGTAATGACACTGTCGAGTTCTTGTGACGGGTACAGACCATGCCTGAGACTTCTCTCACAGATCTCTTAAGCACACTCCACAAGCACAAACATTATCTTCATTCCACTATGACAAGGGCTTGATCTTCAATTAAAAATTACCATATATCATTGCCTATAAGCCGAAAATTGTGCGCCTGAAAATTGGCTTGAAAATAGGTGCTTGGCTTATACTCAAGAGAATACAGTAGACAGCGCCAGCCGAGGAGTTTCCCAGACCACGTGGCAGGCCAGAGCCCAAGTGTTGCCAGGCGGCCATCTTGGGCAGTCGGCTGGGGCTGGAGTTGGAGTGACGAGGGGACTCCGGCATCTGGAGCAGCCAAGTAAGAGGGTCTGGTTGGGGGGGTCGGCCTGTACATTGGGGAGGGATTCAGGGAGGCCAGGGAAGCGGCAGCAGAGACCGGGGCTTGGGGAGGGGTCGGGAAGTTGGGGAAAGTGATGGGACGGCCAAGAGGGTCGGGGGGGGGGTCAGGGAGGCCAGGGAAGGGGCGTCAGAGCTCAGGCATTGGGGAGCCCAGGGAAGCAGCGACAGGGACCGGAGATTGGGGGGGTGCCTGGCAGGCTGGGAAGAGTGGCAGCAGGGCTTGGGGGGTGACGGGGAAAGGGTGTTGGGGAACAGGGGAGCAGCAGCTCCAAACTGAGAAGGGAGTAGGGGGTGGCAGTGAAGAGCCAGGGGCAGCAGGAGGAGCAGCGGGACAGCAGTGGGGAAGGGGCAGAGAAGGGGGGCAACAGTGAGGAAAGGGAAGAGTAGGGGGGCAGCAGTGGGGAAGTGGCAGAGTGGGGGGGCAGCAGGTAGCAGTGAGGGAAGGGTGGAGTAGGGGGTGGCAGTGAGGTAAATGAGAAGTGAGCAGGGGGCAGCAGTGGGGGGGGCAGCAGGGGTGACAGCAGTGAGGAAAGGGCAGACCAGGTGGGAGCAGGGGGCAACAGTGAAGAAAGGGCAGTGCAGAGAGCAGCAGCAGGAAACTGAGAAGTGAGCAGGGGTGTAGCAGTGAGGAAAGGGCAGAGCAGGGGACAGCAGGGGTGAGGGAAGTGAGGAAAAGGCAGAGCAGGAGAGAGGAATGGACAGCAGGGGTGGGGCAAGGGAAAAGCAGCAGCAGAGATTTTGGGGTAGGGAAGCTGTCAGACACTCCAGAGGAAGCGAGCATCAGTGGGTGGCAGGTTAGGGGCCAAGGCCAAAAGGGGACCTCAGCTTACACCTGGGTCACCAATTTTAGCTTCTTATTTGGGCTCAGAATTGGGGGGTCGGCTTGTGCCTGGATCAGCTTATACCCGATTATATACGGTAGGCTGACAGCGACATTAAGCAAGGATGGAACAAACCACACCCAACAGACCACAGCTATGCTGACCCAGCCTCTGGTATAAAATGCTTCCATCCAGGGGTTAAAGTAAGGGGGAACACCCTGGAACACAGTTCCAGGGCCCCCTATTTTTAGGGAGCCAGCATTCCAGGCCCCCCCCCCAAATAGAAGGGCATGCTGGAACAGCATTCCATTGTGTCCTCTCTAGGCTGGAGGAAAGGAAGTACTGTGGGCTGGGGCCAGCCCAGCGACTCCTCCATCCCCTCCCTGGAGCCTGTGTTGCTCCGCCTCTTCCTGCCAGAGCCCGGCTGGGTGCATGGCCAGGCCCCAGCCTCCAGTCTGGGCTCTTTTTTGCTAGCCAGCCTCCTGCCCCCCATCCAGCTCTTTGACCACGTGGGGGGGGGAGTGGGACAGTCGGGCCGCTGGCAGGGAAAGCATGGAGGCAGGGAGGGTGCGTGGGGAGGAGGAAGAAGGGGTTGGGATGGTGAGCTGGAATGGGGGTAGGGAGCCTAGGGAGTGGGGATTGGGGCTAAGAAAGACATGGGGAAAGGGATTTGATGGGGGTAGATGTTTTGGGGGCAGTAGCTGGGGTGTTTGAGGGGGGCCCACCAATTTAGGAGGGGTCAGGGCCCCTCAAATTATACTTTAACCCCTGGGGGGGAGCAGGAGCTGGGGTGTAGAAGGGGAGCTGCCCATGAGGGAGGGTTCCTGGGCCCATCAAGTTATACTTTAACCCCTGCCTCCATCAACCCAGATAATTTCATTCCACCACTGATGGGAAAAGCCCCTTCTGGCTCTATAGGCTACATCTATTCTAAGGGGTTATGGCAGCACAGTAATGACAAGATAGTCTCTATAGTCTAGTCCAGGGCCCTGCAACCTGTGGCTCTGGAGCCGCATACAGCTCTTTGAGTGCCCCCTTGCAGGTCCAGGCCCCCTTCTGTTCCTAGGGACCCTGTGGGTGGCCCACCCCAGGGTCCAGGCTCCCCCCACCACCAAGGAATTCTGTGGAAGGCCACTTCTGGTTCCAGGCTCTCTCCCCCCAGCCAGGTACCCTGCAGCAGGCACCCTGGCCCAGCTACCAGCTTACCACAAGAGGAGGCTATGCCCATTGTAGCTCTCAGAACACTTGGTTAATGAAAGAATTTTTAAAAATGGCTTTTCTTATCTTTCTGGTTGCCAAGCCCCGGTATAGTGCTACTCCTTGGATGCTTAAGAATCACGTACCAGCAATGAGACTTAATGGAGAGAATGTTGGACTGGGATACCTAAAACCTGGGTTCTATTCCCAGCTTTGCCACTGGCTGTCAGGAAGCAGAGTCAGTTTCCACGCAGCCTATCAAGTGCAGCCCGCCTGTAGCAAGCCACCTGATTAGTGGGAAGAGACAGAAGAGTCTAACCAGCATGCAGTTTGGCGACTGCTCAAAACATTCATCTACAGCTGCAGTAGCTACTGTGCCAGCTTGTTCCCAGTGCAGCACCTGCTTGGTTCCTACTCTGGACCCAGCCCTGCCTCACTTAGGCAACCTGCTTCTGACATCTGGCATTTACTGGCGATCAGGCACTGTGCACTCAGAGTACATCTTGCTGACTGTCCTGTTTGCTGAGAGCCAATCTGAGACCAGGAACCTTTTGCAGCTTACTCAATCCTCCAAAGAGTTTAAAAAAAAAAAAAACCACAATCCAAAGCAGTTGTTAAATATCAAAACTACACTGACATGTTTAAGAAGAAAGAAAGCTGACATCCTCCACTCCATCACAACTACCTCTGCCCCATTGACCTGCAGTCAGGAGCAGAGGTTCCCTTCGACACATTTACTCCAAACTCAAACTATTGGCACTCTTGGAGCCATTTCAAGGAAAACTTACAGAAAGGATCAATCAATCACCTTTCCATAACTCCAGCAAGGGCCTCAAACTTATTTGTGGTGAGGACAGCAACCTCCGGTCTTGTGTTAGATACTCAGCTTTGAACAATACAATCCAAAACCGATATTTCCCGAACCCTTATTAATGAATTGTTTGAAAGATTCTGTTCTGCCAACTCTTCACAAAGTTGAGCTTCTTAGAGTCTGGTGAAGGAAAAGATGAATTGACCAGGTATGACTACCTTTAATATTATGTTAGGCCACCTGGGTTGGCAAATGCGCTAGCAATCTTACACTATTTCATTAATTACATATTTAGAGACATGCTGGACTAATCTGTCATGATTTAGCTGGATGACATCCTTGTTTGCTTTGAAAGTTTGGACTTTCATCACGGATGCACCATCTTGGAGAGACTGCCAAAAACATACCTGTGTGAAGCTTCAAAGAAATTAGTTTGATAAGGACAGAGTGAAATTCTTGGGCTATTTCATCTCATCTGAGTGACTCACCATGGGCCTGCAGAAGGTTGCCACAATATCAGACTGTGGCTCACCCAACAAGGTACCCCACGATGCAGCAATTCCTGGGATCCACCAGTTTCTATAGTCAATTTGTTAAGGGATTCTCTAACCTGGATGTACTCATAATGCTGCTGCTGCAAAATGGGGACCAGTTCACTTGGTCCACCATAGCTCAGCCAGACTTTGCTGAGGTGAACATACCATTCAACTGGTCAAACATCCTGATTCACCCACATCCCAAACCATTATGATTGAACCAGAAGCCTCAACGCAGCTTTATTTCATCATGCAGGCCCCATAAGCAATTCCACGTAAGCCTCTTATTCTTGGAGCTAACCAGTGGGGGGGGGGGGGGGGGCTGTCAAAATCAAGCCCTGCAACAAAGCCAGTTTCTGGACAATCTAATGAATGCAACTGGCCTTTAGCAGACTGCCTGATTTCCACCCAGTCAGGAGGTGTAGACAGAGTCAGCAAATCAGCTCCTCTGCTCAGAAGCAGTTTGGCTGCTGCTCAAAGCATTCACCCATGGGTGCAATAATTCCTGTGCCTGCTTGTTCCCTGTCTCGCTCCCACATTGTTCTAGCCCCCAACACAGCTCTGTCCCCAGCCATGCTTCAATCCAGGTTATTCACCTGACTCCAGCTGCGACCCTGGGCTCCAATTTCTGGCTATCACTCCTACACCAATCACCAGGCCCAGACACCCACATCCCAGTTTCTGACACTGACCCATTGGATAACTTTGGTTAAGTCACTGCATTTCTCTGTGTCTCAGTTTACATATATCTACAATGAAAATAATGGTGTTTCCCTCTCTGAAGCGCCTGATGAAAAAACACCAAGTAAAAGCTAGCTATTACCATCACCTGGGCACAGAAACATCTGAACTGCACTCCTACATAACTACAACTGCCCACCTGTCCACTGCCTCCTACCAGCCACTTGGTCAAAAAACTAGGAAATTAAATGGCAAAATAATGTATTAAGGCATCATTGCAGAGTGAAGGTTGCCTGTAGACCCTTTCACAATGCCTCGGTCAGTGAAACTCAAACTTAGGAAAACAAGGAAGTACAGGAACATGGTACACAGCCACATCGACTTAACTCTAGCCTCATTGAGCAGTGTCCCAATAAGCCCTTAAGACACATACTTACAATCTGCCTTTGTCCTGTACTAAACAGGCCCTCCCTAAATTCACACACATTTAGTAGATGTGGCATTCATCCAGCAGCCTAAATTATACAATGCCTTCCAATCCTTCACCTTTACCAAACACTAACATTAAACCCATGGGCTACACCCATCTCCCACCTAACTACTGATACCTCCACAGCAAGAAGACACCTGTGCCCTTCTTCTGACACTCCTGCACAACACAGTGCTGAAAAAGACATCCTGGATGTCTCATGGCACAGATGCACCATTCCTTCCGTACATGAGACGCAGAGAAGGAAAGGGGCTTAAATACACCCACTGAAGGCAACAGTCCCCCAGATCACCTCCTATCACAATCATTGCTTTTCCAAGCTGCTCCAGCTAATCCTTCTACCATTCAATACAGCTACACACAACTCTGACTGTGGCTGGAGCTCATGCAGTGAATTCCTAGTGGCTATTGCCAATTCAGGAGGGCAAAGTTAAGGTTACCTTGACCTTTACTCTGTATTTCCTTGTCACAATGCTCTTTTCAGCTTAAAATAACTAGTCATCTAACTGAATTAGTTGAATAAACTGAAATGATAGAAAAATTTCTGCACCTGTAGAAGAGTCTACTGTCAAAAGCTGGTTTAACACATCAACAAACTCTGGTTTCAGGTGCTAGACCAGTGACTTCCTCCAGGTCAGGGCTTTGACTTTCTTTACAGCTCGTAAACCCCTCTCTCTATAAACTTCCAGTCCCTCTCTGAGTCTTACTAAGCCCTTGGCCTCCATGACTTTCTGTAACAGTGAGTGTATATTGTCTAATCAGACAGTATTTCTTTTTACCAGTTTTGAGTTTGCCACCCTTCAGTTTATTTTATCCTTTTGTTGCTGTGCTACAAGGCAGGGAGAGCAGATATTTCCAGTATCTTTGCTATAGATCATTACTTTGTATTTTTATCATGACTCCTCTTAATCACCTTTCTAAGGAAAGCCACTCCAATATTTTCTCTTTCCTTACGATTTTTTTTCCAGACCCCTGCTCATTGTCATCATCCTTCTCTGAATCCCTGCAACTTTTGCAATCTCCTTGTTGAGATGGGATGAGTATACAGCAATCTAGGAGATGCCACCATGAATTTATACAGCAGCTTTACAATACTCTTTATTACTCTTCATCCCATCCCTCACGCCTTTTGACATCATTTGCTGTTTTGACTAGAGCTGCACATTCAGCAGAAGTCTTCACTGACCTATCTCTTACTGATGGCTATGACTCTTTCCCAAGTTGATATAGTTAGTTTAGGATCACGTTAGATGGGAGAGTATCAAAACCACCAGGAGTTTTAAACCTGAAAACAGAGAAGAGCTTGAGATTCGACTATGGATTTTACATAGAAGGCACTCACATGGTACAACGATGCATGGATGAATAAAACAGACTGACATTTGTGCTCTCCCTTGTGCATCACTTTGCATTTATCAATGGTGACTTCCCCTGCCATCATCTTGCTTATTTTCCTATCCTGGGTAGATCCCTCCGAACTTTCCCTGACTAACCTGAACAACTTTGTGTCAACTGCAAATTTCGCTACCCCGGTGCTCTCTCTTTGATTTCCAGATCGTAAATATACTAAACATAGTATATGGTATAACATAGACCATAGTATAACATATAGCATGGAATCTCAAGGCCCAGCTCTTAACCTTTTGCCCTGACGAAAGCTGATCATTCCTGCCATTTATTTCTTGTCTCCTGGATAACTTTTGGTATAGGACAATAGGTCACACATCTGGCAGGGTAACCCATGCTTTTGCCATGGCTTCCAGCTCCAAACAGCAGGTGATCAACACTGTTGCCATCTAGTGTTTTACTGCTTAAACTGTCTTCCGTAATAATAAGAGCAAAGGCAGAGAAGGTCTTTGGTATTTGTATGGTACCGTCTGTCCCTATTGTCGGAGAGTCCCTCTTGCTAGGGATTCCTAGCTGATCTGCAATTTGTTTGGACACCTGTTACTTGCTAGTTGCTAGATTATATTTTCTCTATTTAACTAAACCACCATCGCATTTTGGATCTCCCAAAATGTGACAGCTTGCACAGATGGTAGGCAGGTTTCTGTATAATGAATTTGAATCAAGGTTTCTATTGTGAACATGGCTGTCATCCCTTGCTGCTGTGTGAGCTCTGGAATCACTAAGTCCCACTCACTATTTCAGAATGGGAGTCAGAGGCACGCCTAAGATACAATGAATGGTGTGACTGCAGCATGGTAGAAATACCCAAACTAGCGCTAATCTGTCTAGCTCAGAGAGCTGTAGCTGCAGAGACTTCAGGCTAGCCACTCAAGTAAGTGCCCAGCTGGCTTGCACAACTCACATTAAAGCCCATGCTGCTGCAACACCACTGAAGTACTCACAGAGAGTAATTCAGTCAGAGCAACAAATGATAAACCACCATAGAAAGGAGACATGATGGAAGAAGCCAAAAAGTAATTATGACATGTGGAGGGGAGGCAAATTTGGAGCATGCCCATCAAAGGCTCCAAACCACCACCTATATAAAAACATCAGATGAGAACACTCAGGCAGAGGTAGAAGTGATGCGCACAAAGAGCTACATTCAGAAACAGCTTATTTTAGACCAGGGAAAATACAGCCTATGCTATACAGACCCAGCTTCAGCAAGGTATGAATTCACTACCTTTGAAATATACTTTTTCCACTCAGCTACACAATCTAATTACTTAGATGGGGAAACTCAGAGGGATTATTATGGCCACAAGAGAAAGACCATAGCTTTTTATTTCAATAATGCATGACATATGGAGAATGAAACCAAACCCGGAGTACAAGAGCCACAAAGCTAAAAGTATCATCCCTGAAGGAAGCCATGCGCCAACAAAACACAGAGAGCAAATTCCATTTACTGTGGGCTGATTCTGGTAAAAAATGAGAAGCATTTCATCCCTTTCTGGTTCACCACAAGCCAGGCTTCTGCCTGTAAGCACTCTGGCCTGACCCAGATCTCCACACTGGAGACAGGCCTGTGTGTCTGCAATGGGAATGTGGTCAGCGGTGCACAGGAAGAGTGAGGGCACTTGCCAACGTCAGGGCCGCCATTCCCCTCCATCAATTTGAACCTGTCTAGTGAGCGACAGGATTGCTCATGCTCCCACACAGCTCAGTCACTGGTTCTTCTAATCACATAGGGCAGACAAAGTGCAAGATTCAGAGCATCAGCAGAAAGATTGCATTCAGCATTTCCTTTTAACATTGCATAGAGAGAGACTCTCCATGTTGGATCACCTGGGAAACAACACAAGAAAACGTTTATAATGACCATTGCCCACATTCCCAATCTCACCACTGAGTTGGTAAACATTATGAACTGGCTTTGTTAGGATTTGAGTCCTTCAGCAGCACCCCTGTGGAGTTTTAAGGCAGTTTACACTCACTCTGGGTCCAGCCACCCATGGGGTACTCAGTAGCACTCAAAACAAATTACCCTTCTTAGATCAGGCCCACATCTGATGGACAAAAGGACTGCTGAGACCCATCTTACATGGTTAACCTAGACCAGGACATAAAATAACACCACCCAAGCAGGCTGCTGTGTATTGTCCGTATGGCTATAGAATGTGGTCCATCAGCCTCTGGAAAGTTACTGCTGTCCCATTAAGGCCAGAGGGCAGGGTTCTTAACTGATATAAACTGCAGGGCATGGTAAAGGCAAATAATTCACCAGGGCTGTCCTTAGGGTAGGGCAACTGGGGCAGCCGCCCAAGGCCCCGCAGGGCCGCATCACTCCCCCCCCCAGGCTGGGGACTGGGCGAGCCAGCCAAAAGGGGTCTGAGCAGCGTGTGTGGCAGGGGGTGGGGGAGCAGACCAGCTGTGCTGAACTGGGCCGTCCACCCAGTCCCTGGCATGGGATGGCTGGGTAGGGGGTGGGGGGCCCCACAGAGGGCAATTCACCTGGGGCCCTGCACCCCCATAGGGATGGCCCTGCCACTCACCTCAGGATCCTGGCATCCAGCACAATTTCCAGTATCCTTTTGTGAAATCTAAGGTTATTATATATCTGGAAGTCATCAGACTTTCCACCAGCTCATCTATCCTTGGCATTGCATACATGTTTGAATTCTGATATTGCATTTGATATGTGAAGAAAAAAAAAATCGATGCAGAAACAAGTTTTGCCTTCTGGCTTTGGCACAAACACAGTGAGACTTTTCCATTCACAATGAGACTATTCCACTATTCCCAGAGTCAGAATGTCCCTATTTTGTCCTAAACTGTACCTCCCTCCCCCTATTCTACAGTTGAGCAGTCACAGAGTCTCCCAGACACATTGTCAAAATGATACAATGATATGCCAAGTGGGTTTGCCATGGTCATGATGAGAACATTGGGGAATGAGTCAACCAGCTGCTGCACCTAAGCTTTTGTTTGCACTGAAACACCTCCTCTTAGATATTGGGTCAATAGTATCAGGAGTCCTAACTCAGGATCCAGAGGATGAATGGTTTGAGAGAAGCCCCTTGCGGACCTTCCAGGCTTTTAAAAGATTCACATAGTATATCTTTAGCTTTTTGGGGGGGGGGTTCCTCCCCCCATTTTCTCTGGCAGCTGGACCTAGGGGCTAACTTATCTTACCACTTCAAATGACCACTGCTATAAGGCTAATAATCTGGATTCTGAGCCAGTCAGCAGTAAGAGGATCCAGTCACTTGGTTTCAACACCTGCAATCAGGTCCCTCAGTTGTAGGCTTTTGGGGGCCTGCTGGGCACTTAAGCACGTTTTCTTTGGTATATGCCCCTAAAATCTTAAATTTTTCTTCATTGGTGAACATATCGTAGCATGCGCATTATCTGTCCTCCTTGCTCTTCCCACATTTCGAAAAGCAGATCTAGGATACACTAAGGCAGCTGGCCATACAGAAGCTTGAAAGACTGGGGGGGGGGGGGACGACCCAAAATCAGTGAAGCCTTGGGGCACTTCCTGTATGGCAAACAGAAGGAAGGATCCCAGTCCACAATCAGAGGCTACAAGTATCTTCACCTCTTTCAGCATTTTAATGAAATTGTTTACCAGCTCATCTTTCTAGGAATTGTATATTAATTTCCTTGTTGACTTGATTGTTAATAGGTTGCACAACTCCTTCCATCAGACAGAACATGAAGTTAATCCCCTCATGGGTCAGGATCTCCTGTGGTATTGTCACCTAGAAAAAGAGCCTCATGAGTTCCATCACAATGGTAGCCATATTTGCAAAGTGCAGTAGGCTGACTCTGAGATACTAGGTCACCTAACAGAGGATGACCAGAATGTGTTGATAGGCCACAGCACTCTTCTGCAGGGTTTGCATGAAGTCGATCTCTAATATCTTGAGTCATGAGGGACCTCAACTATAGGAGCACAACAAGGAGTGCTTTGGGAGATTTCTTTAGGCCTGGCTAACTGACAGGTGGTGCAATAGTCAAACATTTCCACATACACTGGGCCAGCAGATGTGGACCAATACCCAAATGATGGTTTTTTTCCCCTCCCCAAGTGTCCTGACAAAGGAATTTAAATGGGTTAGTTGTAAGACTATTATCTGTCTAACTCCCAGGAGTTAACAGCTATATCCTTTCCTCCCATCTGTCCATCTCCGTCAAGACTGTAAATCCATTCATCCAGGACCTCAAAGCCCAGTCACTGCCTTAACCACTGGGCATCCTCCCCCACTCTATTCAGTACAGCCCAGCTTAGTCTTTGATCAGATTGCTGCTCTTGGACAAAATTGGTGTTTTGGGCCAGAGACCATCATTCACTAGCAGGAGAAAGTCCCCAAGTCTCAGGAGCGCCTGACAAATTAGGGCTGTTCCATCAGGTATCCAGCCAGTCAGCCCGCCCATTCTTTCATGATATTGTCAAAGTGTTCCAAGTCAATCCCCAAGAGGATCAAATAAACCACAGCAAAGACAAGTTAAACACACAAAGTTGCTTTTTCACCACAGTTGGCTGTACTTCCCTAGCAGATAAGGCCTTGCATCTCTGCTCACACATTGCAAGAGAATACTTTTCCCTGTGTTGCCCCCTGAATCAATTAACTGGGTTCTTCCTTATGATCTGGCTATATTCCAAGTCCAACAGTCCGGTGACTTTCTTTCCATTATTCCATACTAGTTCAATCAGGCTGACAGGTGCTCTTTTCCACATCCAAGTTTCTGCCATCCAGATATAGCTACAATCCACAAAGGGACAGTCTCAACATAGACATCCTGGTTGTGCACACTAAAAGAAGACACCAAGGACTGGACAAAAAGTATGCTCCATGTTTCGGGATAGGCTTTTCCCAATGGAGTGACACCCCCCCCCTTTTTTTGATGCTGTCAGTCTTGATCTGCCCATACAGATTCAGCCCTAAGGTGTTCTTACCTTCTGTTAGCTAACATGGTAATTAATGAGGTAAAATCATAGTGAAGATAAGTCAGTTTGCAGTTTGATTTTACCTTGCATTGGTTAACTCCTTTTTCCGTAATGTAGATGATGCCCTAGTGTTTTGCTAGTCTTTGACCTCCCCCTGTGACAACAGGAATTGCCAGATTAAAAGATCTATCTCTAAGCTAGTGTCCCAACTCTGAAAAAGGCCATTCACAGATCCTTCACAGGTAAGTCCAAGGAACCTACCCATGGAATCAAAGATCCACAGGTTTAAAAGGCACTGCAAAGCTCACCTAATCCAACCCCTTGTCAAGATTTAGGATTTGTTGTGTCTAAACAATAAAGAAAAGGATGGACAACTCTATCAGTCATAAAGAAAAATAATTCAGCATTCGGATCCTATGTGACCCAGACCAACAGTGGAGAGTTTAAACAGAAGCTGTTAACTCCTCCAGTTTGTTCCTCAGAAAGATGAATCAACAGAGCAAACTCTCCAGAACAAGTAAGACCAAGGACTTCAAAACCTAACACGGACAGTTATTGCAGCTAGTGCACAGTCCAATGACAAAGTTATGATGAATTCTGGCCATGTCATTAAAAATCAGCATGATTCAAAGAAACACAGACTGATCCACGATGAACTTCAGCGATAGAGTACTAGTGTAGATTTTGTAAAAGGCAGCCATGTAGAACTTGGGAGGGAGATGTAATAGAACAGGGGTCTCCAAACTACAGCCTGTGGGCCATATCTAGCCCGCAGGGAGCTGCAGCCAGGCTGGGGAGTTTTCGCTTCTCCCACCCTGAGCATGCTCAAATGCATGGCTCAGGGTGGGAGTTGCCTGGTCAGGGAGCAACTTGGGATGCTCCTTCATCTCCAGCCAGGTAAGGGAGAAGGAGCCTGGGGTGCCAGGGAGCTCATGGGGAAGGGTGTTGGGGAGCTGGTAAGGAGGCACCTGGGGGGCCAGGCAGCTGGCTGGCAGGTGGGCAGGTCATGGAAGGGGCCCGGGGGGTCAGGGAACTGGCAGGCAGGTTGGGGAGCCAGCAGGCGGGTCAGGGTCCAGGGAGCCGATGGGCAAGTGAATCAGGGGCCTGGCCCGCTAGTAATTAAGTAAAAGCAGATTTGGCCCCCAGGCAAAAAAGTCTGGAGACCCCTGTAAAAGAATACTAAGCTGTATAATACAGTTCAGACACTAGGGGGTGCTGTGTGTAACCCCTCACTAAGGTCAAAACAATGAAAGTCCTATGGCACCTTAGAAGATTAGCCAATTTCTTTGGGCATAAGCTTTTGTGGGCTGTAACCCATTGCAGCCCACGAAACCTTATGCCTGAAGAAATCTGTTGGTCTTTACGGAGTCACAAGACTCATTATTTTTGCTCTATACAGAATAATACGGCTACCACTCTGGACTATATTAAGGTCAGTATTTCTCAACCTTTCTGATATTAGGGACTAGCCTGCTTCCTTTCTAAGCTGTGTCAAGGAGATCTTAGGGACCAGCACTGGTCACAGACTGGTCACTGAGAAACAATGATTAAGGTAAACTCAGCCATATCTAGCAGAATATTAAAGAATCTTATTGTGAACACCTCTAGTCTCTCTCTGGGAAGGAAGGAAGAAAGCGCTGTGGCCAGTCCATAGCTGATACAGAAGCCAGATCTGTTAGCAGCCCTGCAAACCTACAATGTACAAGAAATCCATGACAATCATCATGACCAGCCTCTGAAGAAGGAGAGGTTTTTATTCTTTATATGTTTTCACCTAGCATAACTGAATATTCTCAGCCTAAGGCCATTTCTATGTTGACAGCAGCAAATTCACTGCCATCAGGTCCATTTTTCCAGATCAACTGAATGGTCAGCTAAGACACATACAGCAGATCTGAAGACTGACTTAATAAAACCACCCCTTTAAGTGGTGTAGAGCTATGTCAACAGGAACACATTTTCTGTCAGTACACAGCAGCAAAGACCCCACACTAAAGGGGAGTTAGGAAGTCAACAGGAGTTACACAACCTACTCTGTGTAGCTTGCATAACTACCATCAAATGCAGACAAATTTTCCAAGTAGCATAGACCAGGCCTATATGACAGCAAGATTCATAGTACAGTTTAACTACATGCTTGGCGTCAGTGATTTCCACAAGTTAGAACAGTATTGTGTAAAATATCATGTTCTTAACAGTTTTAAAATGATTGCCCATCAGTTATGTGGGCTCGCCTTTTATTGCTAGAGTATGAAAACATAAATACAAGTGCATGATTTACTGTCTCTCTGTCATTCATGAGATCGTATATACCTCTCATTTCCCCTTTTGTTTCTCTCTCCTCTTTACTAAACTGCTTTCCTCACTCAGAAGGATTCCCATTCCACACATCTCTGAACTCTGATTTCTGTATATATTACAATGCCATCACAGCACTCAAAGGGATAGATTTTGATGCTATTTTCAGGACCTCTGTCTCTCCCTTCCAATCTAACATTGCTTTTTTCTTTATCCCTGCAAGTTGAATAGAAATTTTCACGAGCTGTCCGCAAAGACAATCAGGTCATTTGCCTGAGGAACTATGGTTAACACACACGGTGCTTCATCACAATTTTAAAAGGACACTGAGTTACCCAAATCTCAGTCTCCTGCATCATTCTGGAGAGAACAGTGGGGTCCTCAGAGTGGAAGAATGCAAAGATTTTTTTTGTCATTGCAAACAAGGATGATCTGTCCTCAAGTCATTTGACCAGAGACAAAGTGAAGCAAGAATATTTGGATTTAATTCTCCCGGGGGGGGGGGGGGGGGG